>OZ012690.1:11810646-11815646 GCA_963942565.1 Maea johnstoni | reverse complement strand
GAGTTGATGATTTTATTGGGAGATTTCCGTGTTAATTCAGGACGTACCCATTTCCTGTTTCCCGCTATCAGCATGCAAACTATACAGCAATGTATGAGGCGCCGTTGTGGACAAAAGTAAAAAGCACAGCATAAATGCATGTAAAAACTTTGAAATTAACTAAATTTTCAATGAAAAATAAAGAAAAACTTTGAAATGAAATAATTTGCTCTATAAAAATAAACAAAACATTGGAAACTTTTCAAAAATTTTGAAAATAAAAAATATTTACTGGAATTTTCCAAAATATTTCTATTTTTTTGTAAAAAACTATGAGGCGCCGTTGTGGACAAAAGTAAAAAGCACAGCATAAATGCATGTAAAAACTTTGAAATTAACTAAATTTTCAATGAAAAATAAAGAAAAACTTTGAAATGAAATAATTTGCTCTATAAAAATAAACAAAACATTGGAAACTTTTCAAAAAAATTTAAAATAAAAAATATTTACTGGAATTTTCCAAAATATTTCTATTTTTTGTAAAAAAACTTTGAAAAAACTTTGAAATAAAAATTGAATTCTCTATAAAAGTTCAGCAAAATAGTGATTTTTGTTTCACATTTTCTTTGATAATATAACATTTTTCAATGCCTTTCTTTAAAAATCCCAACGCTTTTTACTTTTTTTTTTTCAGATAATCTTTTTTTTTTTGGAAGTTTTTCAATTTCTTTTTGGAAGTTTTCTTTCTAAATCTCACTGTAATTTTTATCAATTCTCACTGCGTTTTTTAGCCTCATCCGGGTCCTAGTGAATCACAAAAGCATGTGACGTCACTATATTTAAAATTTTCCGCGCTTGCACGTGCAAGCTGGCTGCATCAAGGGAGGCATTCAATAACCTGCTCACCGACGAGCAGTTGAGTCGCATACGGGACGCCTTAAGCGCCCCTCCTACAGCCCCAGCTGCAGCTTCCCCCGCTTATGAGTGTGTCAACTTTCATCACGATTGATAACGAATTGGCCGAATGGCGGCTGGTCAAATAACTGGCACAAGCAAAGTACCTCCTCCTCGTGAAGTTTGAAGTGAAGGTCCGAGCAGGTCTAAATATTGCTCGGACCTCCTCTTCAGTAGACCTCACGGCTGGTCTGCGGCGTGATGAATTGGGATTCCTCCCAGGCTGACATTCGATGCCGATGGTCTATCGGCGGGGGAAGCTGCAGCGATCGACCATCGGCATCGAATGTCAGCCTGGGACTCGAGGATATGTGGCGCCGACGGCGCCCCATACGAGGAAGCCATCCCAATTCATCACGCCGCAGACCAGCCGTGAGGTCTACTGAAGAGGAGGTCCGAGCAATATTTAGACCTGCTCGGACCTTCACTTCAAACTTCACGAGAACGAGGTACTTTGCGTGTGCCAGTTATTTGACCAGCCGCCATTCGGCCAATTCGTTATCAATCGTGATGAAAGTTGACACACTCATAAGCGGGGGAAGCTGCAGCTAGGGCTGTAGGAGGGGCGCTTAAGGCGTCCCGTATGCGACTCAACTGCTCGTCGGTGAGCAGGTTATTGAATGCCTCCCTTGATGCAGCCAGCTTGCACGTGCAAGCGCGGAAATTTTTTAATATAGTGACGTCACATGTTTTTGTGATTCACTAGGACCCGGATGAGGCTAAAAAACGCAGTGAGAATTGATAAAAATTACAGTGAGATTTAGAAAGAAAACTTCCAAAAAGAAATTGAAAAACTTCCAAAAAAAAAAAGATTATCTGAAAAAAAAAAGTAAAAAGCGTTGGGATTTTTAAAGAAAGGCATTGAAAAATGTTATATTATCAAAGAAAATGTGAAACAAAAATCACTATTTTGCTGAACTTTTATAGAGAATTAAATTTTTATTTCAAAGTTTTTTCAAAGTTTTTTATGAGGCGCCGTTGTGGACAAAAGTAAAAAGCACAGCATAAATGCATGTAAAAACTTTGAAATTAACTAAATTTTCAATGAAAAATAAAGAAAAACTTTGAAATGAAATAATTTGCTCTATAAAAATAAACAAAACATTGGAAACTTTTCAAAAATTTTGAAAATAAAAAATATTTACTGGAATTTTCCAAAATATTTCTATTTTTTTGTAAAAAACTTTGAAAAAACTTTGAAATAAAAATTTAATTCTCTATAAAAGTTCAGCAAAATAGTGATTTTTGTTTCACATTTTCTTTGATAATATAACATTTTTCAATGCCTTTCTTTAAAAATCCCAACGCTTTTTACTTTTTTTTTTCAGATAATCTTTTTTTTTTTGGAAGTTTTTCAATTTCTTTTTGGAAGTTTTCTTTCTAAATCTCACTGTAATTTTTATCAATTCTCACTGCGTGATGATAAATTCGTTATCCTCCTTGTAAAAAAGGGATACGGCCTGGTATCTGCGTTCAGCCAGTCGTATCGCACTCGGCCTCCGGCCTCGTGCGATACGGCTGGCTTCACGCAGATACCAGGCCGTATCCCTTTTTTACAAGGAGGATAACTAATAGTATATAAAGTGTATATAAAGAAAGAACTATTTTTGTTAATCTATACCAGACCCGGAATAAGATGATATGCTATACGTGAAATACTGATACTTAATGATGTATTCAAAAAATGAAATTTATAATAGAAAATAATTTAAAAAAACAGCAGTTATTGCGAAAAAAAAATGTTTATATTATCAACAGCATCGACATCATGACACTAAGCACCGCAACCAGCACCTACACATTGTACATTGAATACTATCGAAGTTAGATTGCATATATAAATCATATAACGGATTCGCATTGAGCGAATTAGAGAAAGACATTTGGCATATGACTGGCGAATAGTATGCAAGTATGGGACTGCCCAGTGATTACAATGGCGAATAGTATGCAAGTATGGGAATGCCCAGTGATGACAATGGCGAATTGTATGCAAGTATGGGAACGCCCAGTGATTACAATGGAGAATAGTATGAAAGTATGGGAATGCCCAGTGATTACAATGGCGAATAATATGCAATTATTGGAATGCCCAGTGATTACAATGGCGAAAAGTATGCACTTATGGGAATGCCCAGTGATTACAATGGCGAATAGTAGGCAAGTATGGGAATGCCCAGTGATTACAATGGCGAATAGTATGCAAGTATGGGAATGCCCAGTGATTACAATGGCGAATAGTATGCAAGTATGGGAATGCCCAGTGATTACAATGGCGAATAGTATGCAAGTATGGGAATGGCCAGTGATAACAATGAGCTTGTCCCACGGACAGATTTTTATGAATTATAATTACAACATGTGTGTAGATCAATACAATGTCTCGTATTTAGCGGAGACGTACAACATGTATGAATGCATGTATGCATACAAGAGAGGTATATTCCTCTTGGAGACACAGATCACGGTTTCCAAATCCTATGAGAAGAAATAGGCTCTGATTGGATTCATGCATTTCATAAATTAATACTGTACCAACGTAAATCTAGTAACTTCTATCTCCTACATGGCATACTGTAAATCACTTAAGTATAGCGGGACAATAAGATAGCGATAATAGCGCTCTGCCCATATGCGTTTAAAGGAGAGAAAACAATATCACATGATGGAAAATAAACGAAAACAATCCTATTACAAACCATAGACACGTACTGTAGAATAGGTATATATCGCGCAACAAAAATTTCGCGAAAAGCCGATTTTTCGTTTTTTCGCGTGTACTTTATTTCGCGAGCGAGCGAATTCTACAGCGCCATCTGTTGAACCAAACAGTAATAAAAAAATGTAAAGATTTGGTGGCCATCTTACGGCAATAACTTGGCACAATTTCCCCCAATATTGGTAAAGTAAATATGTGAATTATAGTACGATACCTTGGTGACTTATTCATAAGTTACCAATGTATCATATTATACTGATTGTGTAAAGTTATTGTAGTTCAAATGCCTTCATCCTTAAAACATGCTCAAATCAAGAGACCGGTTTAAGGTGACATTATTTAGTATGCGCGCGGGTACTAAGTACGTCATGGGAAGCAAGTAGGAACCTTGCTGAAATCGATTAGTATCCGTAGTGAGAAACACTCTAACAGTAATCTTTTAAACACCAAAATTGAGAATTTATTGTGTCACCTCAGAGTAATAATTCATTAGGAAGAGGTCTCTAAGGACGCTATGCTCCCACCGATAGTCCCAGCCACATCAGGTAAAGATAGGTTATGGTCTAGAACATGGTCAGTGCAGGCCAAACTAATTAAGCACTTATGTGGAAAGAGCTCCGCTATTGATTCATGCCCCCAGGACTGGACTAAATTAGTCCACACTTGGCATAATGAATACCAAGACTGCCAACTCAATTAGGCTCCCTTAAGTATATTTACATATCAAATTTAATGTTTTAATAGGTATATATATATATATATATATATATATATATATATATATATATATATATATATATATATATATTATATATATTTATATATATATATATATACATATATATATATATATATATATATATATATATATATATATATATATATATATATATATATATATATATATATATATATATATATATATATATACATATATATATATATATATATATATATATATATATATATATATATATATATATATATATATATATATATATATATATATATATATATATATATATATATATATATATATATATATATATATATATATATATATATATATATATATATATATATATATATATATATATATATATATATATATATATATATATATATATATATATATATATATATATATATATATATATATATATATATATATATATATATATATATATATATATATATATATATATATATATATATATATATATATATATATATATATATATATATATATATATATATATATATATATATATATATATATATATATATATATATATATATATATATATATATATAATATATATATATATATATATATATATATATATAT
>OZ012690.1:11784544-11810446 GCA_963942565.1 Maea johnstoni | reverse complement strand
TTAAACGTATTCAATTTATCAAATCATTTTACAGGTCGTTGGTATTCATATTTATTTCTGTATGTCTACTTTTATGATGGAAATCATAGTCAATAAATAAACATACATTCATCATAAAATATATATTTTGTCAGAAGTGCAGACACAGCAAACCGCATACATTTTCACTGAGGCACTGAAGGAAAGGTTATTATCAGAGGTTATTATCAGAGCGAAAATAACCATACATGTCACTTCTACACAAGGGCAAATGAAGTTTCCCTTCCCCTTCAAACTCTGATGCATACAGAGCGTCTCATGTTTCCAAAGTTCTTTATTAGAAATATCAGGGGAGTAAAATTGTGCCTAGCATTATCTGTTTAGCCAATAGATGACGGAAATCTAGAAAACCACTGATAGTGGAGGAATGCTTATCAGTCCGCAATTTAATTATGCAAGCCCATTGGGTGTGTTAGTATGGGGAAAGCCATGCGGTCGAATAATTTTGGTGCACCTCTGATAAAACAAATCTTATTGAATTTCCTAATAGAAAATGACAGTCTTGAAGTATTGCAACATAGATGCAGTATATATATATATATATATATATATATATATATATATATATATATATATATATATATATATATATATATACATATATATATATATATATATATATATATATATATGTGTGTGTGTGTGTGTGTGTGTGTGTGTTTTTTATATTCTTTTAGATTTACTTACATATTCTTATTTCGACTAAATCGAACACGTCATTTTAAAGTTCATGGAGTCAATTATTAAACATTGCAGTAATTCCGTGGAGTGTGTAGTGTGTGAAGCCGTGTATTACACTTCTTGGCCATCTGGGGCATCCCATCGCATGATAGGTGAAAATAACATCTTCTCGGCTACGTTTCAAGATATTGAAGCTTATCAGCACACGGCGTTCCCTCAAAAAATATCAAGGGAAAGAGAGGAGAAAATCAAGACCTACATTTAATCTTGACCGATATGTTTTTGGTACATTTACCGTCGAACTATTCCTATATATGTATATATATATATATATATATATATATATATATATATATATATATATATATATATATATATATATATATATATATATATATATATATATATATATATATATATATATACATATATATATATATATATATATATATATATATATATATATATATATATATATATATATATGCATCAGGGCACGACGTTAACTTTTGCAGCGACTTGCCCCGTAGGGCAAGTGAGATTCAATTTTCACTTGCCCTACTCCAACCCTCACTTGCCCTTGTAAATTGTATATAATGATTTTATAATATTTCATTTAAAACCAAGTTGAACATGGTTCTGGCATTTGAAAGCATATCTTCTGGCCAAGTTCTGGGACAAGTTTGGATGGCAGACCACAAAACTAGCACACATTCTCAAAAGTAAACCTGAAATATACAAAACATACTTTCCCAGTGGGGCAAGCAAGATGCAGTTTTCACTTGCCCCACAGCTATAATTTACAAATTCTACTTGCCCGGGGCAATGGGGCAAGCACCAATGTCGAGCCCTGTGCACATATATATATATATATATATATACATATATATATATATATATATATATATATATATATATATATATATATATATATATATATATATATATATATTTTTATATATATATATATATATATATATATATATATATATATATATATATATATATATATATATATATATATATATAGTTATTCAATTCATGTCTGAGGGTTCTATTCAACATAGTCATGTGATTCTTTAATACTTGATAAAAGATAAATGAAACATGGACTCGCACAATGAGAGTTATAGGTTTCATTCCTCCTAAAAAAACTCTTCCCTTTGCGAGTAGTCAACTATTGAATTAACAATTATCATTAACATTCAACATATTTATATATTTTTACATTAATATTCATGGGCGATTTCGACCACCAATACTGACCAAGAATCGAACCCACCACTCCCAAATTATTCACTCAACAACTTGCACAAAATGCGTCTGAGATCTCAATGTATGTATATTTATTGACTATGATTTCCACCATAAAAGTGACATATAAAGTACAAATAATAAATTACAAAATACAAAATTAGAGATAATTTCGCGAATAAACGCACGGTGTGATAATCATAACAATACATTATGGTGCTTTGTATGAAATACAGATAATATGGTTGATCACTAAGAGAGTCCTTTTGAATGAGCTTTGGTCATGTACTGGGTCCGGATCAACAATTAGTATTTTACCCTATCCCTTTCCTGGATTTCACTCTAAGAGTGTACATTACTCCGATATACTTGGCACCAGTTAACCCATTCACACTTAGAGCTCCACCAGAACTTAACGTCTGCTACTTTCATACTTTTGAAAATAACTTGAGAACGAAGTGAAAGTTCTCAAAATATTTGAAGGAGAGTTGTAGTGTGGCTTCTGATAAACATTTCTCCTTCATATGTTTTCCAGAAAATGCTTTTGTAAGTAATATATTTCCAAATTTGTCAGGCCTGTTTTGGCTGGTCTGAGTGTTAATGGGTTAACCAGATATCCACCATCTGCTGTGGATCAAACCCATCAATAAGAGATCCCAGGAGAACATCAAGTCTTTCATAGTCTTAGTCGTACGGATTCTATCCAGACAAACGTTCACATCCCCGCTACTGCTTCTTCTTTATCCTTAGCATGAGGCTAGAATTCTAAGTCCAGGAAGGCCTTTCAAAATACCATAAAGGATATCGAACGTTCCATTCGCTAACATAGCGCCAGTATTGAACGGATCTTATTGGCATCAATAATACTCCCTAATTAGACGCTGCCAGTGGATTGACAGCTCTTATAATCTTTCCCTATAGTTTATGGGAATTTGTGTTGTAAAACACCATCATTATCGCCTGGGCTGAAGCAGTTCGATAACAGTTCGCGGGCGAGGCGGGCAAAAGTCTTGATAAAAGTCACGCATAAATTAACGTCCTCCATTCTGCATAGGGTCATTCACGCGGAAACACCAGCGCAGGAAACATGCGGAAAAGTGTCTCCGGACTGCAACAAAGGACCCTTACGGTTCTGACTGGATAATTCTTTTTAGTTGAAGCAAATTTCCTTTCAGAAAGAGGTACTTACTAGTTAATAAATATATGCTTGATGCGTATATTATGCACACACACACACACACACATATATATATATATATATATATATATATATATATATATATATATATATATATATATATATATATATATATATATATATAAATATATATATATATATATATACATATATATATACATATATATGTATATATATATATATATATGTATATATATATATATATATATATATATATATATATATATATATATATGTATATATATATATATATATATATATATGTGTATATATATATATATATATATATATATATATATATATATATATATATATATATATATATATATATATATATATATATATATATATATATATATATATATATATAGGTGTGTGTGATTATAAAGACATGCAGTATTTGTGGTGTCATATTATTTCGTGATTTAACATATAATTCCTTCTCACCATCAGTTGTGTGGCTGTCGTACATTGGCAGAAGGCTCACAATACAAACGAGCTGGACAATGGCCAGAATCTGACGACTTGACCATGACACCTCTAACTATGGCCTCAAGAAGGTCAGAACAGACTGTGCAAATCTGGTCTGCAAGTCTGGTGTTTTGTTTATTTTCCTGCATGTCGGCTATTGCCATCCCTTTGTACATTGAATATATACTGTAAGTCACTTAAATATGGCGTGAATGTTATATAGCGCGATTACGGTACTGCCCTGGATAGCGTGATCTAACTATAGCGGTGAACGGGAACAGCCGCAGCAATTTCAATTAAGAATTTAATAAAGACGGGGATTTTATAGTAGCGCATATGTGCAGAGCGCTATTATCGCTATCTTATTGTTCCAGCTTTACTTAAGTGATTTACAGTAGATAAACAGTATATATGTTATTCGATAGAAGATCACTAGCTTGGGGTTGCATTGCCATGCGATAATTGATTATAGGCTCCCAAGCATGAAAGCATATGACACGTTAGTTGAGCACAGGTTTAGAAGCAATATACAGCATCGTGGTTGGTAGCACTTAGTTTCGTTAGATTTCTCTGTCCAACAAAACATAAACATGGATATGTTTTAACCGCTCGCGGTAGCGGACATAAAAAGAGAAATATGCACGTTTTACCTATGCACTAATTCAACAATGGCAATATGCGTGTGTTGTGACGTGCAGCGTTTATTTTCCTTATTAACTGGCGCCAAATCGCGTACGTGATACACGCGTGCCGATGTGTTTTTTCAGCATTAAATACACTGTACATAAGCTAGCAATAAATGATGGCAGTACGGGTAGAAGATTGAAGCTATGTTAGGAGCTTCGCTCGTCGTCGAAGCCATGCTTCATCATTTTATTTGTTGCTATGCCCATGTCTTAATTTGCTTTATCTAGTTTACTAATGAGTGTGCGTGCTATATAAGCACGCTATACTGTCAAATCGAAATTGCAAATAAATTAGACGAATTTTGGTGACAGGAGCTAAGGACATCTGAATGCATCACAAAAGGAATAAGGATGGAAAACATGATACTGTATAACTGGTTAATTTGGCGTGTACTTAAGTTGGCGTTTTATTCAAGAAAGCATTTTCCCTGTATATTTTTTTGGTGTCTGGAGCAGTCAGAACAACACAAGCTTTATGTACACATATTTTTATGCGATCTTTAATTTGGCGTTGATGGGCATTCGCCAAAAGCGCCAAATTAAAAACCACGTCAAATTGACCAGTTATACAGTATACTGTTGAAATAAATGGTCTCAGGGATAAAGTGTACAATCAATCAAACCTTCTTGGCATAAAAGGCCATTAACCCAAAAACTGTCTCTCCACATAAGGCCACTCCTACTATTGAGTTGGTGTTTAATTGGTATATTAGGCATAAAAAAGAAACTGTTTTTTTCCTGTAACAGTCCGAAATTAAATAGGGTAGGTAGGTCGGTAAAATCGTTTTCTTTGCATTATTTTTTTGGTCAAAAATGTGTGTTTTATGCATGTTTTACGTTGATTGGGAGTTGGGAAGGCGGAAAAAAACTATAGGGTAGGGATTTTTTTGAATAAAAACTTGTTATGGTAGGGTTACAGGAAACAAACAACTTTTTCAGGCCTTATGAAGAAATTGTATCGTTATGTATTATTTAGACTTGGTAGAAACGTTTTCCTAGACACCCAACATGTACGGAGAGGGGTGAGGAGGAGAAACCCCTGTGTTAGAAATATTTATACAAAGTGGCATTCAATACCATATGAAAATATAGATACTGTAAATCACTTAAGTATAGCGGGAACAATAAGATAGCGATAATAGCGCTCTGCCCATATGCGCTATTGTAAAATTCCCATCTTTATAAAATTCTTAATTGAACTTGCTGCTGCTGTTCCCGTTCACCGCTAAACCTAGATCACGCTATCCAGGGCAGTACCATATTTGCACTATATAATGTTCACGCCATATTTAAGTGATTTACAGTACCATATGAAAATATAAATATTCAATTGCATACTAATGCACCTTTGTGAAATATTAATAAGCCTAGATGTGTGTATGGAAGGCAGCAGCAAACCTTGAATAGAGGTGGATGACCTGCTTCCATACAGTAAAGACATTTAATTTCTGCACCAGTCGACCGGACGTCTGCCAATGCCTGGTTGTATGAAAAGCCATGCTAAGATGCCAAGAAAATAGTCTCAACACGTCAATGACAAATGTAGCTTGCGAATCAAGGCTACGTTCAGTTATAAGGTCATCCATACATCCAAGCCAAGGAAACTGGGTAGCAATCGAGCATACAGTCGTTTATTATGCCCAGGCTGCCCACGCATCTAGTGCAGGAATTTAATGTCGGCACTGTAGGTAGGTTCTGCCCGTTGGTTTGACAGGATCCCTCACATACTAGGGAGCAATTTAAGGTATTGATCGACACATATGACAAGCAATAATCGATAGAAAGCCATGTGCCAAAAGCCAATTTCCTAGTCGTATCATTCTCGTATTGTTCACAGTCCAAAATGCTTTCATTCCTAGTGATAACCCCACAATTACTAATGGTTAGTATTTGTGAAAGCCCGATTTCCTAAAGTAGTCACTAGCATTGGGAGGATAAACAGGATTTCCCCTCAAACTATGTATATATATATATATATATATATATATATATATATATATATATATATATATATATATATATATATATATATATGTATATATATATGTATATCTATATATCTATATATATACACACATATGTATATATATACATATGTATATATATATATATATATATATATATATATATATATATATATATATATATATATATATATATATATGTGTGTGTGTGTGTGTGTGTGTGTGTCTGTGTGTGTGTCTGTGTGTGTGTGTGTGTGTGAGAGAGAGAGTATATATTAACGTCATTGTTGAACGTTTAGACTTCACTCATTTCTTCCTAAATGTCTGAGTTCTCTAATGTCAAACAGCGAAGAAGGAAGAAAAACAACCGGGGGCGTTATCATTAATTTCATGTCGCGCAGTTCCGATGTTTGAATTTTGCACGTCACATGGAACATGACTGCATCCTGTTGCAGGCCTGAATAAGCTCTCCAGCGTTAATAACATATTTCTCACATGCAATAAGACCTTCCACGTTACATACATTTTACGACCTTTCACGATAGAATGGACACAAGAGAGTTACTTCACAAAATGCTGATTGGCAATCAGATAAATGCATTTATTGCCAATTAAAGTATAAATATATCACGTCAATTAAGGAATTAATACATCATGCACTAATAGCCCGCACACATGGTTTGACAACGTTGATTTATAATCACCAAATAGAGTAATATTTTCAGAGAAAACACCAACAATTGAAGACGTTCTCAAACTAAGCACGAGAAACAATCTTCAGTCAAATACTAGTATTCTCATGATATTGTTTCTATAGAAAAGTATTTTTATATACGTGAAACCACGTTCATCCTCCACAAAGTAATGGTTTACAGTGCCGACATCTAATTCCTGCACTAAATGCGTGAGCAGCCCGGGCAGAATACACGACCGCACGCCCGATTGCCATCTAATTTCCTGGGCTTGGATGCATGGATCACCCTGGTAGCTTTGAGTCGCAAGCTACGTGGGTCATCGATGTGCTTTGCTTATATTTGTGACATAACATCCATGGGTGTTTCTACAACCAGGCACGGGCAGACGTCCGGTCGTCTGGTGCAGCAATTAAAAGTCCGTACTGTAGCTACTACATGCTCGAGGGGCCTAAAGCAGTCTGACAATGTTGATAAAATTCAAACAGAAAGCGCACCGGTACTTGGGAAAATATGTGAAGTAGAATCGTTACACAGATCGTTGTCAACAATTCCTCTTCAGATTTCTTGTATAATCAAAATAATCAATTCATTGTTAAAAGTATCACTGATCCAGACGACAATTTCTGTAAAAACACCTAAGCATGAATGGGTTAAAACCAGACGCATTTCCAGGAGTAAAATCTGGTTTGCATACAGTGCCGACATTTTATCCTGCACTAAATGCGTGGGCAGAGCGAGCATAGTACACGACCGCACGCCCGATTGACACCGAGTTTCTTTGGCTTGGATGCATAGATGACCTCACAACTGAACGTAGCTTATTCGTAATTTACGTGGGCCATGGATGTGCTTGGCTAATTTTTGACATGTTATCCATCGGTGTTTTGTTACAACCAGTCACTGGCAGACGCCCGGTCGACTTGTGCAGGAATTAAATGCCTGTACTGTAGGCCTTCTTCCCACGTTACTCTTTCCCTTCTGGTTCCATACGATTACTCGACAGAAACAATCCATCTCCATCATCTGACAAGCTGCTTTACGGATAGCCATAGTAAACCTGTGCGCTAGACGTAAATCCCAAACTGACAATTCCCAACTCCCAACGACTAACAGGTGCTGGGCCAATCTTGTCCTTCTAATTGGGCACTGGCGTTTAGCGTGTAATTACAGGGATGGGTAATCAGGCTCACAACTGCTATAATCAACACACTGACAGCTTTGTCAGCCATTGCTTAATAAAAAAGGGGTAATTTTCGTCGACGTGATTTAACATCCTACATTCTTTTTTCTAAATCGTCATTGCATACTTAGGCATTGACCATTAGATATCCAGGGGGGCCGTGTATAGAATTGAAAAAAATAATCGTGCCCTGAAATTATTTGGAAAAAATAATTGAGCCCCGATAATCAGTGAAAAAAATAATTGAGCTCTGACTCCATGAAAAAGAATAATTGGGCTCCGGCCAGACGGCCCTGCACACCAAAAAAAAGGGTCTCAGATAAGGCTGAGAATGCATCTCAGAGCATCTAGAACCCTCTGGCTTCTGGGGGCCTTGAACGGCCCCCAGACACCCGGCCACAATGGCACTGCACCACGGGCATGCAGCCCTGCACACCAAAAAAAGGGGAAAAATGGTAGATTGTTTTCTCTAAACAGGGAGAATTTTCATCTGTCCAGAATAACTCATTTGGGCCTCGGATAAGGCTGGGAATGCATCTCAGAGCATCTAGAACCCTCTGGCTTCTGGGGGCCTTCAGCGGCCACCAAACCCCCGGCTGCAATGGCACTGCACCATGGGTGCGAAGCCCTGCACACCAAAAAAAGGGAAAAAATTGTAAATTGTTATCTCAAAACAACGAATTATCATCTGGGCCTTGGATAAGGCTGATAAAGCATCTCAGAGCATCTAGAACCCTCTGGCTTCTGGGGGCTGAATTGGCAGCCGCAGACTGCCCCATGTGCGCCAATGGCATACGGACTTGGACACCATAGGTCCCTGAAAGTGATGAAAAAAATTGAGCCCTCAAAATCTGCGGAAAAAAAATTGAGCCCTGAAATGATGAAAAAAAAATCGGGCCCTGAATCTCAACGAAAAACAAATTGTGCCCTAACTTCTATACACGTCCCCCTGCCCTGGATATCTAATGGTCAATGCCTTAAGCCATTGCATTATAAAGTTATGCATTCTTTGGTAGAGAATTGCTACATCGTTTTCGAGGTAATAACATACATGTAAGTCACTTCGTTGACAATAACATATTACATTTAGAATGAGTGCGTTTGGCTCATTTGCATTGAGGATGTCTGGAGCTTGTAAGAATAAGTCTATATGAAGCGGAAAGTCGGTGAGTATGTGAAGATATCAAGCTATGATAATAACTTAGCAAACGGTCAAAACGTTTTAAACATTACTCAATATTTTCTCTTATCAACCATTAAAGTTTATAATCGTATATCTCCGCGGATTCAATAGTATAAAGTGAAAATCCAAGTTTGGTGTTTAATTGAATAATGTACTGTTATAGTGGCAAAGTTCCTTACACTCATTTCTGTGACCTATTGACGGAACTGCACCATGTACAGTGGAACCTGTCTACATTGAACACTCACGGGAAATGAAAAAGTGTTCAATGTACCCAGGTTCTGAGCAACTTGAGGTTGGGTGAAATAGAAATAAAATCAAGGGTAATTAGAGAAACATGATTATTGCAAAATCTACTATGTCTTTACCTTACTTTCTTCATATAGTCATAAACTTCACATATTCAGCATTTGAAAAATATCACTTAACAAAACAGTTAATCTTATGTATCTCAGTTGTCCTCATTTTCAGTGAAATCTTTCAAATCAGTGCAGAATGTTCAAAGTAGACAGGTTAAATGTGGCCTGTGGGAACAAATTTGCTGCTCAATGTTCAAGGTAGACAGGTGTTCAATGTATCCAGGTAGCCTCCCAGTGATTTTCAATGGGAGTGTGCCGGGACATGAAAAATTGTTCAATGTACGCAGGTGTTCAATTTGACAGGTTCCACTGTACATGTAGTGAAAATAAGTGTGTCTATGAAGACGTGAGTGGTAATATGAGGGGACCAGCCATAGCCTGGTGGTCAGGATGTAACCCAGTGGGCACAAATATTACCTGAATGTTATATGAATGTTCAATTTTGGTCGGAATATTCTGGACCAATTATGAACATTTCAGCAATGTTTAGGTCCTAATATTCATGGGATGTTCTCATTTGATGTCTTATGAATGTTCAAGTTTGATTGGAATGTCATGCACCAAAAATGAACGGAACTGCAACCTTCAGGTCTGAACATTCCTGGAATGTTCAAATTTGACATTATATAAACATTAAATTGAGATATTTCCTATTTCATGAAAACTGAACTGTTACCAAGTGCTTCCACTGCACAGACAACTTCCAATGTTCTGACAAAATTCAAAATCCAGATGATTTATTTAGCATTCAGCTCTGAACATTCGATGAACATTCTCACCTGAACATTCATACAATTTTCATTCTGAACTATGAGAGGATCAATTTTGAATGTTCGCCCAAACATTCCTGGAATGTTCCACGAATGTTACCGTGCCCACTGGGAATGCTCCCAAGTGGAGTGGGCGCGGCATCGTACCCATCGGGTAGCCATCACAACCCGTCAGAGGGCGCCGCCTCCACAGCCTAGCTAACTACCTCACTGCACAACGGCTGCTCGCAACGTCAACAGATCTCCATTGCGTCCCGTGTTGCCCACTGTCCCTTTTCTCACAAATAAAATCGCCGAGAGCCAACGGAATTACTTTCAGTACAACAAGTATTGATGTTGATCGCAAACGTGGAGTTTAGAGTGACAAATACCAACGGTTTGCTCCAGTCCAATTGTTAGGAGTATTACGCTCAATTAGGTAACATTTGACACCTTTCCCAGTCGTTATCAAAACATATATACACCTTCAAATGGAATAGGTAATGACGTATCTGATGGGAATACCGCGAGAGATGAATAAATGATCAGCGACCAGGGAACCTAGACTCTGAATAGATTAATATTCTAAAGGATGCATTGTCCGCCATGGAGGGATGAACCAGTGCAGACAGAGGCCTTAACCTACTTCCACTTGCAGTCCCCATTAACCCAGTACTGCTTATATTGTCGTCTGCATCTATTATACTTTTGACAATAACTTTTGAATTACAAGAGATCTTGCAAAATATTTGAAGGAGAGTTGTTGGTTATGTTCTGACTAACATTTCTCCTTCAAATATTTTCTCAACTATGCTTTCGTTGGAAAGGTTTCATCAAAATTGTCAGGCTCTTTTGGCTGCTCTAAGCATTAATGGGTTAACCCAGTACTGCTAATATTGTCGTCTGTATCTATTATACTTTTTACAATAATTTTATAATTAAAAATGCTTTTAAAGAATATCTGTAAGAGAGTTGTTGGTAGTGTTCTAATTAACACTTCTCTTACAAAAATGTTCCCAACTAAGTTCTCGCATGCTAGATTACATCTAATATGTCAGGATGCTTTTGCCGTAAACATTAATGGTTTACCTATTCATGCCTGTTGCATCCAAGGAAGGCCTGGCCATTGGTATATTCAAACAGTCAACATATCTAAAGACGTAGTAGGGTATTCGACAAGGTGATATTTACATCTAAAACTTTAAAAGATATTCAACAGTAATAAATAAGAGTCAGGGCTATCAATCCTATCGTCCACAGAGGGGCGACAAAGTGGCACTAGATTTGCAAATTTCACGTCTAAAATTGGAAGACCATATCAAAAATACCACACTGTAAGAATGTCATCAAACCTTGCATTAAAAATAGGCATTCATTGTCATATCCCCTTTGTATTTCTAAAATAAAAAAGGGGGGGGGGGGTCACCAGTCATGCCGTCCATGTGGGTGGCGCCAAAATGGCAAACAATGTAATTCGCAAACAGAAGTTCCACTTCTGGCGGCCCCTCTATGGACGCGATGACTAATGACCCCCTTTCTTATTTCAGATACTGTATAGCGGGAACAATAAGCTCTGCCCATATGCGCTATTGTAAAATTCCCGTCTTTATAAAAATCTTAATTAAACTTGTTGCTGCTGTTCCCGTTCAGCGCTATACCTAGATCACACTATCCAGGGCAGTATCGTAATTGCGCTATTTAATGTTCACGCCATATTTAAGTGATTTACAGTATTCAAAAGGGACCTTACAATGATAGCTTATGCAATTTATTATGGAATTCAAACTGTGGGGTATTTCTAATATGGACTCCAAGTTTTAGGTGTTACTGTCACCTTGTCGAATACCCTAGTACAGTGCCGACTTTTAATTCCTGCACTAAATGCGTGGGCAGCCCGGGCAGAATACACGACCGCACGCCTGAATGCTCCCCAATTTTCTTTGGCATGGACGTATATATGACGTCACAACTGATCCTAGCTTTGATTCGCAAGCTACGTGTTTCATCGATGTATTTGGCTTATTTCTTGAGATGTTATACTAGGTGTTTGAAAAAACCAGGCACTACCAGACGTCCGGTCGATTGGTGCAGGAATTAAATATTCGTTCTGTATGCCTTTATTGCATGTACCCGTTGACCTGTTGTTGACTGGCGCATGCGCATGAAGCAATGACATTAGCCTTCCTGGGAGAAAAACCCACAATTTCAATTGCGTAATTGTGGAGTTACATTATCCTATTATCAACATTTAACAGGAAATGCCTAGAGATAACTAATGCAGTTTTTTCATTGTAATTGTCTGAAGAAAATGTCCAAACACTTCAAGCTTGTGATCCAAGAGGACTAAGACATTGCCTCTGACTGCTTACTCTCTCGTAGTTCCCTCCTCTGCTCGGGGCATGAGAGAAAGTTATAATTGACTTGGAGTTGGTCGGTGGTCTTCACAGACAGAAACATAACATGTACCTAGTCAAGAACTAACTTTAAACGCGGCAGTGGAAGTGACGACAACAACGTTCCATATCCAAACCCAGAACACTTCAGTTTACTGGTAGATTAAGTGGAAACACGCGAGTTTGTAAACCTATTCATTGACAAACAACAATGCTTAATTGCAACCACCTGCATGCGGCAAAGTATAAGCTCCACATCTGTGTAAAACTAGAATTCGTGAGGACGTGTTCTAGGTAAATTGCTTTCTCCCATAGCATGTGTAGTTAACCTAGGCAGGCCAAGCTATTATTTGTATCCTATGCATTATTTAGTCAATTCGTCCCCAGTGAACTGATCAGAAAAGGTCTTTAAAACTCATTTCTTTCTAATAGCACACAATGCATTTCTGGTATATACCAATCGATACACACAGTCCAATGTCGCCTAACGAGAAAACTTTAATGCGTATTCAATATAACCAGGGTATATCAAGATAAAGAGTATACAGACAACCTTTTCTAGCATTCTTGTCTGAACCCACTTCAACATTCTTTAATGACTTTATGAAATTCAGGATTCAGGTCGAGTGATGAAATTATATATATACAATATATTTCTCAAAATAAGCATATATACAGGTGAATTTGGATATACTTGGTCATATGCAAAAATCCGTCGTACAGTGGTCCGTCATATCCAAGTTCACCTGTATATATATATATATATATATATATATATATATATATATATATATATATATATATATATATATATATATATATATATATATATATATATATATATATATATATATACATATGTGTGTGTGTGTGTTTGTGTGTATATTCTGCTCTCAAGTTTAGACAAATTAGATTTAACAGCTTTTAAGAAATTTAAAAGTTGGGGAGGGGGGGGGGGGAGGGAGGGGGGTCAACCTGCTAAATAATTCAAAAGTTATTTTGAGCTAAGCTGCCTAAACCCAAAGGTGTTACCCAAGGTATCTTAGCAAGAGTGCTCTGCCATGCTTTTCTCGGCCTGTGATTAGTGGAAGACAGTCAACTGTGGTACAAGCCACATAGACTCCTCGGAAGCTGTGGTGTATGTGATACCCTCGGGGTTACTCGGCTACGCCTCGTAACACCTTGGTTATATCCCATACACATATTTACCTTTACCCGGAGTCGTTTTTTCTGTGACACCGTTCCGGACATAATGCATGGGGCATAGTGTCACTGTTACACCGGGCTAGGCTGTATACCATTCTTGATCCAGATACAAGATTTAGTTACATATCATTATGATGTTTTTTTTGTGTTTGTGTTTATTTAATTAAATTCAGTTATATCGTTATTCATTTTATGTTTCTTCCCTTTGGCGGAGCTGTATATATGTTTACTGTTACTATGTTCCTTTTGTACGCAAAACTGCCTGTATTTGCTATGATTTTGTACCTCGCTGTACAGTCAATAAACATACAATACAATACAACAGCTTCCTTGGGGACTATCTATCACATCTCCAAGTGTTAAATGTTTGATAAAACACGGAAAATAGACACACGAGCTCTAATCTGTGCATAGTATTGTGGTCATATATTTCTTAGTTTACTATAGATCTCATCGAGAGAACGAATAAGGACTACGAGTTCTGAATCTAATAAAGTGTATCTTCAACAAGAAACACTAGGCCTCACTGTGTGTGAGATGTTACATTTAGTGTTAAACGGTGTACTATTCATACTAACATTATACGCAGGAAAATGTGGGCTTGGAGAAAAAGGTTAACCCTTGTAATGCTAGTGGCTAATTTGGTCAATACAAAATAATGTGAAAAAAGCTGTAAAATTACAGAAACCCTGGCAAATGGGTACTCATCTGAGAGTACTCAATGAGAGCTTTCCAATGAATCCCAACATGACAGGATTTAGATGATTTTCAAAACCTTTTGAGTTCTTGTGCCTTAGACGAAAGTAGTCTCAGCAGTGAAAGGGTTAACTTGTGCAAGAAATACGAATCTTAACTTACCAACAGGTGCATCCTGAACAGTCTGGTTGACATCGATCACATCCTCGGAGGCTGAACCGGTTTCTGCAGAATCGCGACCCCCATCCGACCCCCCAGGGACGGGGTTGGTGGTCGACATACCCATGAGATCATCATCGATAAGACTGTCTTTGGTCGTAGGGTGTTCGGTGGGTGCTGGGTGGCCTGCCCGGAGTGTGCTTGAGCCTGGAGCTTCGGGGGTGGTGGATGGACCATGGGGTCCGGGGTTGGGATAGGGTTTATCCGGGTTGTTGGGTTCTTGGTCATCGGGTTCGGCTGGGGCCGTCGTTGATGGTTTATGCTCTTTAGACTTCCTTGGTTGCTGGGTGCTGGAGGCGCCACCCCGCGCTATGGGTGGGGTTGCGGGGAAAGTGGGTTCGGTTTGGGGTTTAGACACCCTGTGCTCGTAGCCGTTATCCGGAACCACCACGACCCTGGATTCCCCTGTGCCGAGGTGTTCCATGCGGTTGGTGAGATTATGAACATCTATCGCCAACGCCCTCATGCTATTGGTCAGGTTGTGGACAACTGCAGAGAGATCATGTACAGTCTCCTGGAAATCGACCAGCTTCTCTCTAAGTCTTATATCCAAGAGACTAATCCTAAGGGAGTTAGCGGTGTGGTTTAAGCTCCTTACCTGTGACAGGTGGATAAGAACCGTCTGTTGCAGACGATCCAGGTCGCGCGTCAGATGCCCGGTCTTGTTCGCGCGCTGGGTGGAGTTGATTCGCTCCAGAAGATGCTGCAGCGTGCGGGAACTTTGCTCCATCTGTTTCAGTTTCATCTCGAGGTGGTTGTACTTTATGATGGACTTAATCCACGAGTTGCTCGAACGAAGTTCTCGGAGGGCCTCGTTCAATCGGTCCATGTTGCCAACGATTCGGCGCACATCGGCGTAGAGCGCAACGATGTCGCTATTGACGTTGCGGCTGTTGACGTTATCGGATTCGGTGACCACCACGCGCGACAGGTTCGAGTGAAGGCGCTCCATTTCGGCCCGGAAGGAATTCCGTAGATTTTGAAACTCGATCAGGTCGACGGAATGTTTTGCGACGTTCGATTTCAGGGATTCGGTGTCGAGGTCCAAGCGCGACAGAGTCTCCCGAATATTCCCGATGCTCTCCGAATGCTCGGCGATGAGAGTTCCGTGCTCTTGGACCATGGGCCTCATGCGGGCAAACTCGTAGTCAAAGTCCCCTGCCTTCTCCTCCAAGTCTGACACTCGGCTGATGAGGCCACTCGTCTTATCTTGCTGCTCGGCGGCCATCTTGAGAAGGTCTGTCACCTGCAGCTGCATGGAGGAGTATTTGTCTTTTAGGCCGTCGATCTCCAAGCCCTGGAGATGAATTTCATGTAGATGATCGGCAACATTTTCCTCAAGTCTCGCTAGTTTATGATGGAGACCCCGACCCCCGGGCATCCTCGGAACCTCACGATCATTTCCACCATTATCCCCACCCTCATCATCATCATCGTCTCGTTCACCTGGGCTAGGGGGAGGCGGATTTCCACCACCACCGCTCGGAGCGCCCCTGGTGGTTTCCAGACGCGTAACTCTTTGCACCAACTGCTGAACGGTTTTTGTCATATTCTCCCTGTTGAGGAGTTCATTGAGTACACCTCTCTGTATTTCCAACACCTCTTTATGGAGAGACTCCAGCTGACCTTTTTCTTCCTTCCCAAGAAATGACACAAACACACGGTCCGATGGAGGAACAACAAAACTATAGACCCTCTTTTCGCTATCTTCTTTGTCGCTATTGCTTTCGTTAGTAGTTTCTTTAAGTTTCTTCTTGGCGACGCCTGAGCTACGATGGCGTTCCCCAGAACCCAAGACGCACGCGATCACAACATAAAGAATTAATAAAATCCTTAAATATGACATCACCATTTTGGAGGTAGAAAATCTCACCATTATAAAGCACTTTACGACCAAGTCATCTGATAGCGTTGCTTTAATATCCAAACTCAAGCGAAATGAAAACTGCAACTCGTCTACCACGTACACCTATGCATATATGTGCCACCGTATGCAAATGTAACCGCAATCATATATATATTGCATATATAACTGTGTTCGAATATAAAGCGGTCTATGATATTCCAATGGAAACGTCGGTACTAGATGGCGCTTTAAGCTAGATGTCCAAATAATGTTATGTTGTGTTATATAGGTGCGTATTCCCGTATTCCAATACCACACTGCTTGCGACAGGAACACGGCCCGCAGCGGTCGGTAGACAGTGGTTAGCGAGTTGTATGTTCAAGTTTCCTCTGTCGCTGATAAGTTGCTCATCAGATGAAATAGGTAAATCCAACTTGATTCGATGTGATTTTCATTGATGTCGGTTGCAATTTTCCCCGAGTTTTCTCGTCTCATGAAAGCCGATTACTTCCAACACGGAACAGAGAGAAAAGCTGCATCCAGTCCCTCACGCGACCCGGTAGTGCTGTGTGTTTGCGCCGAGGCCCGGTGCTGACAACTTACTAGTGCGCCTGGAAGCAGCGTATTGAGAAATCAATGCCAGTGCTCGCTGACGCCGCCCGAGCCACGCTCATCTCGCGAGAGTCTCGCGTGAAGTCTCGGCATGGTGGCGAGAGTTAGAAGAGGAGACTTGAGAACGCCTAGCGGGATTGGGATTGGTCAGGCCGGCTTCGGGCTCGACCCCCCGGGGGGTCACTCAGGCACAGAGGGGGGCCGCACCTGCGTTACATATTTCGCGGAAGAAGGGGTCTTTTTTGAAGACCTCCGCATGTCCGCGATTTTGTAAAAGAAGGGTACTTTTTTGTACCCAGGTACGAAGTATGGGGGTCAAAATCCCCTTACAATCCACGAGATATAGGCGGCTCTGACGCCGAGTGACTCCCGAAGTGACTGGGCTTCTGAGTTTGCTGCCGCCACTTGCTGCCGCTAAACAGGCAGAGGATTATAAAATCTTAATTTAAACTACGTGTTCCCGTTCATCCAATGTCAGTGTTTTGATAAAAGAAGGGGTGTTTATTTAGTAGAGAAAGTCAGCGTTTTTATTACAATAAGGGTGCTTTTTTGGCCAGAAATCAGTGCTTTAGGGGTATTTTTCTAATTTTGATAACGAGCGTATGCGCCCCCCTAAATACCCAAGTGCCCCCCCGGGGCTCGACCTGCGCACGCAAGAGAAATCTATCAATACCATAGCCAGCGGGTAATGGCAGCTATCAGTTGGACTTAAAGGCTTCAATCTGTTAGGTATGTTTTAACCTTAACATCAAGGCGCGTGGCTGATAGCGTGCATGATTTTATTTTCTTTCGTTTGCATTTGCCAAAACCAAAGTGTCCTATTTCTCGTAAAACTCTCTAGATGTAACTGTAAAAGTCAATCATTTTTCTTTTCACTGTCTTTTATATTTCATTTGAAGGATGGTGGTTAAGTTCGAGCTAAGTCGAGTTATATGTAAAATTAATAAAATTACGACACAAGGACTTTCCTTGAAGGGAGGCGGCCTCTCCAAAAATATTGGAAAGTCTATCGAAATATTTACTGTGGTATTTATAAGCAGGAAGGGTCTTAACCCATTTATGCGCACAGCGGCCAAAAGCAGCCTGATATTTTTGATAAAATCTTGGAGGCAAACGCATAGTTAAGGAAACATTTTATGGATAATTGTCAATCAGATAATTGTCAAATATTTTGTAAAAACATTCTCAATTTCAAAGTTATTGCCAAAAGTATCAGAGATCCAGAAGACAATTTCTGGGGGAACTCCTAAGCATTAATGGGTTAGAGAGGTCGTGTCTTGAGCAGGCTTAATGACCGGTATATGCAAAAAAGTCTAAATCTTCCTTTGTGCTGTTAACATGGCAGGATTTACTCTGAAGATTTCCATCGCATGTATGTTTGTTTATTGACTATGCCATATGCATAAAAAATACGATACATCAAAATAATTGCAGCTCAGTTAACTATTTTGAACGAACTAGGCCTTGCAATAGTGGACGCTTTAAGGTGAGACCAAACTGCGAAAATTCCCATTATAACATCGCAACTATAGTTGTTATCGAAATAAAACAAAACTAAGCTTTTATTGACATCCAAACACAAGCAAGTAACACATACAATTGACCTATTTCCGTATAGTACAAAACAAGGTACCAGATGAATCGAACTGTGGCACGCTTTTTATAAAATACAATAAAAATTATAAAACTAATACCTAGTAGCAAAAGTACGTTCATTATTTAAGTATCAATAGACTTACGAATAGCCTTACAATGACAATATGTTATAATTCCACTTGACATGCGTGTGCTTTTCAAATGTGACAATTGCGTATGAATGGTCGACCTCACACAGTGTTTCTTTAGTGAATGCATGGTACCGCTGGCTCTGGCATCTAACACAGAGCGCCCTACGCGTGACACCCACCTACCCTGCAGCTACCCCCCCCCCCCCCCCCCCCCCCCCACCCGGCCGGCCCCTGCTAAGTCGGGTTAACCCCGTATACTCTGAGCTATCGCAAAAGTTTTGAAATGTTCACCTTTACCTTATATTCTATTATATTGTACATTGTATTATAGTGCATTGGCATTTATTATATCGTATCGTATTATATAGTATGGTATTATACCGTATTGTATTGCATTTTAGTTAATGTATTTATTGAATTAAATGTATATATTGAATTTATTGAATTATACTTTTATTGACTGTAATTGTTCAAAACGTCATAACCATTAATATTAACATAAAATGTATAGACTTTAAGAAACCAATAATTAGCTTAGAAGCGCTACGTACAGTTGGTAACATAACGAATATATGTGACATTGTAAAGACACATTATCTCAGGGAAATACATAAAACACAAGTAAATAATAAAAATAAAAGGGTCAAAGTATTTCATTTACAGGATGATGTTTAAGTTGAAGACAAGTTGAGTTATACGTAAATTTAATAACATGGCGACACAAGGCCTGTCTTTAAAGGGAGTCCGCCAATCTTCCCCAATCCATCATTCGACGGGATCCACGTCACACCTCACAACGAGGCTACTCAATTCCTCAGCAGTCCATGGCTTCGTTTTGCTGACCCCTTTATACCAGCTTTGGGTTCGACTGGGTCTTGTTCAGGACCATCAACGTTGATCAACGTGGTGGGAAAACGGAATCTGAACGGTTTCAACGTTTACCTGCGATGACGATCTGAACGGAAAACGTTGATCAACGTTTATGGTGCTGAGCAAGGCCCAGGTCGAACCCAAAGCTAGTAAGGGGTCAACAAAACGAAGCCCATAGGTGAGGCACTCTAGACAAAACTTGAGTGAAAAGGCATCGGTCCTTATAACAGGCGAGACTAACCTACTTTTCTAAAAGAAATGCATGTTGTGTTAGCATGGGTATGTAAACTTTGTGTGAAGCGGGTCGTTTTAAAGGACATTTGTTCATTCATTCATTTACTTATCCATTTATGCATCAATCTACTCATTAATTCTTTCATTCATCCATGTCTATATGTATTCATGCATTTAGACCAATGACCTTTATATGGCAGTTAACTAGTTACAGCTTTAGGCAAACATGTTAACCCATTCACGCTCAGAGTTGCTCTAGAAAAAATCATCTGCTACTCTCATACTTTTGAACATAACTTGGAAATAAAGCAAAA
Source organism: Maea johnstoni (assembly GCA_963942565.1). NCBI lineage: Eukaryota > Metazoa > Annelida > Polychaeta > Spionida > Magelonidae > Maea > Maea johnstoni. Next base: position 11,789,870 of record OZ012690.1, on the reverse strand, counting down.
TTTAACAAAATATTTGAAGAAGAGTTGTTGTTTGAGTTCTGTTCAACATTTCTCCTTCAAATGTTTTCCAGATAATGCTTTTCTAAGTAAAATATTTCCAAAATTTTCAGGCCTGTTTTGGCCGCTCTAAGTGTAAATGGGAATTTCTTTCCTATATAAACTTTCTCGAGGAACCATTATTTCGATGTTTTACACCCAAACAATTATTTACTCGTAACCAAGGGCTGTTCCGACTGCCATAGCCGTGGGTTTATTTTTCGGTTAGTCTGGTCGTGAGTCACGCGTGGAATTCAGGGTAGCTATATGGCTTCAGGGTCAATGGGTGCAAGTATAAACGTGTATTGGTTACCAGTCAGAGGACATTCGTTTCTCTCTAACTGTAGTGACCCCTTATTAACCGCTATAATTTTTTGAAAATAATTTCGAATTTGTATACTTTTTGAGCGATGTCAAAATTGAAATTACTGGGTTTTAGTCTTAGGTATTACTGTATGTATATTTATTGACTGTAATAAGAATTACAAAAGTATACTCCAGATGATATACAGATAAGAAAATAAAATAAGTATAAACTAGTACAAAGTGGAAAATATAATATAAGATATAAATGGAAAGATATGAACTCATCGTAGTGTGAAATTAACCTACTGAAGTGAAATATAATAAATAAATCGAGAATAAACAAACAAAGAGAATAAACAAACACTCCGTTAACACTGTTACATAAATTGCATATTTAAGGCGGCCTTGTTTTGGTGAAATTCAATATAGAAAAACTTTTCGTGCTTGTATCTAAAATCTTTGTGAAATGCTGTGTTATTTTGACAATGCCTTCCTCGTGAAAGGGGGCATTTCCTATGTAAAGGGGGAGGTGATGGGGGATTTAATTAACATACATCAGGTGGGCAACTAAACACACTTCTAGATAACTTTGAAATGAACTTGATAAATTTAACTGCAATAAATAAATGAATAAATAAATAAATAGATAAATGGATAAAAAGAATATAACACCATTTCAGAAAAAAACCTTTAATCTCCAATCGATATTTCTTAAACAAAAAGGTTATTCATTAATGAAACATTAAGATTTACTTCCTACCATGAGGACACGGAGTATATTTTTTCTATTAACTATGTATTCCATTAACTCTTTTTTTTCTAATGCTGTCTCAGTTTAGACATCATGAGCAAATGCGTTAACCCATTCACACTTAGAGCTCAACCAGAACCTAACGTCTGCTACTTTCATACTTTTGAAAATAACTTGAGAACAAAGCGAAAGTTCATAAAATATTTGAAGGAGAGTTGTAGTCTGGCTTCTGATAAACATTTCTCCCTCATATGTTTTCCAGAAAATGCTTTTGTAAGTAATATATTTCCGACTTTGTCAGGCCTGTTTTGGCTGGTCTGAGTGTCAATGGGCTGAACACGGCTCTTGCTTTACTCTGAGGAAATATGCAAAGATATTCATCAAACCCTACATGCTTCTTTCATCAACCTTCTCTCAGCAGCTTGACTTGACATTCATAAAGAGCTCACCTTTAACGAAAACAGTTCCTGTGCTCACCGCCGCTGTATCAGTCAAATCTTAAAACCCTGGGCTTCGTTTTGTTGACCCCCTTACCAGCTTTGGGTACGACCTGGGCCTTGTTCAGCACCATAAACGTTGATCAACGTTGATCAACAATTCCCGTTCAGATCGCATTCGCAAGTAAACGTTGAAACCGTTCAGATTCCGTTTTCCCACCACGTTGATCAACGTTGATGGTCCTGAACAAGGCCCAGTCGAACCCAAAGCTGGTAAGGGTTCAACAAAACGAAGCCCTGTGCAAGAGTATAGTAGGTCGCGGTATAACTCAAGCGAACCCTTTCATGTTGAAGTTCCTCTTCAAAGGGTCGTCTGGGTCTATGATACTTTTGACAATAACCTAAGTAAACGAATTAAGAACGATTTTGCAAACTATCTGATTTAGAGTTGTTTACAATTATCTGATTAATATCCCCCTTCAAATACGTTCCTAAATCACTGATGCTTTCCCATAAAATATTTCACCAAAACTGTCAGAAATCTACGAGCATTAGCCTCATTAACACTCAGAGATCCTTTAGAAAGTGTCGTCTGCTACTCTCATACTTTTGAAGATAACTTGGGTATTAAGCAAAAGTTTGCAAAATATTTGAAGGAGAGTTGTTGTGTGGCTTCTGATAAACATTTCTCCTTCAAATAATTGCCAGAAAATGCATTTGTAAGTATATTATTTCCAAAATTGCCAGGCTTGTTTTGGCCTCTCTGAGTGTAAATGGGTTAATGGGTTGAAATCCACCCAGATCACTGATGGTGATTGTGTTGGCCTTACACTGTCACTTCTCTGATGATAGAAAGCCTCGGGGGGGGGGGGGGGGGGGGGGGGGGGAGGTCTCCGATGCATGTGCCGTGTGCAAAAATATTGCTTGTTATCGAATGCGCATGGGGATCATCGGGGTTAAATTTGTCCACAGTGTAACAGACGACCTAAACATATACTACGGAGACAGCGACATATGCTAGTAGTAGACTCCATTCTGTGGTGACACGGTGTCACTAATGGTTATGTAACTGCAACGAGCTTCTTGTGGGACTCCGATGTAATGAGACAACACGGCCCCCTTTTTCTGATCAAGCGGCCTTTCAAGAGGTTGACCCATTCACACTCAGAGTTCTTCTAGAAAGTATCGTCTGCTACTCTCATACTTTTGAGAATAACTTTGGAATGAAGCAAAAGTTCACAAAGTATTTGAAGGAGAGTTGTTGTTTAGCATCTGATGTAGATTTCTCCTCCAAATATTCTCCAAAAAATGCTACTGTTTGAGAAATATCATCAAAATTGTCAGGCCTGTTTTGGCCGCTCTGAGTGTGAATGGGTTAAAATCAGAAAGCATTCATTTCATCTGCATCAGTCAGGCAGGACTCTCTCTGCAGGGAGCCACCAACCTAGTCATTAGAGGAACACATTTGTGTGTTCGGGATAATGATATTGAATTTCACCAAAACATGGCCGCCTTAATTATATATGCAATTTGGGATTAAGTTCGGCATAGTAATGGCTAAGACTATAACCAAGTGATTTCAGAAAGTATACAAATTCCAAAATTATTTTTAAAGAATAATAGAAGTTAAAAAGGGGTTATTACAGTTAGAGAGAAAAGAATGTCCTCTGACTGGTAACAAATACACGTTTATACTTGCACCCAATGACCCTGCAGCCATATAGCTACCCTGAATCTCCACGCGTGACTCACGACCAGAATAACCGAAAACTAAACACACGGCTATGGCAGTCGGAACAACCCTTGGTTACGAGGAAATAATTGTTTGGGTGTAAAAAACCGAAATAATGGTTCCTCAACAAAACTTTCTATATAATAGTAAAGAAATTCAACAGGCCTTAACATGTTTGTCTAAATCTGTAACTAGTAAACTGCTATAAGATCTTTGGTCTAAATACATGAACAAATATAGACATGAAAGAATTAATAAGTGGATGAATGAGTAAATGAATACACGCCCTTATAAAAAACAAACCCGCTTCATATCAATTTTACATACCCATGCTAGCAAAACATGCATTTCATTTTAAAAAGTAGGTTAGTGTCGCCCGTCATATGAACCAATGCCTTTTCACTCAAGTTTTGCCTGGCCTGATTCACCTATGGACTGCTCAGGACTTAAATTTAAAAGATTTGCTTACCGTTTTTTCTTTTTTAATTCTTTAATTTTAATGCTTTTATTTATAGAAAATAGGAATGGCGTTTCAGACTAGACTGAAGCAGTAAGAAAGCTGCTAATGACATATGGGTACCAAACAGCCTGAGATAAGCTATTAATAGACTAAAATGGCAACTCCCACTACCTCCATTTCTCGTGTGTAAGGATGTGTTTAAACAGCAATATACTTTTTGTATGAAGATCAGTAGTGATGGGAACTTGGGTTTGAGTAGAGAATATTATAAGAAACTATTTGGGTCTATGCTTTATTCATGGTGTAATTGTCCTTTAAGTTTTGCCATGATATTAGAGTTATTGGTCAAATTATAGTATTGTTGCTTATTGTATTATTGCCTGACTTGACCATCGAAAAGATTAAATGTGTGTAGGCCATTTGAGTCAAGTTCATTGACTGTAGCAATTTTGGATCTAATACGTCTAAACTGTAGCAGTAAAGTTTTAATATTTCTTGGTTACTTCATTTTGTTTTCTCTCTTTGCTTTGATTCTTTTACTTGTACTTAATTCTATTATCCTTTTGTGTCTTTTTCTTTCCTAAATTGTTTGCATTCCCTGTTTTTCGTTTTTTTTCCATTTCTCCTTCCTGAATGTCTTTTTTTTCACACTCATATCTTCAACTCATTTTTGTAGTGTCTTTCTCTTTGTCTACTTATTTGATTTATATCCTTATTTTTTGCATTTCACTCGCCTGTATTTTCTTTGCATTCTTCCTTTTTATGCATCTTCTCAGCATTCTACTCTATGCTTCGCTCTGGGTAGTTTCATGATTTCTCACATTTATTCTTTTTTCTTTTATTCCCTATAATGTTTTAATTTTATTTCGGTATCCGGTGTTTGGTGTGGTCTGAGTATTTTCATTTTCTTTTTAAAACTTTCTCTCCCCATGGCATTGAATCAATTTCTGTTTTTCTTTATTTTTAATCATTACTTATTATTTTCTGTATATTAATATTTAAATAAATGATAACCACTGTTAAAGCCTGTGTTTCTTTACTAAGGCCAGGAGGTTGGCCTGGACATTAAATATTTATAATTTGCTGTATTTTAGTCTCTATGTTAAGACATTTCTGTCTCACTGTCCTGGTGATGACTGAGACATTTCTGTCTCACTGTCCTGGTGATGACTGAGAACTAGACACTAAAACAAGAGCGATGTCAATGCTATCAAGCAGGTTTAGTAAGGATTCCACCATTTAGAGTGGTAAAGGTAGTTTGATCGGTGTGTTTTTATTCCCTGCCTCTAAGCCTCCAGCTCATCACCTAGAATCCAACCTGTGTGGTGCACTGGGCCCTGCTAATCTATATATGAATGTCGAGTTTTGCCACCAGTTAAACATAGCCTCTGCTGTGTTGCTGCTACCATGCTCCATTGTAGTGTAAAGCTGTGCCAGAGGGGTTCCTTACTTCTATGATTGGAGCGTATTTTGAAAAACAGCACCACAGGCCTAGTGGCGCCATCTATTTAAAGAGGCGCGCACCATGGATTAGCATGGCATTGTGAATATGTTGGAAAGAAAATGTTTAGAACCAACCCGTGGTGTGCACAGGGGTCAGTTAG
>OZ012690.1:11759544-11779544 GCA_963942565.1 Maea johnstoni | reverse complement strand
TGAGAAGAAATATTAACCGGATCATAACCAGCATCTCCTACACAAACACTTTATAAAAATCGTTTATAATTTCGAAGGTATTGTCACAAATATTAAAAAGATCCAGACGACAAACATTCTAGAGTAACTCCTATACATTCATGGGTTAATCCATTAACACTTAAGAGTTCTTCCAGAAATTAACGTCTGCATCTGTGATACTTAAGACAATAACTTCGGAATTGAGAATAATTTTCCAAAATATTTGAAGGAAAGTTGTTGGTAATGTTCCGATTAACATTTCTCTTTCAACTACTTTCCTACTTATGCTTTTGTCTGCAAGATTTCATCAAAATTGGCAGGCCCCTTTTGGCCGCTGCAAGCATTACTGTGTTAATTACATGTATCAGACACTGCCCCCCCTCTCCTTTTACTCCCATCCACAGTGAACTTGGCAAATACTAAGGCGAAGTGCTCACAAATTTCATTCATGTCCCAGTGCAAACAATCCCCACGCACACACCGAGTCATTTCCTCATCATCACACTTACTGCATCTCCATGAAACTACGAAGGCAAATCTGAATACTGTAGAACACACATATGACGCGTTTCCCAAATACAGCGAATTGGGGAGTTTTCGCATCATAGCGTATATTTATGTTAGCGATGGTAGCCGCCGCTGACAGCGCCAAAGTACAGAAAAAAAGTACAGCGTTTTTATATATAGCGAAGCGGAACCACACGCTATGTACGCTATATATAAACAGACGCGTAAACTGTGTGTTCTACAGTAGCTAAGCCAGCTTTATCTGTTATACGTATTTCAACCCAGTCGTGCGTTTCGTGCCAAAATAGTTCTGACAGTTTTCGTATTCCTTCTTTCTCAGCAATCATCTCAAATACTTTACAATGCAAAAACAACGCACCAGAAAGCAAGCACACTGAATCATAAATCATGTAAAAATACACAGCTATGCCAGGTTTCATTCATACATCACTGCATTTCATCAATATCATTCTTTCAGCAGGTTATGAGTAAAGTTGTCCTTTTATGGTAACAGTAGTACTAATACAGGTGAACTTGGATATGACGGACCACTGTATGACGGATTTTTGCATATGACGGACGATATGCTTGGTCCCAGTCCGATGCATATCAAGTATTCGTCATATGTATACGACAGATTTTGCATATGATGGACCAATTTTCCTGGTCACATTGAGTCCGTCATATCCAAGTTCACCTGTAATAACAAATGCACATGAAAAGAACATTAATCCTTATCACCTGTCTTGTTGTTTACACATTATATTCTTTTTTCAAATTGTTTACAAAGTAGTATTTTGAATAAAGTTATGCTTGTCTGAAAAAATGTAGCGAAACTAAATGTTTCGATTGGTTTATAGAAGCATTGTATAATCGAGAGCCACTATTATCTGCATCATACTAGATACAAGGAATCACACCTGCTATTGCATTATAGAAATATTAACTTCTCAGTTTCTTGCAAAACATAAAGATGTATTTCAATTAGAATTATACACAACCTTGGCGATAAGCTATTTTATTTCAACCTCTGTATTTAAAGGAGGGGAAAATAAAACAAACTTATTCCTTGTTTTATATATACTCCTACGAAATACTTTTGAAACAAATTCATCTTTATGTATATGAGTACATTAAATTGTCAACGAGCTCATCTCAAATTGATGATTTTAGTATTTGGTTATCAATTAATTGAAACAAATTGAATTTGAAATTGCATATAAAACGTAAGTTTGGCCAACTATATCGATAAGATGCTCTAATATTAGAACGAATATCTTGTAGAGGAAAATATTGACTATTAAACACAGAAAGAATAAATACCTGCAGATGTAGTTGTTTCCGCAGTCATGGTAGCTGTGGCTGTTTCCGCAGTCGTGGTCTCATTTAGGACTGTTGTTGCTAATATAAAATGAAACACACATACATATATATATATATATATATATATATATATATATATATATATATGTGTGTGTATGCATATATATATATATATATATATATATATATATATATATATATATATATATATATATATATATATATATATATATATATTTATATATACATACATACACAATCACACACACACACATATATATATATATATTTATGTATATATATATATATATATAAAAATACATATACATATATATATATATATATATATATATTTATATATATATATATATATATATATTTATATATATATATATATACATATATATATATATACATATATATACATATATATATATATATATATACATATATATATATATATATATATATATATACATATATAAATATAAATATATATATATATATATATATATATATATATATATATATATATATATAAACAGGTAAGCTCACATACTGTGTTATAATATAAATATTTAGATTAAAGATTAATCATATATCAATGTTGCAGTCTCTGACAGAACTACTGTTGCTCATAAGAAAATTAGGCGTACGCAAATCTCTATATTAATAGCAAGTTCCAAATTTTGTGACAGTAACTCCTCCGAAACAGCTGCAAGCCTGATGCTGTGGCTTTGCATGCCGATTAGTGGGGGGCTGAAGTTTTGCGATAGCTAGGTTGGAAGTAAAAATAACTTACAAAAATGTTTTTGTGAATTTTTTTTGTTTTGAATCAAGATCTAAACTCAACTCAGCATGAGCCGATTGTTGCAACATTTTGGATTGTGCAACAATCAATTCTACATAGAACAATATGATTTACTACTGTTGGAAGCACATGTATGTGATATGCCCCCATTGTTGAGGGAGGAGGTTATTATTGTAAATAAACTCCTCCCTCAACAATGGGAGCGTCACACATGCATATGCTCCAACAATAGGAGATCCTATTGTTATATGATGTTCCAATTGTGGCACCATCCAGAATGGTACAACAACAGGTTAGTATATATATATATATATATATATATATATATATATATATATATATATATATATATATATATATATATATAAAGCAGAAATCTTACCAAAAAAAAAAATGTTTGCAAGCCTTGTAATATAATGGGAATTGATCACGGGAGGTAGGTGATTGTGGCAATACCAGTGCCCGGGCCAGTCAGCAGCCAAAACCGAGCCCATAGAGGAAGGTTTTGGCTTCTGACTGGGCCGGTGCAGTGGTCTGGTATTGCCACAATTACCGAACTCTATATTAATAGCAGGTTCCAAATTTTGTGACCGTAACTCCTCAGAAACGGCTGGAAGCCTGATCCTGTGGCTTTGCATGCCAATTAGTGGGGGGCTGAAGTTTTGCGATAGCTAGGTTGGAAGTAAAAATAACTTACGAAAATGTTTTTGTGAATTTTTTTTGTTTTGAATCAAGATCTAAACTCAACTCAGTATGAGCCGATTGTTGCAACATTTTGGATTGTGCAACAATCAATTCTACATAGAACAATATGATTTACTACTGTTGGAAGCACATGTATGTGATACGCTCCCATTGTTGAGGGAGGAGGTTATTATTGTAAATAAACTCCTCCCTCAACACTGGGAGCGTCACACATGCATAGGTGGCCTTTTGCTCGCAAGCCTCGTCCCAAGACTCAAAATCACTCTCTCGTGCAAGATACCTTCTATTTCCATCCACTTGTGATGAAACCTCTATATCAAAAACAATACAAATAATGGGAAAGATACTATTTCAGTAAGTAAAGAGAGATTTTACGTACTGTAATACGTTTGGCATCTAGTTATGTTGCAAATTTCCCAACGAACAGATGGGTTTGTGGTGTAGCACCACGGTCCTGTTGCAGACCCTCCTGCCTGTCTGCAGTAGTTAGCTACCTCAGCCAGTGTCGCTTCTGGAAAGTTGCTCATGTCGTTTACGTAGACTGGATTCGGTACCTGCGGTACGTTACTGTCCCATCTCTGGCACGTGTAGCCACTAATTGTTGTGCTCAACGTTCCATTATACTCGTTACCACGCTCAGTCAGGGTGCATTCCAGTCGAGTATCTGAAAAATGAAAACATTAATTTAATCAGGCGCCACATAGGAAAACCTGACACCCAGTCACACACCCACCCATAGATACATGCATGCATCTACCTACCTACGCAAATGCTATTTAATTGCCAGCATTTGATAAGCAATATTCTTCCCCTTAAGTTTAGTAAAATATGTATTTTATTCTGTGAAATATGTCCCCTAAAATTAATTTGTTTAGAGTAATGCAAAATCGTTACCATTTGAAGAGAATGGAAATATGTCATATACTGGGGGATATTAAGAAAACTAGCAGTTATTGATTACAACAACACAATTGGTATTTCGCGAAATTCCTCAAAATACATAGGGGACCGGACCTTAGTAACTTTAGTGTAAACAAAGTCCCTTAAGCATCCAAAACATGAATATGTATTAATGATAATAATAATAATAATATTAATAATAATAATAATAATAATGATAGTAATGATAATGATAATAAAAACAATCTTTATAATGATAACAATAATAATGTCTATTTTCATATATATAATTCAATTCAGTATGGAAGTTAATAACCTAGAAATGTAGTCGTATCTGCAGTTGTCGCAGGCAAGGTTGTTGTTGCTAAAATGAACAAAATATTTGTGTTCAGACACTTTGACTTTGTACATTGTCAATTTTCCTGCCACCGGTCAAGATAGGGAGTTGATACTGTTAGGGGAAACCAGGTTATGCATATGAATGTACGTAGGAGTGTATGAGCATGAAAATATATACTAGAAAGGCAAGGAATTACTATGGTGTTGAGTCATCATGGAAAGTTTTGATTCTCTAAAACTAACCAATACTTATTAAATGGGGAAATTTGCATATATATATATATATATATATATATATATATATATATATATATATATATATATATAATATATATATATATATATATATATATATACTAGTATATATATATATATATATACTAGTATATATATATATATATATATATATATATATATATATATATATACATATATATATATATATATATATATATATATATATATATATATATATATATATATATATATATATATATATATATATATATATATACATACCCAAGTAATAACCAATCCATTTCGAAAATATTTCTTCTTTTCTGAAAATGGAGTTTATAAATCAATTACCTTCAAACGTAGTTGTTTCTGCAGTTGTTGTCTCAGGCAGGGGCGTTGTTGCTGAAATAAACAAAATACTATATGTATGTATGCAGAGCTTCAGGAGTGTCCTAAATACTTTTACGTAAAATCCTACTCTTATGACGCCATTCAAGATGGCCTTCAAATCATATCACTTTGCACTCTTTGTTTTGAATTATTATCAAATAATATGCACAAATTAGTTATTTGTAAACTAGTGTATACACCATTACACAGGAAAAGTTTCATGGCTCATATGAGCAAGGCATTCCGGGCCCAATACAGCCAATTTTGCGCCTGTCTATACTGAGACCGGATCTCCATGCTTGTACGACACCGAAAATTTGGACCGCTTTTTCAGTCTTTGTTGGTGCAGCCCTGCATCAGCTGGTGGCGGGTATGGTCATAAACTTCAATCATTTCGGCTCATACATGCCAAAGGAAATTTCTGGCCAGTACCACCCATGGAAAATTAATGGCCTCATGTGAGCCCGAAACCCCCCGGAGCATAGCCGGGCACAAAGTTGGCGGGTTTGGCACTGGACCAGGCTTGTATGGGCATGGACAAACTTTTTTTATGTTTAAATCATTTTTATTCAGTCCACAAAACATGTCAAAACTTCACAGTGTACAATTATTATATTGTGTACAAAATATAATGAAGAGATGTACATACATGGACAAACTTGGGACTTTTTCCTGTGTATGCAATCAATGGTATCAAAGGCTTATGAGACAAAGGCGTTCAACTTAGCCGAAACGGCTATAATGCCAATATACAGTCAAACCTCTATTAAGCGACCGCTCAAGGGAAATGTCAAAAGTGGTCTTTTAAAGAGGTGGTCTCTTAAGAAGGGGTTGAGGGTCTGAGCGGGGTTATGAAAAACCAAAGAATTTCCAACAATGACCTGGAATTATTGAGGTTGCTATGTTTAGCTGCGTTTGTTGAAATTTCTTCATTAATATTTTAAGAATAAATAATTCAGAAAAATAAAAGTTGAACTATATCATTAATTGAGGACCCTCCGAAATGATATACTTTCATATTTTTACCGATTATTTCATTATTTTTCCAATATACAAGGCGTCTAAGCATTCAAGTGGCTGTTGAATAAAGGAAAATTTACTCTTAGGGATAAGATTTCATGGTCGTTGGTCGCGTCAAGCAAGTGGTCGCTTAATCAAGGTAAAATATACAGGGAATAGCCTTGGGGGGATTTGAAACGGTCGTTCAAGGCAAGTGGTCGTTTAAGAGAAGTGGTCGTTGAGGCAAGTTTGACTGTACACAACCATATGCTTTTAAGCTATAAAAATAGCCAACACCCTTTTAATGACATTAACGACTTTTAACGACCACCAGCTGGTAACATGGAAGCATTCTCCTCCAGTTCCCTCCCTGAAGCGTCCCATGCATACAAGAACCGGGTACCGGGTTCTATTTATAGATTCTCCTGGCCACAGACATTAGGACTCATCTAATAGAAGTTGACCGCCTTTGTCTCATAAGCCTTTGATGGTAAGGATTCTAAGGAAATGACTTACTTTCACAGTTGCTAGGCTGTGCAACGACCCTTGCCTCACATAGTACCAATTTAGTCTCACCGGAAAGTTGCACTTTAACAAATCTCCCAAAGACTGGAGTAAAACAGTCGATAGTTCCACTGGCACCATTTGCGGCCGCGGGAATGGAACCTGTGTAATTGCCACATAGTACTCCATGCGTAGTGTTGAGTGATCCCTCAGAATGGTTACTGACTTGTATCTGAACATCACGTAGGCGAGCTGCAAGTGTGCGTATAGAGTATTAAAATGACGTCATTTTTTATCATTGGGAATACGTCAATGATCCCTTTGTTACGTGACAATGCCTAAGATTTCCCTGGCTACCGTTGCTATGCCTTAGGTTCCTTAATCTTTCGCGCGCGCATTGTTTACTATTGTTGACGTGACGCTCAGTGCTGTTAAACGCATTTTGACGTACATTCATGGACATTGAAAACATTTTTCTCCCCGCCCTCCCTTGCTTTGAGTTGGTAGTGTTGCAGTTATTCCGCTTACATTAATTAGTAACTACATGGTTATTTGCGGGTATATGTATTATGATATTATATGTATTGTTGTTGCTATGACGATGTCGATTTGACAACCCAATAGTTACATGGTTTTGACACCATTCATGACTTCTTGTTTGTGGTAGGGTTGTTGTAATGACGCCGACTTAGCACTTGCTATATTAGATAAGTTGTAAATAAAGTTTACGATTGTTTTACTGCCAACTTGACTTGTGTTCTTCAATGATAGTTACATATCTGATTATCATCATGTTTCTGTCAACAAACCTGCTGCAGATGCAGGCATTTTTAACATATAGGAATTCCATCGTGCGTTTGACAGGTGCACAACATATACAGGTATGGGACAGATATTTCATGTAATAAATATGCTAAATGTAGACTTTCAAAAATGACTTTAAATCGTGACTTAAGCTGCAGGTATTAGATATTTTGTTCTTTGTGAAATTGCATTGGCATATCATAGCTAAATCATAAAAAGACGTTGGGGACTAATACAAAGTCAGCTAGTTCTCTAGGTAATATCTGGGAAATTGAATAAGATTAGGAGTATAAAAGGGAAGCACATGCTTTGAGCCAGGACTTATCGCAGACAGGAAAAGGTTGATGCGCAATGCTTAGATCACACAGCCAGTGAGGTAGTCCTCTATAAGTAACACTTTAAAAATTGAATAAGGGCTGTTCCATTTAAAAGTGTGGGGGGGGGGGGGGGGGTATGTATATATATATATACATATATATGGATAATGATAATTTTGCAAACTTGAATAATCATATGGACAAATATAATTCTGAATTGCATTACCCCCACTCCCCCCACGAATTCTGAACTATAGCGGGAAGGGGGGGGGAGGGTGCTGAATTTTAAATTAGTTTCCGTTCCTCCCCCCCCCCCCCCCCCCCACACACACACTTTTAGATGGAACGGCCCATACATAAGCTGGAAAAAAGGGACGCAAATGCTTTGAAATTCGTAATTTTGTTTATTGTCACTTTTTCTGCCACATTGTCGCCAAGTCGTGACAGGTCAATCGTGTGAAATTGGTTGTGGAAACCAGACCACCCGTTGAAAACCACAGCCCAATCTAACGTCAATGACATCGTTCTCCTATGCCCAAAAAAACACCTGCGGTTGTCTATGTGACCTCCTTTCTCTCTCTCTCTTAGGTTAGCATAGGTAAAGGTGAAGCTTCTTGTTTTATGTCGAAATGCTCCAATGGCAGATACGTAATAGTAAAAAGTAAATCAAAAACAATTAAACTGTACATTGAATACCATATCTTATCTTATACTGAAGATATCGGTCACCCAAGCTTTTTAATAGTAAGAGAATGTGGACTTACCAGCACTATTCGCATCAAACCTATTGAATAGAACAACTCTCTGTACATAAAAATGATCCCCCAGATCCACCTCAAACCAAGGGTCCAAGACCTCAGTTGTTTCTGCGCAAGAAAGGTCCTGATCTATTTTTCCGCTAGTCACCCCATCTACTGCACGAGAGGCTGGTGAAATCGTAGTAACCTGCTTGGTCTTTTTCCCAAGTGCAACATTCTCTGAAAGAATTCATTCAAGTATTGACGTTAGAAACAATCCACCTATGCATTTAAGTTTCCTGGATCTTTTCCTGGAGTTTTTTTTAAAACTGTCGTCTGCTACTCCCATATTTTTGAAAATATCTTTTGAATAAAGCAAAAATTCAAAAGATATTTGAAGGAGAGTTCTTGTTTGGCTTGTGATCAACATTTCTCCTTCAAATGTTCTCAAGAAAATGTATTTGTAAGTTAAATATTTCCAAAATCGTCAAGCCTCTTTTGGCTGCTCTGAGTGTTAATGGGTTAAGAACTTAGAATTAAGATCATTTTTTTAGATACCTGCCGTTCAGATTCAGGAAAAATCATATATTTATCAAGATACAGTTGGCTTCCTTAGCCTATCCGCTTGTGATGGCGTATTCTAAACATAACTCATCATGAACTGACAAGGGTCATTGAACTAGAAAAGAGAATGGAATAGAACATCCGTCCTCAAAACAAAATATACATTTTTGACAGTTATCCAATCACGGCGACCTCACCTCTTACAGATGTTTACTTTTCCCTTTAAAAGATCCAGCAAACTAAAGGCCATCGAGAGTTGCCTTATTCAAATGAACAACACTATTAATTCCACTAGTTCAAATACTGTAGAACACACATATGATGCGTGTCCCAAATAAAGCGAATTGGGGATTTTGCGCATCATAGCATATCTTTATGTTAATGACGGTAGCCGCCGCTGAAAGTGCCAGTACAGTAAGAAAAAAGTACAGCGTTTTTTATATATAGCGAAGCGGAACCAAACGCTATGTTCGCTATATATAAACAGACGCATATATTGTGTGTTCTACAGTATGCTGCGTGGCTAGTCCACACGGTGTAGAAAGAGAAAAGTCATAAGCAAGCTCTGCTGAGCAGTTACAAATACTGACATGTACTCAAAGTCTTACTTATTTGTGAGGAATTCGTGAATGTTTTTGTAAAACCGGTAATACACTCACGCAGAACAGGGATAGGGGAACAGTAAAATCACACGTGACCACGATCCGCTTTGAGATTTCAAACGTTATGTGCTTTTGTTCTCTAAGCTTGCTACACTGTTATTCTAGGGTATTGTGCAAGGGTGCTATGCCAGGTCTTTCATGGTCTGTGATTGCTGGGAGGCAGTCAACTAAGGAACGACCACTTGGAAGCTGAGATGTACTGTAGAACACACAGTGTTAGCGTCTGTTTATATATAGCGTACATAGCGTGACGTTCCGCTTCGCTTTATATAAAAACGCTGTAGTTTTTTCTTACTGTACTGGCGCTGGCAGCGGCGGCTACCGTCGCTAACATAAAGATACGCTATGATGCAAAAATTCCCCAATTCGCTATATTTGGGACACGCGTCATATATGTGTTCTACAGTATGTGATGTCCCTCGAGTTTCCTCTGCATTGCCTTGCATAGACAAAAGACACCAGACATAAACACATTTATCTTTACCAGGCAACCCGTCAACCAGGTGCTTGCCGACCAATACTGTAGAACACACATATAACGCGTGTCCCATATATAGCGAATTGGGGAGTTTTTTCATCAAAGCGTATCTTTATGTTAGTGACGGTAGCCGCCGCTAACAGCGCCAAAGTACAGAAAAAAAGTACAGCGTTTTTTTATATAGCGAAGCGGAACCGCACGCTATGTACGCTATATATAAACAGACGCGTAAATTTTGTGTTCTACAGTAGTGAGCTTGTGTAGAAATTGAATGACCTTGCTGTATGATATCCTCAGCAGGTAAACAAATGGAATAAGAAAAGGTGTGGTTATATTGATAGTAATATTACTCACCATTCACACCACAAGGGTCCATGACATCTGAAAAAAAAATATACGTTTCGTTTTACAACTAAACAGCATCACCGTCCAAGTTTGACAATACTATACAATCTTTGTATATCCTTTCTCTAAAATGCACACCCACACTGAACCTTTTCCATTTCGTTGCAATACCTTTGTAGTTAAAAGGAGTATATTGAATTTTAATTCATATACTGGTGATTTTCAAACATTAACTAGGTCATTGCCCTATTGAGATTATCGTGTACCGGGTATCGCAGGCAGTTACCGAGTGAGCTGTAACACTACACAGCTTAATACACATGTAATTATAAACTTCCTTTTTCTTCCATCACAATATTACAGTGTAAGAATATTAAATGCCATTCTGTGTTGTAAACAGCTGGTCGAATTTCTTGAGCTACATAATAATAAAAAATAATAAATAATGAATTTACTACTACAGGTCACTCCGTTATTGCTATTCACACACAGAACCTTGTTAACCTCTAGAAATATGATTTTCATTACACACTCAGGTATAAATTGAGACACAGTGCCATTGTCTGTTTAGTCTGATACACCACGTTATCCATTGCAAGTCATTTACTTTTGAGAGCATTCATTACTGTGCTCAGTATTGAATATGCATCCACCTTCAGCCAGTTGTAAATCAATGACATCACAGCCTCTTTCTGGCGAGCTATATCCCCAAGATGGCCTGCCTTCAAACTCTGCAGAGCCAGTTAATTTGATGTACTTTGCCGATACAATAAATATACATCTAAAAATCCCATGCAATGTTTGGAGTACAATTTTAATCAAGGTGTCCTAAAAAAGGCGAAAATGCCCTTTATGGAACGTATCCCAGCTATTTTGCAGGCAGAGGTATCCTTAAAGCATGTTTAGTTTTAGTCATTGCTTTATCTACGTTTTAATTTCACTTGTCTTCATTAATTTAAGTCAAATCATTTTATCGGATTGACAGTAATGGCGATTGTAACAATTCTTTCGACTAGATGCATTACATATGCCTAATCTACTTATCAATAGTAGGGGGCACTGAACATCCCACATACACATATTCATATATACTCTGCTTGAAAATTTTGGATATGCGATACATTAGTAAATACTTGTGGGTCTGAGTTTTCAAAAAGTCTCGACAAACAAAGCTTTTCTAGAATGGGTGATTGGTGTAATTTTTGGTAGTCATTTAAACATAGAAGAAACCAATTTAAACATACAAATAAGACACAACGATATCTCAAATTTGTGCAGTGACAAACGGACTTGACTGTTGTGAAGAAATATTCAGATGAATGCTTATCTATTGAGTCTGCTAGTATGAAGACCATTCTAATCCCATTTTCATTGTTTTGCGCCTACCCATACAGCAGAAGGGTCCTAGACATTGTCACTGACTGGTTTCTGTCTCCCATCACTGCGGAACTATACATCTCGCTTAGGTTAGTGATAAAGTGGCCAGTGGTATTGGGGTTAGCTGGTGGTTTTCTCAAGGTACTCATGCTTCCTCCACCATTCAGGATTAGTCAGGATTTAGCTTCCCCAGTGGGCACAACTATTACCTGAATGTTATATGAACGTTCAATTTTGGTCGGAATATTCTGGACAAATTATGAATATTTCAGCAATGTCCAGGTCCTAACATTCCTGGGATGTTCTCATTTGATGTGTTATGAATGGTCAATTTTGATTGGAATGTCATGCACCGAAATGAACATTCCTGCAACCTTCAGGTTTGAACCTTCCCCGGAATGTTCAGATTTGACATTATATTAACTTTACATTGAGATATTTGCTATTTCATGAAAACTGAACTGTTACCAATTGTTTCCACTGCACAGACAACTTCCAATGTTCTGACATAATTCAGAATCCAACTGATTCATTTAGCATTCAGCTCTGAACATTCTATGAATATCCCCACCTGAACATTCATACAATCTTCATTCTGAACTATGAGGGAATCATTTTTGAATGTTTGCTCAAACATGCCAGGAATGTTACATGAATGTTATCGTGCCCACTGGGTTCTAAACAGCAGACAAAGTACAAATACTACTAATAAATATCCATGCGTTTTTCTCATTCTTTACCCAATTTAATATCGTTTATATATAAAGCTTCATGACATTTTTCTTTTCTTGTTTGTCCATCTTCTGTTTGTATTACTGTCTAGATACATTACTTGCCTATGTGAAAACTTAGATAACAAACATGCAGTACAATGAAATAAATTCAAAATATTCCTCTGAGGAAAATTAGCTAACAAACAGAACATAATACGACATATGCCAAATGAGTCTTACCTGTACAAATGCCATAGCTAAACTAATATACACCAGGATAAAATATATTCAAAGTGTGTCTTACCTGTACAATGGCCTGGTACCGCCATCACCTCAAACTCACATAGAAGGAGGTATGTCGACTTTCTCATCATACGAACACTGACTACGCTGCCAAGTAAAGGACTCGTGCAGTTGACAACTGCATGTCCTGCTTTTGATACAATCCCATGGTACACACCACACAGGGGATTCAGGGTAGAGCCTGTGTCTTTTTCACCTACGCGTATCTCAAACTGTGCAAGGTATGCATCTAGACAAAAGAGCAAAGTCGGGGAGAACATGTAATACATTTACATGACATTACAGGTTGTTAGAAAGTGGAGAATTTTTATCATCAGCACCACTATGATTCTAGCAGCTGATTGGTCAATTTCGTTATCATACTAAACTGAATTAGGCTTCTTACAATTGTCAATTTAAGGAGCCACACATTATTCCTGTATTGGAATCCAAACAATCCTGTTCTCAACGTTTATTTTTAGGACCCCAATATTTGTAAGGCAAACTACATTCTCTTCAACAGAGGTCGTTTTACTATAGCAACAAAATGGTGCCCACAGTCAGTCGTTAACCACTAGAAGTTGCTTATAGCTCTTGAAGCACGACTTGCACATTATAATCTGTCAACATGGTATATACGTGGAGGATAAGATGGTAGGAAATAATACCGATGGGTTTAGGTATGTAATTTGCGAGTTCAAGTGAGAAATCCTTGCACTTCGCTATGTGTGAGTTGATGTGTTTTGATATGTAATTTGCGAGTTCAAGTGAAAATCCTTGCACTTCGCTATGTGTGAGTTGATGTGTTTTGGTATGTAATTTGCGAGTTCAAGTGAAAATCCTTGCACTTCGCTATGTGTGAGTTGATGTGTTTTGGTATGTAATTTGCGAGTTCAAGTGAAAATCCTTGCACTTCGCTATGTGTGAGTTGATGTGTTTTGGTATGTAATTTGCGAGTTCAAGTGAAAATCCTTGCACTTCGCTATGTGTGAGTTGATGTGTTTTGGTATGTTATTTGCGAGTTCAAAGGAGAAATCCTTGCACTTGGCTATGTGTGAGTTGAGTCTGACAAATAGTTTTTAAAGATGTCTGCTGCAATAATCTTCAGAGTAGAATGTCCTTTGTTTATCGTAATTCAATATGCATGTAAGGGTTGGGTTGGGGGGGAAACTGATGATAGATTTGCTATCCTTGTTGTAAAATGGTATATGACCGATGCATGAGTTCAGCCAGCCTTATCACAATCGGCCTTAAGGCCTTTTGAATATCACAAGCTTCTCGAAGACATCTTGCCAAAACTGTTTTCTCAACAAGGATTACTGATGTGTTTTATCAAATTACATTGTATTACAAAATATATTCCCTGATATATATATATATATATATATATATATATATATATATATATATATATATATATATATATATATATATATATATATATATATATATATATATATATATAGAGAGAGAGAGAGAGAGAGAGAGAGAGAGAGAGATACATATATGGTTGTGTAATAAGAGGTAGGCCATCGGAGTCAATATGCACATATTACCTACAAACTATCACACATACATACCACACATTCCTTTTACTAAATGGCTACTTTCTTTGCACACTGTGGAAAACTCAATTTCGCAAAAAAATGCTGTTTTTTTATTTTATTTTTGCATATTCTTGATATAGCTTTTTACAAATTGTATATGTGTAGTACATGGTTATTTGACTACCTATAAACAAAATAATAACATATTGCATTTCTATGGCCAATACAGAGAATAAGTAGAACAAAACATATCATACATAAATCTTTATGGTTAAGGTTGTGAAGAATGACGCCGTGTACATAGAACTTTCCGCGCAGGTAAACTTCAAGCCAAGGGTAGTTATCTTTTCCAGCAAAGGTACACGAATCCGCATGTTGTGGGAGCGTGATGCCATCTACCGCAAAAGCTGCGTGTCTCTTGTAAGCCGTGGTAATTTGAACAGCAGGTCTTCCGACTGCTACATTTTCTGTGGATGTAATCAAAATGATGTAGATCTAAATAATGATTGATTACAGGAAGCAACTGGAAATCAATCGGAACAATATATATATATGTATATATATATATATATATATATATATATATATATATATATATATATATATATATATATATATATGTATATATATTTATATATATATATATATATATATATATATATACATGTATATATGAATATACACATATATAAACATATATATATATATATATATATATATATATATATATATATATATATATATATATATATATATATATATATATATATATATGTATATATGTATATATATGTATACATATATATATATATATATATATATATATATTTATGTATATATAAATATACATATATATATATATATATATATATACATATATATATATATATATATATATATATATATATATATATATATATATATATATATATATATAAATATACATATATATATATATACTAGAAAAGTACCCGTCCTGCGGACGGAAACCATGAAATTTCTTATAATGGCAAACATATCAGAGCGCCTCTCTATCTCTCTCTCTTTTGCCCCCTCTCTCTGCGCCCTCCCTCTTTCTCTCTCTACCCCCTCTCCCTCTCTTTTGCACCCCTCTCTCTGCCCCTCTCTCCCTCTTTTGCCCCCTCTCTCTGCCTGACTCTCTCTCTTTTGCCCTCTCTCTCTCTCTCTCTCTCTCTCTCTCTCTCTCTCTCTCTCTGCCCTCTTTTTCTCTTTCTCTCTACCAACTGGCTTGATATTTATAGTCTCAGATGCGACCTCCCGGGGGTGGTACAGTTGGCCTTTGTGCAAGTGGTCAGCTGTACGGCTTTAACGATCAGCATCAAAAGCACATTTTTGTCTATCTTTTTATAAATTTCTTTACGATAACAACCATGTAGACACACTCGTTAACCAAACGACCAACTTAGAATTAGGGAAACAGGTGTTGCAACGGAGGTTACCCAGATATTCCTGCGACAACACACTTAAGGCTACCTACCATATGTTTCAATAATTCAAGAGATTGGCTAACTGATATGCTATTGATATATAAGATATCGATGTTGTTGTAATGTTGCTGTCATGAAAAGATGGGGGACGGTGTCCGTTTATCATATCACTCATGACTAATTCTAATCATTTCTACTCAAAACTATTTTCGTTTCGTAATATCTATATTTTCAAAATTAAAGTATGACATAGCGTATGTCATATATATATATATATATATATATATATATATATATATATATATATATATATATATATATGTATATACATCATATATATATGTATATATATATATATATATATATATATATATATATATATATATATATATATATATATAAATATATATATATATTGTATACATATATATATATATATATATATATATATATATATATATATATATATACATATACATATTTATATATATATATATATATATATATATTTATTCATTCTACCCACAAATTGTTTTCGAATGATCCTTTTATGCAGATATCCCCCCTCCAATAAAAAAATCGCGCTGCTATGTTAAGATTGTTAAGGAATAACTATTCCAATAATTGTTGAAGGAAGAAATATTCCAATAGATGTAAACTGTTTTGATACATGTACGCACTCCATGCATGCCCAAAGTGCGGTATGGGCATGGGGTACTTCTATGTATTTAGACATTAAGTTCCATCAGTATGTAACTTATGTACTGGCTGGCTGTCTGGAAAATATTTTTTGGAACTTCAGAAAATCAGGATTTTTCGTACGCTCAAATTGTTATCCATGTGCCACCGTAGTTCGCTGAATTTTCTGTTGTGTCAATACTCTCTGTCTAAGCGCACTACCTTTGTTTGTGCATTACCCCCAAGGGATGTGTTCATACGCTCTAAGCGCCCATGCAGGCATTGTCCAGGGTCTCTATGCTGCCTAAACCCTTTCGGTTTATGCCTGGAGTTTCTTTTGAACATCCGGGCAGGCCACTCTACTACTGTGTGCGTACTTCAGCAACCGTACAACCAACAAAGTCCATGCAGTGCAACCCCACTGTGGAAGCAGAGGTTTGGTATCGGTAGTACCATCTAACGCCGGGTGGTCATACCAAACCCGGCCCTCAAGTGAGGATGAGAAATCAGCATCAAAAGCATATTTTTGCTAATCTTTCTGAAATTAGTTTACGTTAAGAACCATCTAGATACACTCGTCCACCAAACTGCCAACTCAGAATTAGGCAAACAGGCGCGGCAACGGAGATCATGCGTTTCAAAGGATTGGGCCTCCTCTCTTATAATATAGATATATATATATATATATACATATATATATATATATATATATATATTATATATATATATATATATAGTGTGTGTGTGCAAATCTTAAGACACAGCTGAAATTATTGCTATTTCAAAAGGAGTTTGACGATATGGATCATAAACGTCTGTCCACTGACTATTCTTTTCAAAGCGCTTTTGAACATTAAAGGTGGAAAGGGTGCTATATCAAATATAAATTATCATTATCATCATTATATATACATATATATATATATATATATATATGTATATGTATACAAACATCTATACATACACAAATATATACATAGAAAGGCTTAATACACTATATTACTTAAACTCTGCAACTTACCCGTGTTAGTACACGATTGATTGCTAGAAGGCAGTGGGTCTTGAGCTGTAATTGGAAACGAAGGAAATAGAAAGTAATCACAAAGAAAATACTGGTTACTAATAATAGTCACAATTCACAAATTACATATTGCATGTACAGGATATGATTATTGGCTGTCACGTTCAGTCATCCTTATGGTCACCACATTCCTTTTCATTACTGCATGTGCCTGACTTTTATTCACATATCATGTTAAAGTATAAAGACAATTTATTATGTACATTAAGAGAAAACTCGTATTCATTACAAACCCATATAGTGTAATATTCATGTACTGATTCTTCAAATGCTCCTTACGTTTAACAATCATGCAGCATGCTGTTGGCTAGACGTACTAGGACACGCTTGTTTTGAAATGTCAATATGTTTACAATCAAATTATATATCTAGGAATATATGTGTTTAATTGAGAGAAAGAAAAACGTGAACCTTTCAACATTAGTTGTATATTTGATTTCGGAAATTCAATCATTGAGATTGATATTTGTTTATCGAAATAATGTTACTAGGCGATCATGATTGTATTTGAAAGCATTTAATGGAGGGGGGGGGGAGTAATCTAGTGAGGGGCGTTATAGATATGTATTATTTTCATTTTAACACTGGAATCAGGAAACCGTATCATTTAATATATTTTACTCGGAAGCACCCACTAAGATGTTGATATCAAAGGTGGATGATTCAGTGTTTGTTATCCCAGTTACCAAAACACATCTACAGTGGCGACATTTAATCCCTGCACTAAATGCGTGGGCAGCCGGGCATATACACGACCGCACGCCCATTGACAGCCAATTTTCTGGGCATGGATGAGCTCATAACTGAATGTACATTGATTTGCAAGGTACATGGGTCATTTATGTGTTTGACTCATCTTCTGACATGTTAGCCATGGGTGTTTGTGCAGCCAGGCACCCCAGGGGCGGATCCAGGAATTTATCATGGGGGGTGGCCAGGTTGGGTCCGGTGTACCACGAAATCTTCCCCCCCTGGAAAATGTCCCCCCCCCCCCCCCCCGGAAATTTCCTAGGAAAATTTGCCCCCCGGGGGGGAATATTTCCTATGAAAAATACCCCGCCACCAGGCAAATCTGCCCCCCCCCCCCAGGGGGGACAATTTTCCTAGGAATTTGTACCCCCGGGCTGCAATTTTCCTAGGAATTTGTACCCTCCAATTATTTTTTTTCTAAGAAAATACCATTATTTACAGTAAAATGATGAAAATTATTTTGTATTTGATGCTTTCGTAAGCACCTTCAAAAATAAGCAATCGTTCACTTTTGTAACCAGCATTTAGGAATACTATTTTAATTTTACAGTACATGCCCTGGCTTAATATTTCGGTAATGTTTATTATGAACATTTATAGATTTAGTCTTAAATTAACTGAAATTGACATTCGTGATGAAGTGCGGCTTAGACATAGACGATTTCACGGTTGCCATATATGGGCAAAGGTGAAGGCCGTTTGGCAGTTGCCATGACACTTTACTCGGGGAAGCACGAAACAGTTCCTTTACTGGCTTTCACTGCGCATGTCTATGGTCATCCGAGTAGGTCACTTAGGCCTCACCTAGGTTAGTAAAGGAACAAGAACCTAGTTACAAGGCAAAAGAGTGCTGTAGGCTCCTGGGAAGTTGGGTATGTCATGTTTTGATTTTCCTGGAAGGTACATCCCTGGGATGAATGTTTTCGGCCAATCAGGTCCCTTGTCACCCTGAAATTCCCTGCTATTGATAATATCTTTCATATTTTTTTTTTTGTTGCCAGAAATTAAGAAGGGGGGGGGGGGGGGCAGGCCCATGATTTTTTAACAAGGGGGGGGGAGGCAGTGCCCCTCGGCCCCCCCCCTGGATCCGCCTATGCACCCGGTCGACTGGTGCAGGAATTAAATGGCTGTACTGTAATCAACGATCACTTTAGGAATTCAAACACATGGATCAGACACTGAATAAATTCTACTCCTCCTCGCGACCCATCATCTTGAACCAAAGTTTTGAATCGTCAACATTTTGCCGCAATGTTAGCCAGCATACAGTTACGAGCATTTCACTAGTGCGTTCACGTTATCTCTACGATTATGGTTAGGATATAGATACTGGCTCACGAACTATAATGCGGACTGTCCATATAGCTGAGTGGTCTAGGGCATTATCACAGGTTGCCAGGGCATTAACTTATCAACCCCCAAAGCAGCCAAAACAGGCCATACAATTTTGGAAATATTTTTTACAACAAAGATAGTAGACG
>OZ012690.1:11755150-11759344 GCA_963942565.1 Maea johnstoni | reverse complement strand
CATGTCTACCTGTAGCAATGAATGATTCTAATTGACTTCATATTGGACAGTTACTAGTACTCGCAGTATCTGGTGTCCTGTATTGGAAGTAGGTAAATATCGTGTATGTAAGTAAACAACATTGGTGGAAGCCATTATGATCTAATGTGGATGGAGATGTGAGAAAATGAGTATAGTGCATTCTCACCTTACAAAAAAACAACTTTCAAAACCATGATGAACCGCGGAGACAACCGTGACAATGAGACTTACTGCCTGGAGAGCAGTGCATAGCAGGATCTACCTGCCTTGTCCGGCAGCATGCCAACAAGACAGCCTAGTCCATAAAACGAGTTGTAAATTAACATTTATGATGATGATGATTATGACGACAATAACAACAACAATAATAATAATAATAATAATAATAATAATAATAATAATAATAATAATAATAATAGTAATAATAATAATTATAACTAATAATAATGATAATGATAATAGGTGTTAATGAAGAGAATACGCGACTCTAAAGTTTTCATATACGTTACTATGTAAAAGCAGTTTCACTTTGAAATGGCAGAGAGAGAGAGAGAGAGAGAGAGAGAGAGAGAGAGAGAGAGAGAGAGAGAGAGAGAGAGAGAGAGAGAGAATTAGTCACTCAGGTGCTGTAGTAGTAAATTCCAGAGTCTTGGAGCAGGTGGGACAAAGAGCGGTCACCGGAATTTGACAAATAAACGATTTGCTACCCGTGATAAGGACACTGGGGTGATGGCGGGGATATTACGGTTGGAGAAAACCCTATGAAGAGGAACTGGCATGGGTTGCGGTTGAGGGTGTAGATAGTGCGCTTTCAAAGTTCAGACTTGATTTAATGTGTTGTCTAGTCGAGAGTGTGAAGTTTTATATGTGTTTTAGATAAAAGTAGGGTAAGGTTAGGTGAAGGTTAAGTTGATCAGAAACCAAACACGACACTCCTTCAAATATTTTGTGAAATTTCGCTTCATACCCAGTTATTTTCAGGAGTATGAGAACAATATAGGCAATAACATTAGACTGAAACCTTAAGTCCCTTGGGACCCCTTTCAAAGAATCCTCAAGAATTCCTCAATTTGAGGAGTTATTTTCAAAGTAGTCAGTCCATGAGTTCACTCTATGTGTAAATGTGCTAGGTTAAAGTGTATGGCATATGATATTAAGAATAATATTCAAAATCATCGGGATCTTTAATTTAGTAACACCAACAATTGGGATTAACATTATTGAGACAAGCTAAGGATATGTTAATAGACATGTAGGTAAATACTTGTGTTTACTTTGAGTCATGCTGTGTGTATATCCGTGCAAATAGGGTACTGTGTAGTTGCTGATGTTCATCTGTCACAAACACTTTTTTGTAAATATTGGGAATTCAATAAATACCTTATCTGCTGATATAAAACCTACCTGAAACCACTTGACTCCAAGCAACAATCACCGCTATAAGGAGCTTCATTCTTATCTGAAAGAAGAAATTGAAAATTAATTCACATGAATGTAAATGAATATCATACATATTGATGTGTACTATGTATGTCCTAAGTAAGGTCAATCCCAATGTCCTCAAACCTGCATCTTGTTAAAAGTGGTGTGAATACTACTGTGACTTCCCATGCCTATAGCAGCCAACAAAAACTTGACTATTTTGGCATGGCGAGATCTTTCGAACAGGAGGACCTCACAGAAAACATTTGAAGGCGAGTTGTTAATCAATGGCAAAATACCCATTGCAGTCAGAATACAAAGCTGGCAAAATGTATCTTTATAATTGTATTAGTTAAAAGGGCTTTGGATCTTCGTTCTTTAAGTGAGACTTCCATGTAAAGATTAACCAATACTTTGATCTAGGTAAAACAAAACCCTAATAACCTATTTATGAAAGCTGAGACTATGGAGAGGTCAAATGTTTTAAACATGTTTTCTCTGAGACCTTCACAGTTACTTGGGGTTTGGGGAGAGAAAGAGAGGGGGGTCCTTGGACAGGTTGTAATTTTCATTTCTTTGAAATTTTGTTCCAAAAAGAATTAACAGCAAGTCAAAGTCTTGATCAATTCTTTTTTACAGAATTTCATTTTTCTTTTTTAAGTCTGATTAAGAAATAATCAGAGCAAATATTTTAAAAATAAATCAATTACAACGTGCCCAAGAGTGTTTTTAATCTTGTAGTGAAATGGAAGCATTGTAAAATAAGTTTTGAACGAAGGGGATTGTTTCATAAATGAGAACTATGGTGATTTCAATAAGCTGTCTAAATCACATATTTCTGTAGCTATCCATTTTCTACAACCTAACATGACTGTATGCTCCTTTTTAAAAACTTTTAGGACGAATTCCAATTTGGAATATGAGTTGCCTGTATTGGTGGAAGGGTTTAGGTATTTATCAGGAAATTACTGAAATGAAAAGGCTTTTTCGGGGAGGTTTTGGACGTTTTTCGTTGAAGCGGTTGGCCCCCTGGTGAGCGTTTCTCCCCCAACTGATAACACGCTATAATTGACTGGTTAGCCATTAAGGCTAGTTGTCAGTCTCAAGGTGAACTCATTTCACTACAAGTACTTACAAATAAGAATTGCATGTATAAGTTGAGCTAATCATATTTTTCTCAATTCTCCATAGCAATTAAGATTAAAGTAGAGAACAAGCGTGATGATTATAATTTCACTTCTAGCATATCCCATTTTTTATTGTACACAACAAGCACTAGCCAATAGAGTCCACCTACCTTGGTAGATCAGATACAGAAGGGCTATTATGTTATAATATTAACATCTCAGCTGGGTGCCTCAGGAGTCCTCTCCTATCTAGTAGGCAGTTTAAAAAGAGTTCTTTTTGTAATTTGTAGTTCTGATTGAGAATTATAGTGTGATGGAATACATAGCAAACATTTTCAGCTTTCAAATATCAAGTAAATAATAATAAAACATCCTATTTAAAGCTGGCCGATCCCTCTTAATCAGTTGACCAGCATAGCAAATTGGACTGGTTATGATTAATGTCGAATTGAAGGACTGAATCAATTAAAGGAGCAAATGTCTATTAATAATAGTATTATGTAGAGAAAAGGATCATATTCCTTACTTCAACGTCGAATATTCCATTTCATATATTATCCTGTAGGTAGGTCTCACACCCACCTGAATCTCTTTACATTCACCTTATAGATAGATAAACAAAAGAGGAAAGATATACCCAGGTGAAAGGGGTTGGGTGCAATTTCAGCTTTCATAGCCGGGTTATTGGTATCATACATTGTGGTATGTTTCTCGCTCGATTTAAGGCATAGTATGGTATTCGACAAGGTAACTGTAACATCTTAGACTTAACGTCTATTTAGAAATCACCCCACAGTTCGATATCCATTAAACTTTGCATAAGCTATCATTGCAGAATCATCTTTAAAAATCCAAAATAAATAGGGGGTCACCAGTTATGCCTTCAACATAGGTGGCGCCAATGTGGCACTAATTTTCCAAATTCCACGTCTAAATTTGAAAGTCCATTTAAAAGATACCCAACTGTTGAAATTTTCTTCAAACCTTGCCTAGCCTCGTATTGTCTGATATGTGGACACCTGCTCTCTGTCGCTCTTAGTAAGACATAAGAAGATCTTCATAAATCAGGTACCCTCAAGTAGAAAGAAATGATAAATTAATACAGATGAAAGTAATTTCAAAATATGATAAAATGAATAGATCAGAGAAAGAGCGAATACAAAAAAGAAAAAAAAGAAAACATAACGGGGAGAGAAAGCAAAGAAATGAAATAAAGAAAGGGTTCCTATACAATGTATATACAATAAGCAGTATAAAGAATACCTGCACACACACCCCCTCACATCCTAACAGGAATTAGTACTTTTAAGAGGAAATAAGAGAGAGAGAGAGAGAGAGAGAGAGAGAGAGAGAGAGAGAGAGAGAGTGAGAATGAGAGAGAGAGAGAGAGAGAGAGAGAGAGAGAGAGAGAGAGAGAGAGAGACAGACCAAATGAGAAAAAAGAATCACCCATATATCGCAAAAATTTGAGAGAGTAGAAAAAGAAAAGTTCACATTTCAATAACCTTTGCGGCAGAGGTAAGAGTAGTGAAAGCGTAACTATAGATTGGGCAAAGATAGTGTGAAAGAAAAGTGAAGCTATGATCGCCTGTGACTTAGAAACAATATCTTTCGGCAAAATAAC
>OZ012690.1:11715150-11747650 GCA_963942565.1 Maea johnstoni | reverse complement strand
CTACGCCAAGTAAAAGGAGGCCCAGGCCGGGATTCTGCACAATGCCTTAAAGGGCAAATGCACCATCGGAATGATGTAGATTCAAAATGAGCTTATACATGCCACCTTTCAATTAAGACATCCCGCGAACCTGTCCTCTTCAGCACTACTCAGTTTTAGCTTACAGAAGTGACCACGTAACAGGCCTGAGGCAGCCATATGGGGGCGTCCATGTATCCCATGATGCACTCTGTTTTTGGCTCCAGCTGACTGTCACCAGTGCTTAAGAGATAGCAGTAACGGGGAAGCCTGGCTTTCCCTTTCTTGCTAATTTTATCGCTATTGAACCTAAATCATTCTGATGGTGCATTTGCCCTTTAAGGCCGGGATTTTGCGCAATGCCTGTTGGTATGGTAACGAAATATTCGGGCAGAAAAATCAAATAAAAGTATATAAATGAAGGTAAATTTTCTAAGATGAGGCCTTGTTTGTAGTTTACCACATATGCTCCATACATTGAACCCATAAAAACCTCAGAAAAAGGATGATGAAAAAAATTATGTCTAAGAAAAGCTCCCATGATGCTCTGCCTCTGACTCCAAGCAGACGACTTAACAAGATGTCTGCCAAGCCCCTTACTGGTACTTGCATCAAATCATAAGTTATTGAAGAGTATCAATAAATAAATTCTGGCGTGCAATAATAGCCATCAAGACTGGGCAGATGGCCTTGTGCTGACTGATAGCTTTGTCCAGAATGTCCTTTGGTTGGCTTCGGACATTTAGGCCTCAGCTATAAATCATCACAAGGCCATCTGCCCATGTATATGTATATGTATATATATATATATATATATATATATATATATATATATATATATATATATATATATACATATATATATATATAATATATATATACTTATATATATATATATATATATATATATATATATATATATATATATATATATATATATATATATATATATATATATATATATATATATATATATATATATATTTATATATATGTGTGGTTTATGTATATATATATATATATATATATATATATATATATATATATATATATATATATATATATATATATGTAGTATACATATGTGTGTATACATATGTAGTCTTTTGTATTTTATCTATATACTATATATCTATATATAATTGCAAAAATATGGTGTAAACATAAGTCAGAGTCTCCTGTTATGTCTTTTTATTATATATTAACACCATGTAGGAAACTGCTCTCCTTACTATGTCTCGATTCACAATGTGTTCTACATTTTATTTTGGAATATCCTTGCTCAATAGTTTAAATGAATGATTGACATGAAAGGCAACACAAACAAAGCGGTCATCAAATGCAAACATAGAGTTTAAGTTCAGTATATGTGGTGCTCAGAAATACATTGTTGGTGGATATCTAACAGCAAAACGCGTCATGCCGACAACCTTTCACTTGATCGAAACGTTAGAAGCTTTATATAACAATGAATATATAGACACGTAATTAACTGTGTTGCTAGCCACTTTGTCGACCTGCTCCGTTAGCCCTGTGGTTTCAGACGATGCCACTGACTGCTCGATGTCCCTCATAACTGAGGGCCTGCCCTGATAGCCGAGTGGTCTAAGTTATTGCCACCGACTGCTCGTTGTCACTCACCGCTGAGTGCCTGCCCCTATAACCGAGTGGTCAAAATAATTGCTACTGACTGCTCGCTGTCCTTTATCACTGAAGGACTGTCCGATAGCCGTAGTGGTCTAGAACTGTGTCACTGACTGCATGCTAAGTTGTCTAGGGCGTTGCCATAGAAGGCTCCATGCCACTCGCCACTGTCTGGGATAAAATCCTGCTCGGGGAATTGTGAGCGATATGGAGAAAGATGGTTATCTTTACTGGGTTTTCCATTCTTTACCAATCATTATCAACTGGTTAATCACCATTTAGGCTTAAAATGACAGAAAATGTGGCTAGAAAAGTGATATTAGAAATCCCCAACCAAAGAGCAGCGTGGACGTTTCCCAGTTTTCTGTTTTGTCACTGGTGAAATGATCAACGGAACGAATGCATTGCACCCTTAATGAATAGAAACTATTATCTGTGTATTGAACAATATATTATGTTGTCACTATCTCGAGATCCAAGAAAACTGATGTTGGTACTCACCTACAACTGACAACCTCCAAGGCGGGAACTCTTGTCTCTACTAATGGCTATGGTGTGGCGTATAGGTATCCAAATGTTGATCTGCAATTGCAACTACCTCTAACGCTTGCCCCTAGGTCTCTTCAGAGAAACACTACAGCTCGGGAATGACTGAGATATAATCTCATATCCATTATAAAGTTTTGTGACCAATTCCCTATGCTATTCCATAATTAGCTGCATGTACCATGACTTTAAATCTAACATAAAAGACTTAATCTATATAGCCATGTTCCACTTGGTTAGTCGCCACATTTACAAGGAAAACAAATCTCTGATGACGTCCCTTCATCAGTTAATGAATAAATAATCCAACTCCCTTGTGTAGTTGATAAACCAGTATTAATAGCAGTAAAGTGCTCGTTTGTACTATTATGATATGAAAACAAAAAAGTCCCCTTATTCTCTCGAACAGTTCGTTGGCCCCCGCCCCGTTGTTAAAAAAGATTAGTGAAACTTACGAAAATATACACTTCCAACATGTGATCACCTCTTATAGAAATACTTTACGGTTCCGTTTGTCCTACCAATAGTAAACGTTGTTGTTGTTGAAGATATATTTTTTTGGTGTAAACAGTTGTTGTTTTTGTTGTTGATGTTGTTGTTGATGTATTTGTTGTTGATTTTTTCATTGTTGTTTTTGCTATTGTTGTTGGTGTCGTTGTTTATGCAGTTGTTGTTGTTGTTGTTGCTGGTATTGTTGTTGTTGCAAGAAATGGTGGTGCTTTAGAATGATATGTTACTTCTGAAATGCATTCACAATACACTTATTATGGGTAGAACTGTTGTCATCATAATTACCATCATCCTCATCATCATCATCGTTGACATTGCTATTTTGGATGGTCTGGGGACGATTGTGTCAGTGTTGTGATCGTCACAGCGTGACTCCGTAGTGAACAGTTAATCATTTAATTTAGTCCTACTGGGTGAACACAGGGGAGTTTCATTCATGTATTTGTAATGAACAGTTTGGCTGGCATATTGAAAGTTTGAATTAACTTTACAATGGAAGTGTCGTAGTATACTTACTGTCAGCATCAGGGACTGAGGCAGGACCCATCCTGTCCGTGTTGAGCATGGACAGATGGACACAATGAGGCCTTAACACGGATAAAAAAATTGTCATTTGATCTACTATAAGATACATCAAGTGACCCTCCTAAATTACTAATTGTGCTTGCATGATGGCCCTGAGAATGCATCTCAGAGCATATACACCCTTTGGCATCTGGGGACCTTAAGCGGCCCCAGACCCGCCGCCGTATGTGCTCTCGTGCTGTTTTCGCTGCCTGTCCCTATGATAAGGCACTTTTTGAGGAAAATCCTGTTTTAGACAG
This sequence comes from Maea johnstoni, assembly GCA_963942565.1. Classification (NCBI taxonomy): domain Eukaryota; kingdom Metazoa; phylum Annelida; class Polychaeta; order Spionida; family Magelonidae; genus Maea; species Maea johnstoni. The sequence continues at coordinate 11,744,108 of OZ012690.1, read as the reverse complement.
GCATTTTCAAAATCCTGGCTAAGTCCCTGGTCAGGATGGTCGAGAGAATCCAGACTCAGGGATGGCTGATCTTTGCCGAACAATACAGTCTGTTTTGTTACAGAGCCCTCTGTGCCTGAGGGAACTGTTAGTCAAACAAGGCATTACAAGGACTCTAAGATCAAACTCGAAGAACTTATTACAGATACCACGCACTAATCTGAAAAGATTGGTGACAGAGCTTACTGTGCCCTTGCACCACGCCTTTGGAATGAGCTCTCTGACAACATCAAGGCTGCTGATAGTGTGCAAAACTTTTAGGAAACAGCTGAGACCATTGCTATTTCGAAAGGAGTTTATTTGACTACCAGTATATGGATCATAAGCATCTGCCCATCTGATGATGATGATGATAATGATGATGATGATGAAACTCAATCAGGAGTGTTGCCATTATTTTTATCCACATCATCATTGCCGTTGTTATTGTTGTCATTTCTGCTGTTGTTGTTGTTGTTGTTGTTGTTAATGATGATGATGATGATGATGATGATGATGATGATGATGATGAAACTCAATCAGAGACACTAGGAGTATTGCCATTATTTTCTTCACCATCATCATTGCCGTTGTTGTTGTCATTTCTGCTGTTGTTGTCGTTGTTGATGCTGTTGTTGTTGTTGTTGTTGTTGATGATGATGATGATGATGATGGTCATGTTTCAAAATGGTGGTAATGGCGTCCTAACGGTACAGGACATGCAATGATAGCCGAGTGGTCTGAGCCGTTGCCACTGACTGCTCGCTGTTTTACAGCTCTGTCTGAGTTAGCATCCTGTCTGGAGCACGTGTGAATGTCAGCTGGATAATTTCGGTCTCCTCCACAATTTACGACTTAGTCTTGATATGCCAGTACAAATTGACGATAATTGAAAATCCGAATCAATCTATACAGGTTCTGTTAGTGATATCGGTGGGATAACTTACGACAATTGCCTTGGCTTTTTAAATGAAGGGACTGCAACTATAACCTACATTGCAGTAGTATGTTAGTCTCGAGGATGTTACATTTTTGTTGCTTTTTTTCTCACTCCTATATTTTGCCTTTTGCCTACATTTCAGGTCAATTAATATTCTCCTTCTTCCACTTCGTCTTCTTTATAGTTTCTTCCTAATATCCTCATCTTCATCATCTTCTTCCTCTTTGCCTTTTCATCTTCCTCTTCTTAACACTAACCTCTTCTTCTTCATCATCTTCTTCTTCTTCTTCACCATCTTCTCCTTCTTCTTCATCATCTTCTTCATCATCGTCTTCTTCTTCTTCTTCATCTTCTTCTTCGTATTCATCATCTTCTTCCTCTTTATCTTTTTCATCTTCTTCTTCTTCTTCATATTAACCTCTTCTTCTTCCCCTTCTTCTTCCTCTTCTTTATCTAAGGACCTTCCTTTTGGAATATCTGGACAAACCTTGTACTTACCTTGGTAGAATATTGCAGATTGCTCTTTGTACGTATGTGTAGCTTCGTTTGTGTTTGATTTTCATTTTCATTATCAGTCTTGTAATGTATACTTTCATTTCTGATTGAAATGGCTGGGAAACTGGAATTTCGTTTTTCATCAATGATTTGCCATACTGTGGGTACGCCGTGACCAGCCAGTTGTAACTGGTGGAGGAAACCGGAGTACCCGGCAAAAACCAACGCCTAACTTTCCCACATGCCCCGTATGGGATTCGAACCCAGACAGAGGTGATAGACAGCTAGCAGTCAGTGGCAACGCCTTAGACCACACGGCCATCAGGGCATTTTTCTTCTTTATATTCTTATTCTTTTTAGTGCACATGTTGTTGTTTTTGGTTGTGATGGTGTTGCTTCAGTGGTAGTTTTTTTTATTGTAATCGTGTATGTATTTTGAAGTTCTTTTTTTCTTCTTTTGGTTAATGATTTATCTTATACGATGTTTACATTAATAGAGATCATTGTGTATCGAGTATGATTTTGTAATGGGTCATTTTAAAATCAATAAACATACGTACACACATACTGGGTCCTCTAATAAAGATATTATCGTAGCCACGACTAAACTGGATGGATTGGTATATTGCAAGAGCCCAACAGTTGCTGCACATTCTTCAGGGGATGGGGGGGGGGGCATTCAGGTACAGAGGTGGGGGTGGGGGCCGCACCAGCGTTACGCATTTCGCGGAGGAAGGGGTCTTTTTGAAGACCTCCGCATGTCCGCGATTTTATAAAAGAAGGGTACTTTTTTGTACCTAGGTACGAATTATGGGGGGTGAAAATACCCTTACGAAATATACGCGGTTCTGACGCCTAGTGACTCCCGAAGTGACAAGGCTTCCGAGTCTGTAGTTCAACAATATTGAACCTTACTTATGCATCTGATGTTATTATTGTCGATGTTTTTGTCTGAACTTCCGAGTCTGCTGCCGCTAAACATGCAGAGGACTATAAAATCTAAAGTTTAAATACGTGTTCCCGTTCATCCAATGTCAGTGTTTTAATAAAGAAGGTTTTTTTATTGGAAAAAGTCAGCGTTTTCTTCAAATAAGGGTGCTTTTTTGGCCTGAAATCAGTGCTTTAGATGTATTTTCAAATTTTGATAACGAGCGTATGTACCCCCATAATTTAATTCCTGCACTAAATAAATGGGCAGCCGGGCATAATACACGACCGCACGACCGATTGCCACCAAGTTACCTGGTCATGAATGGATGAATGACCTCACAACGGAAAGTAGCTTTGTTTTACAGGCTACGTGGGTCATCAATGTACATGGCTTATTTCTTTTAACATGTTACCCATGGGTATTTGTACAACCAGGCACTGGCAGACGTCCGGTCGACTGGTGTAGGAATTAAATGTATATACTGTACGGTTTCAGAGCCATCTGGTCCATGAATGTTGGCGTGGGTACGAATCACACTTCTGATAAATCCTTTTTCCCCTTTTTTCTGAGAAGACTACATAATACTTGTATGTGTATCTCTTAGTGGCCTACTCCCCATGCTATATATTTAATAGTTGGTTATCCCAGTACAATACTTTATGAATTATGATTATTAAGCCACTGATAATGCATGGTTCTAGTGTATGGCTTTGAGGCTTATTTCCCATGCTATCTCATTAATAGTCCGTTACCCCAGTGCAGTGCTTTATCAATTATGACAATTAAGGTAATAGGCTGGAATATATAAAACATACATAGATCAGAGAAAAACACACAATCCCCTTTCCATATATAATGTTGGCAATCATAGAATGTATTTTAATGGATGGTCATATTTTCAATACAAATATTAGTCTGCCGGCCAAATCCATGAGCCTCTATGAAATGACTTTGGTGGCAAAATTTTTAACAAACCACCCCCAATGCTAAATCGTCTCTACATAGGATGGGCCATCTGGTGTCACAGTGGTGGATAGTGGATTTCTTTTGCATTTTAACCCATTTACACTCAGAGCAGCCATAAGAGGCCGGACAATTTTGGAAATAATTTTCTAACAAAAGCATTTATGGAAAATATTTGAAGGAGAAATGTTGATCTGAAGTCAAACAAACTATCCTTCATATATATTTTGTGAGAACTTCTGCCTAAATCCCAAGTTGTATTCAAATGTATGAGAGTAGCAGACGTTACTTTCTAGAGGAACTCTGAGTGTGAATGGGTTAAGGTGTTCTTGGGGCAAAACATGAACTAAAATGAGTGATTTTTTTATTTTGTAATATTTATTGTCCACCTAAGCTGATGTAAATATGTACATGTATACTAGAGAAAATGCTCTTGAAGATATTTTAATTAGGTTTAACACCTATCTAAAAGTTAAATGTGTACCCTTTCAGAGGAGAGGCTTATGAATCAAATAACAGGAACTTTAAGCCATAGTGTAGGTAGACAACGTATTTGCGTTGTTGTCATTTTCAAAGGACTGTATTCAGAACTAAAAAATCCTAAGTCAAATAAAATTGCCATCAATTGATCAAGAGCAAGGAGGTATTTAATAACCAAACTGAAATTCATAGGTGTACCGCCTATCGCACTCAATTATCACAGAAATTACAAAAAATGTGTATGTTCTCTGTTTTTGACTAATTCTTGACTGCCCTTGCCATGGCAACCACCGGAAATTCCCAAACTACACACAAATAAACTTCCACCGTTGAGAGCTTCAATTTGGTACCACAATAGCCATGATCTGACACTGATCTGATAAGATGACTCATTTTAAGTCATAGCGTGGATAGACAATGCATTTGCGGTATCGCCATCTTCAAGGGCCAGTACTTCAGACCCATTTAAAATTGAAATAAAATTGAAGTTCCCACCAGTGCCAACCTTCATACAAGAAGTACATTGCTGTTTAAACACCTCCTAGTAGACACAAAATAGAGGCACTGGGGGCGGCCATTTTAACCTGTCAATAGTAAGGTAGCTGCTAATGACTTAGTTGCACCAACAGCCTGCTAAGAGGCTGCTTTTTACTACATGGTGTTATTGAACGAAATAGTACTCTGGCTAAGCCAAAAGTACCCATTTTAAAGGTCTTACCCTATTGAAAGCACTCATATTTGATGAAACTCATTAATGAAACTTCCTGTTTCAGACAGGTTTAAATATCTCATTGAATGGCAGACATATGACTATTTATATTAGGCAAGGTTAGGTTGACACTAGCAGCTTACTAATAGGTGGCGCCATCTGCTACCAGGTTGCACAGCCATGATGCCTCTATATCTGAGAATGTTCACTTTGGGGAGTTGCACCAACATACCAAATTTCATGCTTTCAATACAAAGTGCACAATTCAGCCCAAAAATGTCATACCCGGTAAATATGCTGGACTAATATATACTCTCACAACAAAGACAATTAAGAGTTCAATTATGTTAAGGAACCTTGGATGTATATTTTAACCTTATAACAATCTGATGTCCTTTGATAACTCATTGTTAATAGCGACTCCAATATTTTTAATATTGACATTAGCATCAAGCAAATACAAACTGCATTTCTTGATATTTTTTCTTCGAATAAAAATGTCTACATAAGGAATGTGAATTCTAAAATTTTTCAATGCAGAATGGTGACCAACACAAAACCAAAAAATACCTCTGTGTATTTTGTGAAAGCTAAGCTGAGACTCAAGAACAAGCACTTTTGAATGTATTCATACCAGGAAATTATGGTTAGAAATAGAAAAATGTTGTACAAAAGTTTGTAGAAAATCAATTAAATTGAATGACTTGCTACGGCTTTTAGGAGATCCAGAATTAGATAAATAAATCAATGGCATTATTCAAATAGCCAAAGTCTTTATTTACAAAAATAGGCAGTCTGATAGGAGACACAATATCTTTGCTTTAAAAATTATCCATAAAAGATACATTGAAACTATTTAAAGATGTACAAGTCAACAATAATAGTCAGATCCCAGGTTGGGCTGCTTGGGAAAATGATCTTCATACATCTTATGTATTGTATTTAATGCAGATGCCTCTCTCTCTCTCTCTCTCTCTCTTTCTCTTTCTCTGTGTGTGTGTGTGTGTGTGTGTGTGTGTGTGTGTGTGTGTGTGTGTGTATGTTTGTATATAATTCAGATGTGATTTGCTGTTATGCCTGTACATGTGGCAGAAATGTCATACTGTAAAATAGGAAATTAATCTGGGGTGCAAATATACCAAATTTCACCAAAAATGACCTTTCCAAACTTAATTTTACCGAACAGTTGTATTACACATTATCACAGATGAGGGCAGATTTTGATCCGAATTTAATCATAAAGTGATTTTCTAATTTGGTTAATTCAGATTAATTACATGCTCAGAATCATTTCCTATTCTACAGTATATGCTTTTTATAGCAGGAAAAATGAAAAATAAACATGCCCCTTTGGGAAGAATTACAAAAGAAAAAGAAAAAAAAGGAAGCTTGTGGAGTTAATTTCTATGAATTAGTTTTTCATCTACCCTGCATCTACCCTAAAATTTAGTCTATACAATATACAAAATATGTATTGCTTAAAGATCTTCAGATGAGGAATACATTAAGCATCACAAAGGTACCCTCACAGCAGGGTGTATGATTTTGGGGGTAAAAGACTGAAAGACATACATAGCATTTTCAATTTTATTCAGACCATTTCAGACCATTTTTTGAGAATTTTTTTAAAAATGAGATTTAAGTGCATTTTTCCAATATTTCAACTTTTGAATAAAGTCAAAACTTGAAAAAACTATGATACCCTTCCTACCGAAATAAGCTAGTAGCTATACCCGTAAAAATAATGGGACCGTTACGGGTTTTCAAGCCGTGAAATGTCAATAAATTGAGGGATCGAAAACGGGCCCATGTCCGAGAGGGCCCGTTACGGGGCCGTACGGGCCCTTAAACTTTTACCTGTGTACAAGCCTATGAATGCTTTTGTATTAGTCATGGGCAGCATAAGGGTTACATATATATGTTACAGGTTTTCAAGCCGTGAAATGTCAATAAATTGAGGGATCGAAAACGGGCCCATGTCCGAAAGGGCCCGTTACGGGGGCCGTAAGGGCCCTTAAACCTTTACCTGTGTAAAAGCCTATGAATGCTTTTGTATTAGTCACGGGCAGCATAAGGGTTACATATATATGTAAAAATCCCAAAATGACCCCATATTTACAAACTAACCCCCAAAGTCACCATAATATATGAATCATGTATCAGGTAATATCATGAAGAAAATGTACATTTCATGGATTAAATTCTATTCTAATTCATTTATTGTTACCTTTTTACCATTTCTTACGATAAACCATGATATTAATGTCTAGTGCATTACCAACAAGCACACAGACATACTCTCAAAACAATCACCATGACCAACATGCCTGCAGGGCCTTAGCCAGGTCGCGTCCAGCCCCTCTTTTGGACAGGCAGTTTCCTAAAAATCTCCTTTTTAGACAGGATGAGGCAAAAGTTTCAATGAAGAATTTTCACATTTGACTTTCTGGGGTATTTCTTTTCCTAACAAACCATCATCTAGGACATGGCTGAAGCGAAAAATGCCCTTTTTTGACACAGTCGACTATTAAATGTAGATGGTATAAGAATTCAAGTAAATAAGTAGATTAAGCTGGACGGGCTTTTCGATTTTTGAAGTGATGTTTTGGATAGACATTTTTGAAATCCTGGCTAAGGCCTTGCATGCACCCAGACATACTCTTTAGCATTCTGAAATACTCGTAAAACAAAAGAAGGGTTTTATAATTAACAACTTGGGGAAATGGTAATTGAAACCCAACAAACTTCAGAAGTCTACAATATGTAAATAGTGACTAATAAATATATATATATATATATATATATATATATGTATATATATATATATATATATATATATATATATATATATATATATATATATATATATATATATATATATATATATATATCTTGTACAACTCTATTGCAAAATGAAGTCCACATACATAGATGAAAAGTCAGATTTTCATAATGTTCACATAAATAGTGTGAACATTAATATTGTGTCAAATAATCTCATAACTGAACCATTAAATGGTTTTCAACATTTGTTGCAATCATTTCAAGGCATAAATAATTTCAAAGTTTAGGTAATGTAAGTTAGTACTGGATAATCCCAGAATGCAATACACATTCAGTAATATTCTCGTTTCTGCTGCTGCAATCTTGTGGAATTCTAGCCTTGAGGCCAGGAATATCTACATCACATGATCACAATCGATTAATTGGTCAACAAAAATTTTCAAATCCTAACCAAACCAGACAATCATTCTGAGAGTAACAACACAGGGCTCGAAATAGGTGCTTGCCCCAGGCAAGTAGAATTTGTAAATTACAGCTGAAGGGTAGGTGAAAACTGTATCTTGCTTGCCCAACTGGGTGAGTATGCTGTATACATTTCAGGTTTGCTTTTGAGAATGTGTGAAAGTTTTGTGGTCTGGCATCCAAGCTTACCCTAGAAAATATGCTTTCACATGCCAGCATCATGTTCTACTTGGTTCTAAATGATACATTATAAATTTTATAAAAAATGTATGTTTTATAATATAAAACATACAATTTTTCAAGGGCAGGTGAAAGTTGGAGTGGGGCAAGCGAAAGCTGAATTCATCTCACTTGCCTTACTGGGCAAGTCGTCGCATAAGTTAATGTCATGCTCTGCAACATAAGAGATTTCAGCAAATTCCATGAAAAAAATTCTTTCGGTGTCATCTACTGTAACTGCCAATACAATATTTGCTTGAATCATGAATGTAAAATACATATATCACTTTTAAAAATGTCAAGTAATAAGATTTAGGTTTAGGTTTCATAATTCCTCTTTGATATAAGTGGCATCCACTGTCACCGCCAATATAATATTCGCTTGAATCGTGAATGCAAAATACCAAAATCACTTTGTCTTTAACACTGCATTTCATAATTTCTCTTTGACATAAGTCTACTGTCACCACCAACAAAATATCTGCTTGAATCGTGAACGTTAAATACAAATCAAAAATCACATTCAAAAATGTCTTTAACACTGCATTTCATAATTCCTCTTTGACATAAGTGGCATCAATAGGTATCCTTGAATCCGTCCTAAAATAGTCCGCCACAGCATAGGCCACTCCTAATGATATTGTCACTGCCACAAGCAAGAAGATAACAAGTTTTTCGGGACCTAGAAACAGACAGATCCGGTACCATGCCTCTTGGAAAGTCCTTCGCTTCTTTTTTCGAAACTTCCCTTTCAGTTCAGGGTCGGACACATTGAAGTTTGGTGGTAAATCGCTGAGATCCTGCAGCAATTCTACTGCATCACTGTTTACTCCTCTACGCTTCGCCATGGCCAGAGGGGTAGCACCAAAATTGTTTCTGAAAAAAGAAACAAAAATATGGAATGGATAACAAATCAATTTTACACACACATACATATAATAATATATATATATATATATATATATATATATATATATATATATATATATATATATATATATATAATAATATATATATATATATATATATATATATATATATATATATATATATATATATATATATATATATATATATATATATATATATAAATATATATATAAACCATTTATAAATTATCCTTCATATACTTGATCTAAATCTAGACAAACATTCAAGTCACAATATTTACCCTTAACATGCATTTAAGGTACATGTTTGTAGTTAGTTTTCTGAATCATGAAAATGAAGTCAGTCTTAGTATTTCAACCATGACTATAGTGACGCGAGTCTATATATTCTAATGACAAAGAACTTCCATGTGAGGTATTATAATTCAAAATCAATTGTTGCCTTTAAGTTACAAAATTAATGCCAAGATTTATTCACATTCAAATATTTTCCAAAATGCTATTTTAATATCCTACATGGCAGTACATGCAGCATGTTTTATTTTATTTTTTCTTTGATGAATAAAAGAACGGATATGCTTAGCCAACAGGGTGACTGGGTGTCTTTTGGACTCCCTGGTCCATGAAAAATACCTGATTTTAGGTAAAAAGACACCCTAGATTTTGGTACATGTGATTTTTAATAAATACTAATTCAAAGTTGAATTTATAAAAAGTTTTAACTTCAAAATGATAAAATTTTTAGACATTTTTAGAATTAAGCAAATGTTAATGTACATAATCAGTGTAATGAGTTTTATATACTTTTTCAATCAAGGATTTTGCACACCCTAAATTCTTGAAATCCCAATTTGGACACCCTGTTGTGAAAATCCTTGGAAAGTCCCTGGAGAGAGACCTATATTACTATATAGATGTGATATATAGTGAAGGGCTGGCCATGCCAGAGGTCTCTGATCTGGCATTATAGCGCATAGCTATGAAAATACCTGAGCTTGGAAAACACAAGTTATGTTCAGTGAGTAGCTGTTTTTGTGGCTTCAAAGTGGTCCAGGATGAGGCCCCTGAGCTGGGACCAAATCCAGGCTCAGCAACCAGGGACTTAGCCAGGACCCGTCCTACCTGTCTTTTGGACAGGTAGTTTCCTAAAAACCTCCTGTTTGGACAGGCAAAATTTTCTATGATGCTTTTTCAATTTTGACTTTCTAGGTGTAATAACCAAATATTTTCCTAACAAACCATCTTCTAGGACATAGCTTAAGTGTAAATTGCCCTTTTTGACACACTAGGCTATTAATAGTAGCTGGAGTAGATTAGTAGCTAAATTTGGACGGGCAGAAATTTTGAAATTGCTGTTTTGGACAGGTATTTTTGAAATCCTGGCTAAGACCCTGCTGACAGCAACCATTAGAAAACATGATTTTTGTGTCATTTCCATCTAGAGTTGTAGGATCATTTTTTATCACTCAAATGCACTATAATAGCCGTTAAGATCTGCCACTGGGCATTGGTGCAGATTTATAGCCTCAACGAGGTTGTTTGTTGTAGGGATTAAGATTGGGTAGATGGCCTTGTGATGATTTATAGCTGAGGCCTGAATGACCTTTGGTTGGCCGAGGCCGTTAGGCCGAAGCCAACCAAAGGACATCCTGGACGAAGCTATAAATCAACACAAGGCCATCTGCCCAATCTTAATGACTATTATAGCACGCCAGAATTTACAAAGTTTATTGATACTCTTCAATAAATTAAAGTTTTTTATGGGTTCAATGTATGGAGCATATATAGTAAACTACAAACAAGAGCTCATTGAAGAAAATTTACATTAATTTATATACTTTTATTTGATTTTTCTGCCGGAATGTTTCTTTGTAAACAATAGCAACAGGCATTGCGCAGAATCCCGGCCTTAAGGCATTGCGCAGAATCCCAGCCTAGGCCTCCTTTTACTTGGCATAGTCAAAATATAATGTTGGGACAATGCCACACCCAAGTGCTATAATGCAAAGCTTGGGCCTTGGCGGCCTCAGCTTTGGCAACAAACACCTACGTCTTGGCTATAAATCTGCACCAGTGCTCAGCGGCAGAATTTAATCCATATATCATTGTGACGTCACAAGGGAACAAGGACGAATCAGGGCTCTTGTATCGTTTAAAATACAGAGAAACTTTGTGTGTCAGCATGCGCAGAACACAACTTTGGAGCTATTAGCCCAGGCCAGCCTGTTCAGGTTGACTGGCTGGTTTTATATCCACTTTTTTATCTAAGATTCTGTACATTTTCCTGGTTGCACCATGATGAAGATACAAACTTAGAAGTAAACCATTTCCACGTGTGGTTCTTACTTGACATGTACAGATGCTCCATAGTCGAGCAGGCAGTGTATGGTTTCTGTGTGGCCACAGCAGTGGAGGGCTGTGTTCCCCTGTTTATCAACAGCGCCGACGTCAGCGCCCTCTGCCAAGAGACCATCCATCAGATCATCCAAGCCCCTCACTGCGGATATGTGGAGGCCGGTTCTGCCTCTCGCATCCCTCTCATTGGGGTCTTTCCCCGCTCTCAGCAACATCTGTAGAACCTTGAGATCTCCCTCCATGCACGCACGTACGATGCTCTGTTTACTAGCCATGATTCGCAGTGAAAAATCGAAGAAAATGACGATCTGTCGCAACGCGAAAGGCGTCGAAAATTGAGAAATGAACCGGGGTTGTCTGCAGGCGGAGATAAATTCCCATTTTTCCCTGCACAGCAAGACATTCCTTATGTTATCGAAAATAATTAGATAAAATGGTTTTATTCCTTATACGTATTTGATTATTGGAGAAATATTGGTATTTTGCTGATGTAGAAAAAGTTTAGGATGTATGAGTTTGACTGCAGACAGCTTTTAATTGAGCAATGATGTGAGCGACATGCGCAGTAAATGTGCGCACTGACTCAAAGGAAGCCATGATGACCGATCTCGAAAGTATATTCTACAACCTTCAAGTTTGCTTTATTTTGCTTCTTTGCGGGAGTCACATTTCTCACGCGGAGAAGGAAGATGCGCGGAACTCACAGAGAGCCCGGATCGACGGCAAGGTGTCGGTTCCGTTCACTTCGAACATGGATTGGGTGTCGTCAACAAGAATTTTAGTTGACGGAGGAGAATATCTGGGCTTTCTGAAGTAAGAGTCGTCGTGTGTGTTCTTGTTGAAATGTAAAATCCGAAGACTATTTTGACCGATATCCCCCCACCCCCCCCCCCCCCCCCCCGAGGGTCGTAATTTGTGAAATGGAGGGGGGGGGAGTGGGTATAGGTGAAGGTGCAACCTACCTAATAGACAGCTAAGACTCAGATTCAGATCAGTCTCATCAGACAACTCATTTCAAATATTGATCAATCAGTTCAATGCTTTGTGGATTTTGAGTGGGGTAACTACATCTGGCCTAGGAGTGTGATCAAGGTTTGGAATTGGTATCAGTTTATTTTTTGCTCGATACTTTCCGATTCCTACCGACATATACAGGGGGAAGAATCAAAGCATTTAGGTGAAAAACTACATATCAGATGCTTCACTGCACTTTGCCATTTCCATGCTATACTTTCTTTTTTAGTTAGTAAATAAAAAGCCCTGGCCACTAACTGGCGTTGTCTCATTACTTTGTCATCTTATTGCATTGCAATAAGATGACAAATTTAGTGTCAATTAGATTAACATTTTGCCAATTCGGAATGATTGCTATGGGAGATTTAATAGTGATCTTTTCCAGGGGATTGGCGATTCCATCCGATTCCTTGGTATCGATTACACTCCTAATCTGGCCCCTTCACCTGGCAATGATTAAGTTCCGGGGGTTGGGGGGGGGGGGGGCTACCTGGCAAGTTTTTGTGGTCATGTTGTACTTTGCTGCTAATATTCATTTCTTCCGGAACTACTCGATACAGGGTCTTAGCCGATATTTGGAAACAGGGTGTCCAAATAGAGGTTTCATAGACTTTTGCGTGTCCAAAGTGTGGTACAAAAAACATACTACTAATAAGATAGACCCTATACCTTTACAGATTTTGCTTTTTTAGGCCAGATACTGCTTTGTGTGTCTTATAAAAGTGACACTACAGCTTCTACATCTTCTATCTTCTAAGAAAAGTCATCTTCAGCAAATTCTGTCATAAAATTTTGGGTGTCCAAACTGTCAAAAAACAGTGTTCTGCGTGTCCAAATGACATGCTGGACGCATTACGGCTAAGCCCCTGACTCGATACATTACGACTATGTATGTGACCAACAGCACCATTTAGCTGGCAGGTAAATAATTCTCGGACAATTCTGGTACGTCCCAGTATTGCCTGAATTAACAATTCTGGTACACTTATGATACCAGAATTGTTCTAGAATTGTTTGCAGGGAAAATTCTGGTATGTACCAGAATTGAGCTCGCAAAGTACAACATGACCAAAGTTCCTTCTCCCCCACTACTTTTAGGATGCTTTTACACTAGAGCGACAAAGAAAGCTGCCCCAACATCGGTCACTCATCGCTCTGTCAAGATTCCGGAAGTGTCCGATGGCGGTTTTAAAAGTAGACCTCAACCAATCAATTTGATAGGTTGATGTAGCAAAACTGCGGCGGTTTCCCGCATGTATCTTCTGGCAGCAGGAACTGCCTAGATAGCCGTCCTGCTCCCCATCACCCTGGAAACGGGTAAAGGGGATTAAGAGGCCAGCGATAATCGAAGAAAAAAAGCCTTGCCAGCAGGGTCTTAGCCGATATTTGGAAACAGGGTGTCCAAATAGAGGTTTCATAGACTTTTGCGTGTCCAAAGTGTGGTACAAAATACACTACTAATAAGATAGACCCTATACCTTTACAGATTTTGCTTTTTTAGGCCAGATACTGCTTTGTGTGTCTTATAAAAGTGACACTACAGCTTCTACATCTTCTATCTTCTAAGAAAAGTCATCTTCAGCAAATTCTGACATAAACTTTTGGGTGTCCAAACTGTCAAAAAACAGTGTTCTGCGTGTCCAAATGACACGCTGGACGCATTGCGGCTAAGCCCCTGCCGGAGAGGTTATCTCAAGAATTTTTGAGAGCATTGTTTGCCTAACTCTGGCTTCCATCTTTAGGGATGTGAGATTAAAGCAAGCGGTCAGGAAGCAGCCCATTCAATTGCTAAATCGTCATATGCTGCAGGTTCTAGGACTATTTTCATACACAATACTTCTCAACTCAATCACCATGAATTACTGTGTTCCTTGTCAGAAGTTTTTTTTTGGCATTTGCATTGAACTATCTTTATTAACCGCTATCTTACAAATCTGTTCTGAATTTTTTTCCACCATCTAGATATAAATTGTGTCCATAATTAGTATTGCCTGGTACATCAAGTATTTTTAAGGTTAATACCAAAGCGAGGAGCTGTCCGAGCAAACTCATTAATTTATTAAATATTGAAATCTAAAGTATCCTAAGTATTAAGTATTTTTCAAAATTGATATTAAATATAAATAGACATACAACAGGGCTCGAAATTAGGAGGTGCCAGTAGCCCAGGGGCCGTTTGCACCAACATGACTCAGGCTCAAGTCTCAATTTGATTGTCTACAACAATAGCATATTGTTGTAGACACTCAAGTTGAGCCTTGAGTCTAAGTTTGAGCCTGAGTCAAGTTCGTGCAACTGGCCCCAGGGCTCCCTTGAATTATACTGTGGCTCCCTCAAATTTCTGCAGGGAGCCCAAAGATGTATTGGTTACTATACAGAATACCTTTAGGTAGGTTTTGAAGATGCATTTGGGCTCCCTGGATAAAAGCTTAATATCGAGCCCTGTATAAGCTGAAATAATCAAGGGAAATTGCTTAGTTATTGGTTTAATATTAATGATGTTTATTTCATTTTCAGGAGTGATGGAACTTTCTCCATCAACAGTTTGCCGTCAGGATCATATTTGGTGGAAGTCCAGAATCCAGTGTATTTATTTGAACCTGCAAGAGTGGACATCAACTCCAAGGGAAAAATCAGAGCGCGCAGAGTCAACAATATCCAAACAAACGCTGTATTTACAATCACATATCCATTAAAATTTAAAGCTAAAGGAAAAACTAATTATTTCCAAATCCGAGAGCAGTGGCGTGTCACAGACTTGCTGATGAGCCCCATGGTGAGTGGACGACTGGATGTGTATCGTAAATTCTCGGGAAATTTAGACCACTAGGAATTTGGAACTTGGAATTTCATAGAATATTTTTTGAAAGTTTGAAAAAAGAATGTGCTGATATTTAAACTCATTAGGGCTGCACACCGTTAAGAATTAACGATTTGATATGATACTGATAACTTTGAAACGATACGGTTTCCTAACGGTTTTTTAACGATACTGCGTGGGACAAACTTCTGAAAAATAGCCAAAATTTCGTATTCAAAACCTGTTGTTTTTTATCCATGAAATATGATTTCAAATTCTTTGAATAAAACCGAATCGTATATTTGATTATTATGAGCTTTATTTTGCCATAGAATATTAAATTTGAACGAATTATCCATTAAGAATTAAATACGAAAGTATTTATGCCAATGCCGAGCCGTTGTTTCATTGAATCACGGCTTAGGAAGTGCTCGGAGCGATGTCAATAGTAAGGTAAGGCAGTTTCCTCATAGCTGCTTTATCGGTTTTTCAAACCGGTTTATTTTGAGACGGTTATCATTATCATTAGGCAGCCTAATTATCGGTTACGGACTGCAACCGGTTTCCGGTGTGCAGCCCTAAAACTCATGATGGTCTTATGCCCAAATTGATAGTACTAATAAGACAATGTTTAATTATGTTATGTACAACATTTCATTTTACAAGTTTTACATTGTTGAATAAGTAAGTAAATAGTTATTTAACAGGTCTTCTGTATTAGATCATAAAAGAAACATGAGCCAGATTCACTTGAACAATAAATGGGGAGTTGCTAAAACAATTCATTCGTCTGTTTGATGTTTGTTTGATTTGTGTAGGTTCTGGTGTTTGATGTTTGTTTGTTTGTTTTCTAGGTTCTGATGATGGTGCTGCCTCTGCTGGTCATCATGGTTCTCCCCAAACTCATCAACACCACAGACCCTGAGACACAGAAGGTAAGATGCCTCCACCACATAGATGTGTTCATAATCTTAGCCACCAGGGTGTCTGGGCGTCATTTGGACACCCAGACCCTCAAAAACACTGTCCCCTCAGGACACCCAAATCGTTTTGGGAGAAATTTCTTATAAGGTCATTTTCAAACATAATTTCTTTTTCCACTCCAATCCTAAAAATACTTTGAAATTTTGCAAGGATATTATCCCTTATTTCAATGGGTAAATGCATGTTTGTAGTAGCAATCTTAGTATATGTTGTGGTCTCCCTAGAAAAATAGTTTGCCCAAAAATATAGCAGTTTGTAATTTTGGGCACTCAGTTTCTAAATCCTGGCTAAGAAGCTGGATATGTTTAATTATTTTCATGGCTTGAAAAAGGCTTATCAAATAAATTGAATAAGTAAATTGTATGTCTAGTTTTGTCTGTTTGTTTCCTATCTGTAATATCTTTATCTTTAGAACTTTATATAATTTATCATTATACAAACATGACATCGCTGTGGGGGTAACCTGATGGAATGGATTCCCGGGGAAAATCATCCTCCAGAGAGGATCCATTCCATCATGTTAACCCCACTGGAATATCATATTTGTTTTATTATACCAAACAAACCCCGCAATGGTAGAATATCAAAGTTCTCACTGACCATATCAAACCACTGCTGGTCGCTTATGCAGGGGGGGGGGGGGAACCCTCTGCTGTGTTGGATGAGGTCAAGGTCACATAGGACTGATGATTCACACTTTCCCCGCTAGGCATCACAAGCAGCGGGAGGGAACTTTTCATTAGAAGTGGGAGAATGTGTACCGGGGGGGTGTTACATTGCCACTCTCCCACCTTCTCATGTTGAATGCTTGTCTTGTTTTGTGTATATTTCGGTATTCCTACAGCTCACCACATTCTTGTCCTGTATATTTCAGGAGATGCAGCAGCAGATGAACATGTTCAACGGCAAGCAACAGATGCCGGACCTCTCCGAGATGATCACCAACCTATGGGGCGGGGGCAAGAAACCCACCAAACCCAAGGCCAGAAAGGGGAGACAATAGATGGCGCCACTGCGGCAAGTGCCCAGCCTCTGTCTGGGTTCGAATCCCATGCCGGGCATGTGAGAAAGTTGCCAGTGACTTGGCGTTAGGCGGTGGTTTTCACCGGGCGCTCCGGTTCCTCCAACAATTACAACTGGCTAGTCACGAATTAGCAGTAATTTGGCAGAAAATGTAACAAAAAACGAAATTCTAAATTCCAAACTCAGAGATGATCACCCACCTATGGGTGGGGGCAAAATACCAATGCCAGAAATGGGAGACATGGATTTCATTGAAGGGAAACCTGATGTGGGAGGTTTTTCATCTTAAATCAGGAGGAAAAGTGTTTTTACTAAGTTTTCATGTAAATGGGAGCGGGGTAGGGGATAAACCTTAACCCTTCCAATGCTGAGGCTACTTTCGCCCAAAGTACAAGGATGCAAACATTTTTTGAAAACTGTCTAAACCCTGTCATGTTGGTATTCATTGGATAGCTCTTGATGAGTTCTCTCAAATGAGTACCCATTTGCTAGGGTTTTAGTCATTTTTCAGGGTTTTGCATATTTTTGTATTGACACAAAATTTTGCCACCAGCAGCATAAGGGTTAAATAGCCCATCTCTCCTGGCAATGTGAAAAGTCCCCCCAACAACACCCAGGCTGCAAAACTGTTGCTGTACAGATATTTACTTTGCATTTCTATGCTTTTACAATATACAGTTTTTTTCACATCAACTTTCTTACAGATTATGATTCTGTTGTGAGCTTCTCAGACATTGAAAGGTTTTGTACTAGAACAAAATATTAGTAATTAAAGCAATGGAAATTTTTAGATTTTGTTTGTATGTGGTTGTGTGGTTGTGAAATAAACTATTCTTGCCATTGTAATAATAAACTGTTACTGGTTAGGCAGAATTCTAGTGGATCAGAGGATTACAAGGATATCACAATGGCAATTAAATTTCAATGTAGACAATAGGTGGATAAAAAATGACCTAATGGGATACCGGTGAATATCAGGTACTTAAGTCTTTGGTATTCAACCCTGAGGCTACATTTCTCCAAAGCACAAGTACGCAAATATCTTTGAAAACCATCTAAACCCTGTCGAGTTGGTATTTATTGGATAGCTCTCGCTGAGTACTGTCAGATGAGTACCATATGCCAGGGTTTCAGTCATTTTTCAGGATTTTTGTGTCGTTTTGTATTGGCAAAATAAGTGACCAGCAGCATTTATAGGGTTGCGTTGGGAAAATAGTGTGGATTAGATAAAGTTAAAATTTAAAAAGTCAGGTACGTCCACCTACCATCAATTTCTACCACAGTAGTAGCCGCTGCTGCTATGTGTATTTCATGTATGTAATAAATGTTCTATTGTTTAAACTATCACTTTTACTGCACAATTCCATGCGCTGTAAAACTAATGTTGTCCAATGTGTACATTACCAGAAACTTATGTGAGAACAAGAATGAAATTGGAAATTTGAGATATTTCACAATAGAGATAAACTCTTGGCCCTTGGAGTTTTGGCTGATGTATTTGAAATGGACCTCAAGAATTGTGTGCATCTTTGTGCAATTGGAATATAAAGTACCAACCATCACTGATTATGTCCATGTGTGGTTAGGAAATATATATTACAAGAAAAGGGTGTGCTCTCTTATTATGGTAAATGGTTACATTTTTCAGTTGCTTGGAAACTGTGTGATAGAGATAAGTATGAAGGATTATTTATTACTTTGTTCTACCTATTCCAAAGATCGCACAATCACTCACACAATGTGCATTGTTTAGTTGATTGAAATTTATGTTATGAAGATATGTGTTTTTGCATTTGGCATGTATTTACAGGAAATGTATTTTTTCCTGGTTTAGAACTTAGATGATTAAAAACAAGTGGATATGAAACCAGTCGGTCAGCCTGAACAAGCTGGCTGCGGCGAATAGCCCAAAAGTTGCGTTCTGTGCATATTGCCGTGCAGCTTTTTAAACGATACAAGAGCCCTCATTGGTCATTGTCTCCTAGTGACATCACAAGTAAACCAGATTTCAGACCCCTGGCATAGCCAGCCCATCACTATAGCGCATTAAGTAATTGGTTTCTAGCTACATATCCATTCTTTTCTTCATCTAAGTTCAGAATAAGCTTCATTTCAACCTCATGTATGTTGTCTATTGTTTAAATGCCGACTTTTACTTCATATTGCGGAGAGGATTGTACTGAAACTGTTTGTAAATTTGGTAATGAAATTAAATTTGTTAGAATTGTATATTTTGGCTTCTTGTTTTGTGAACAAAATGTGCATTTTTTGATGTCACAGATGCCCCCACTTTTAAATTCCTGGCCCCTGTGTGAGGCAGTCGCTTTCAAACAGACTTTTGCTAATTTGGTAAAGGTTAGATCACTCCTGAAAATCACCCTAGCTAAGCTGCATCTTTAGACAAAATAATGAAAAATATAGACATTTGTTGCGAAATATCATCTGTACCAAGAGAATGAAGTTGAAGACATAAAGATAATTCATAAAAATACAAAAAAAAGCCAATAAGAGTAGAAATAATGCAAATGGAACATGCAATTAAGCTAAAGAATATATACTTCTGGAGAAGCATCTGAAAGTTAATCCAATATATAAAAATACTATCATCAAAATCTTGATATTTACTAGTTGTGTTCGCCTCAAAACACTAAAAGAAAATAATACGCCTCAGAGAAGTTTAGAAAAGTACTAATAATCCATCTTTGAAATTTTGAAAAAAAATCAGTCTTTGGAAAATGTAGAAGGGCCAAAAACCTTTCCTGCTTGTGTGCATGATAATTGGTGTCTTACTAGAGATGCTCAGGTATGGCCTGGACCTCAACAGTTGGTCAGATCATGTGGAAAAAAAATGTAAACATCTCAAAATGACACTGTTAACAAATATACCCCCATAAGCCACCTTAATGCTGTCGATTCTTCATAACCAAATTTGTGAGCAATTAAACCGATCATTTCAAAAATCACTACATATGTATCTGAGTTATTAAAAGCATACCAGTTACAGGTCTGATAGATAAAAAATGATAGCCATATTAATTTTTGGATTTGTTTACTTACTCTTTACCCTGCTTTTATTTGGGCATGCAGCCCGACTTATGTACATATACATTCTCCAGGCAGTGGTGGGAGACAGCTAGCAGTCAGTGGCGACACCTTAGACCACGCAGCCATCAGGGCAGGCCATATTAAAGGGCTTGGATTCTGAATACACTGATCACCATCTTAGTACCCTCTCTGCGGGGTTGAGTATATAAGGGTTGAAAAATTGGAAAATCATGGCTACTGATTTCAAACAGCCACAATTGTTAACTAAGGACCACCAAATTCCAAAAATGAAATAGAAAGGTCGGGACAGAGGAAGGTTAATCCAATTTATTGAAGAAAAATTATTCAAATTTAATAACCATTTTTTCAGATGAAAATGGACAAATGAAATGCTAATTCAAAAGTTTACAATGAATAGTTTTAGCAATACGCGATAGCCTTTATTTCGTTGGCACAATCAGAACATTCTGTATGCAGTATCTGGAGTCAGAAGTTTGTATGTTTTATATACAGTGCCGACATTTAATTCCTGCACTAAATTCGTGGCCAGCCCGGCCATAATTCACGACCGGACGCCTGATTTCCACTCAATTTCTTGGACATGGATGCATGGAAGACCCGACAATTGAATGTGACTTTGATTTGCAACAATGTGGGACATGTACGTGCTTGGTTTACTTTCTGACATGTTATCCTTGGGTGTTTGTACCACCAGGCACTGGTAGACGTCCGGTCGACTGGTGCAGAAATTAAATGTCTGCACTGTAGGTTTACCATCAATTTAGTCAATCACTATCATGGCATTTTTGCCATAATATATGTTTTCGTCATAACATGATAGATTTTGATTTAAAGGTGTGTGTATGCCTCCGAGGGGTAGGATATCAATATCACGTATACCAGAGGACTGATGGTACACTGCTGTGGAAGCGACATGTAGTGCCGACATTTATTTCTTGCACTAAATGCGTGGGCTACCAGGGCATTATACACGGCCGCATACCCGACTGCCACCAAGGTTCCTGGGCATGGATGCATGGATGACCGCACAACTTAACGTAGCCTTGATTCGCAAGCTACGTGGGTACTTGGCATATTTTTTGACGTGTTATACATGGGTTCTGTACAGGCAGACACTGAGAGTATTTTCGGGTTTAAATATATGTAAGGCCAACTTATCAACATAGTGGGTTTTTTGTCAAATATCTCATTTTCTACCTTAAGCCTTCCAATGCTTAGGCCACTTTCATCCAAATCACAAGGATGCAAACATTCTTGAAACCCGTTTAAACCCTGTCATGTTGGTATTTATTAGGCAGCTGTCACTGGTTACTCTCAGGTGAGTACCCATGTGACATGGTTCCAGGTATTTCCAATTTTTTGTATCATTTTGTATCGATCAAATTAGCCACCAGCAGTATAAAGGTTCAACATGAAAATGTCTATATAGGTTCGGTGAAAATAACATGAATATTTTGGAGACTAGGGGGGAGTTTTTTATGAGTATAGAAATGAATGTTGTACAGTACAGGCATTTAATTTCTGCACCAGTCGACCGGACGTCTGCCAATGCCTGGTTGTATAAAAAGCCATGCTAAGATGTCAAGAAAATAATCCAAATACATCCATGACGCATGTAGCTTGCGAATCAAAGCTACGTTCAGTAAGTAGGTCATCCTCGCTTCCATGCCCACGGAACAGGGTTGCAATCGGGCGTGCAGTCGTGTATTATGCCCGGGCTGCCCATGCATTTAGTCCAGGAATTAAATGTCGGCACTGTAAATGAGTAAGGCAATATTTAGTGAAGCTTTCTTGAAATCTGAGGTCAGTACCAGTAGCAGATGCAGGGTTTGCGAATAAGGGAACTCCTATAGAAGACAAGCTGTTAAACCTGCTAGAATATGAGTCCCTTACAATCATTGAATTCAAACTCTTTTATATTGCAACCTTCCTTTTAAATGGGCCGTTTTTATTGAGTTATAAGGTGTATGTTGATATAAATGTCAATTTTCAGTTAGGTGCATAAACATTTAGGCTATTTACTGGCTTAGAAAACAGTCTGAAAACTCCCCAGTTTACAAGCTTTTCCACTCAATTAACTTTATTTGTTTTATACTTTCTGACCCTGTTCAAAGGAATAATTTAATAGTAATGAGTATCTAATCAAGTACTACACAATGAGGTTGAAAATGCATCGTGTTTGCACAGAAAACAACACATTGTGATGATACTGTATCTAAGACATAGAGGTTCCATAACGAGTGGATGGAAAGAGGAGGTATCTTGCACGAGTGAGTGATTGTGTGTCTTGGGACGAGGCTTGCCTCGTCCCAAGACACAAAATCACTCACGAGTGCAAGATACTTCCTCTTTCCATCTACGAGTGATGGAACCTGTTTCTCCCACGATAAAAAGGAGAAATTTACACGTTTTACCGTGAAGTAAGCTAGCTAAACTAAGTCAGCCAAAGGTCACCTGCGCACTAGTTCAACAATGGTAACACGCGTTTGTTGTGACGTGCACCGTTTGTTTCCCCAGAAACTGGCGCCAGATCACGTACGTGACGCTTGTTCAAATCCACGCGCGCTATTGTTAGGTCTACCTTTCACCCAGCAGCAGTGACCCGCTGATTGAAATCGAGGGATCTGATTGGACAATTACACCTGTTTGACCTTTAACCCCATTGAAGACAACCCATTGAGGACAACTTATCCTTAACTGTAAAACACACCTCAGAGTGGGAGAAAACCAAATCCTCTTTCTGCAAGATTGTTCTTATCCTTAGTATTACGGAAGTAGTTTTGTTTACTAACAGGGGTGTCCAAATAATTTAGTCCAGGAGCACAGTCAAAAAGTCCTGGAGCACAGTAATGTTCAGTGAACATGGTTGGTTGATAGCTATAAAGATTGTCCCCAGCTGACAATACTCGGTTAGCCCTTCTTGCAATAGCTAAGACCAAGACCAATCAATAGACATAATTGCTAAATTGAGTTCACTGGTTTTTGAATACAATTAGTCTCAAAAATAATTCAACTGAAATATATGGTTTGCGAAAATTTCCTTGGTTAAGGTCTTACGACACTTTTAGAAATTTCAGTTTAATTTTCCGGAAATTTTGCCAAAGGAAAGAACATAGCACAGTGATCTTCAAAACAACTTAAACTCAAAGGGTCATCGACTTAGTTTTTTTCACAGATTTTAATGTAATTTATGTCACAAACATCACTTTCTCCAAAATTGGTGTCTTTCTTTGCTAGATTTATCCCTTCAGAGATACTGACACTGCCTGAAAAACTGTTCTGACTTGTTGAAAATATTTTTCTGCTGTTATATAGTAATTATTGGACAAAATCAAGGAATTCGAGAAAAATGCTTTTAACCCAAAATTGATAAAAGTCAGAATTGCCTAGTTTAATCTTCCCCAATTTTTGTCTACACTACCTACACAATGCACTTAATAAGAGGACATAAAGAAAATGATAGGTCATCATGTTAGTTTCCAACCACAGATGGTCAAGGTTTGTGAAATAGGACTTTTTGGGGGCAAATTTTTATGAAAATGTTAGAAAAGAGTTACTCAATTGTTACTGTAATTGCCCATGTTTATATTAGATATTGTTGAGCAAGAGAACCCCATTTCATACACATGAATTATCACACATTTTTCCTGAAAACGTGTCAAAACATCAACTTCAATGAATATGGAAATCACTGTAGCTAAAAACAAAAAGCTCAAAGGATACTATTTAAAATAGGCAGGTATAATCAAAATTGGTACATATTCAATACAAATCAATTTCTTTTCAATTTTTCCAGTGATGTCAGGTAAATTGTAATAAATTATTTTAGTTGGTCCAATACCCAATAGGTGTCACCGTTATAGAGTATCGTAAGACCTTGAAGTTTTTGGCTTGTCGCGTGTTTTGAAGACCTTGTCGCACACTGGTGCGACAATGCGACAGCTTGACGCCACTGACTAAGTATTGGCATAGAATCACGTCACGGTAGACGTTTCTATTAGCACTGAATTATACTCTGTTCCTTCAACCCTCCGGAAGCCACACTTCTCGTGAAGTCTCATGGACACATGATGATCAGTTTCGGCAAAGATACAGGCATCATGACCAAGCTGCATGAGGGTCCGCGCCAGAGTCGTGATGGCGAACTTAGCAAGTCCCCGTCCCTGATGTTCACTATCCACCCATAGAGCCCCCATGACACTGATGTGGTACGTGATGAACCCAGCAATTATCTTCCCTGAAGCAACATCTTTGACTGCAATTGACGGGAACCCTACAATGCAGTGGCGGATGTAGATCTCAGATGTTGGAGTCTTTCCAAATTTCCACGCATTGTTGACAATATGAGCGTCTTCTGGTTTTAATGTTGTATGTTCGTAACCATCAGGTAATTGTCTGAATGTAGAAAATGATAATAAGAATCAGGTCAAAACTAATTAAGTAAAATGGGCTAACGTGACTACTATACAAATATGACATCCCTGTGGGGTTTCCACCAGGAATAACTTCCCCGAGAGAGGATCTGCGACAATCCTCTCGAGGGGAAGTTATTCCTGGTGGAAACCCCACAGGGATGTCATATCTGTTTTATTATACCAAACAAATACAAAACACAAAAGGGGGAAAAATTGCAAACACCAGATATTTTGGATACATACTCGTCGTTTGCCTTGTTGAACTAGTTTCACCGGTAGGTCACTCGGCAAACTCCGTAGGTGTTCGGGCTAGCGGTCATTATTCTTCGGGCTAGAGGTAATTATTCAACTTTTTCATGGCTGTTGCCGTGAGTTATTCAACTATTTCTTAAGCTGTTAAGGACAGCAGCCTGTCACTAAGGAGTAAGGAAATAATGACGATTGATCCATGGCCCTTGACCAACCAGAATCAAGAATCTTCACGCGAGGTATAATAAATGGAAATTGACAAAGAAAGGAACTGAATAGCAATTGTAATGAAGGCAGAGAGATTTTCACGAAAGCTCCTTTCCTAACCCTTATGCTGCTGGTAGCTAATTTGCCAAATACAAAAATGATGCAAAGAACCTGAGAAATGATTGAAACCCTGGCACATGGGTACTGAGAGTACTCGGGGAGAACTTTCCAATGATTACTAACATGACAGGATTTATATGGTTTTCAAATATCTTTGCTTCCTTGTTTTTCGGATTGAAGTAACCTCAGCACACCTGTGCTCAGCATTCGAAAGGTTAAAGTCGATACTTAGCCTGGTAGAGCGTCTATATGAAGTGGCCTAAGTAAATATGGCCACTGAAAAAGTTCAATATACAGGGGCGGATCCAGGATTTGAGAAGGGGGGGGGGGGGGGGGGTTCGATTTAGTTCTGAAAAGTGACACCGGTGGCGCCACTAACAATGATGATTTCTTAAAACACCACCAGGGGTCAAAGCGACATTCAAGTCGAATATGAGGCAACTTAAGATACTTTCTGTTTCCAAAATAAATATTGATTTCTAGTCCGGCACAAAAAACATTTTTAAAACACACCCCTTGCTTTTGATAGAATTTGACAAAAAAGGTTGCCATGGCAACACACATATTTGCTCCAATTCCTAAATTCAGTGATATATCATTTACTGTACAAAAAAGTAATACTATCTTTGCGCGAAACCGCAAAATGATCCCCACCACGAAAAGGCTTGTTGCTTGCACACTTGATGAAAGCTGTGCACTAAGTTTCTGCGCAATTCTTGAGTGACTTGTCTATTACGCAGAGCAAGAATGTTTGGTTTTTAAAAGAATGATACGATGGTGCAAGTGTGAAAGCAGAAAAAAATAATAAATTGTTTTTCTCCACCGTTTTTCCAAAAACAGCAGAAAAAAATGTTTTGGAAAATGAAAAAACGGTGGAGAAAAAAAATAAATATTTTTTTCTGCCGTTTTTGGAAAAACGGTGGTGAATTTTTTTTTTCTGCTTTCACACTTGCACCATCGTAGAATGAACTTAGATAAATAAAAGAATGTATATGTAGCGATAGACTAATTACGATATGCGCTATAGTAAAGACCTGGCTATCCCGGGGGTCTCGAATCTGGCATCAGTGTGACGTCACTAGAAGACAAATATCAATTAGGCTCTCATAGCGTTTATATTAGAGAGAAAGCTAAGCCCCAACATGCGCAGAATGTAACGTTTTGGGTTAATTGCCGCTGCCTGTTTGTTAAGATTGACCGGCTGGTTTCATATCCACTTCCTGTTTATATTTATCTAAGGAACCGATTAGAGTTTTAGTTCATGCTGTGATTAGATATTTCAGATATTGTCACAATCGCACAGTCCAACTGTGACAAAATCACGAATGTCAACGTTTTATTCATCTAAGGATAAATGGCGATGGGAGTAGTGTGGCATCGAATTGTAAACAGGATACTTACATCAACGGTATATCCTCGATGTTGTCCACGAGGAATGGATACAAAGGTAAAAGCGTCAGTTGTCGTCCCAAACCTGCGAACGTCCTCCTCAGCGGCTCGACCAGGTGGACCGTAGTGCCTGCAAGCAAATGGATATGTATATAAATACATATATATATATATATATATATATATATATATATATATATATATATATATATATATATATATATATATATATATATATATATATATATATATATATATATATATATATATATATATATATACATATATATATATATATATATATATATATATATATATATATATATATATAATATATATATATATATATATATATATATATATATATATATATATATATATATATTTATATATATATATATATATATATATATATATATATATATATATATATATATATATATATATATATATATATATATATATATATATATATATATATATGTATATATATATATATGTATATATATATATATATATATATATATATATGTATATATATATATATGTATATATATATATATATATATATATTTATATATATATATATATGTATATATATGTATATATATGTATATATATATATGTATATATATGTATATATATATATATATATATATATATATATATATATATATATATATATATATATATATATATATATATATGTATATATATATATATATATATATATATATATATATATATATATATATATATATATATATATATATACATATATATATATATTTATATACATATATATATATATATATATATATATATATATATATATATATATATATATATATATATATATATATATATATATATATATATATATATATATATATATATATATATATATATATATATACATAAATAATCTCCAGGATAATTGTGTAGCATTGTTAAGGTCCCTATAAAGGATTGATATTAGAATGCTGAAATTGACAATTGTTAAAAGCAATGATAGAAGCCCAATCAGTCCATTGCAACAAAAGAATTGACAGCTGCTAGAATCAGAATGGAGCTGATAATAACAAACCTTAAACCATGTAGTGGTCCGAACGTTGAATATTTATTAGTACTACCTATGAATGCTAACGTTGGCTGCTCAATCGCTGTAATTCCAAGCATCCAGTCCAGGCTCATCGGTTCCGTACTGGCCACGTACAGAATATAGCGATACCTCGTATATTCTTCTGGCTCCTGTAGACACACAAAAGGGTCACATTATATAGCATTGAACTGTGAGCTTAGATGACCAAACACAAGTGGATTTGAAACCACCCGTTCAACCTGAACAGGCTGGCCTTAGCCAGTGTCAACTAATCGGCCCAAATTTGGTGCTCTGCGCATGCCCAGCTGATGTTGGCGATCAGGGTTCTCTGTAATGTGATCGATACGAGAGCCCTGATTGGTCCTTGGTGACCTCGCACTATATGCCAGATCAGTGACTCCTGGCATGAGTCCTGGCCTTCACCATAGCACATATAGCAATTGGTCTCTCGCTACATATCCATTCTTTTCTTCATCTAAGCTGTGAGGCCGCATACCATCAGGTGTGGTAATAGTTAAGTCTGCAGACATTATGACTAGCTAATTATCACTGGCTTATTATTACTAGATCTCGATATGTATGGCGTTTACCCTTAGATGAATAAATAAAATGGGTATGTAGCGAGAGACCCATTACTATATGCGCTATAGTGAAGGTCTGGCTATGCCAGGGGTCTCGAATCTGGCCAAAATATGACGTCACCTTCGGGCTATTCGTCGCAGCCAGCCTGTTCAGGTTGACCAGCTGGTTTCATCTCCACTTATTTTTATTAATCTAAACTATTATCATATCAGCGCTATCTTTGACATATAAGCGCCATCTATAAACGGAGTTCGGAAACATATCGGTCCTTTTATGTCATCCTTGCAATTATCAAATTTGATAAATACTGATTATTCCATTCTCTGAAATTGGGCTGTTATTGTCAGTATCGTTAATTTGTAATGATATTTTGGTTACTAAAATAAAGGTGGCTAACTGCATCCAAATAAAGTGCTATTGATATTTTAAATGATACTTTGGTGAATAGGTATGTACGTAAACATGTATGTGTTTATTCTTTCGTTTATTGAGTTATAAAGACGGATAGAAAATTCATGCTGCTATAAGCAAAAAGTGCCAGTGACAATTAAGGTAATAGGTAATTCTGTCAGGTGATCAAATTTCTCTATAATTCAGCGTACACCGGGGAATGTAGCAAAACCCTTGTATTTCTCGTAGATGTTGATGCAAGTAGGAAAGGTTGAATGAATAAATGATTGCTTAAAGGCACATCAGCACACACAGGCCATTTATTGACATACAATTTTTGTAAAATAATTGTCCTTTGTTATTGGTGAAAA
>OZ012690.1:11544618-11714950 GCA_963942565.1 Maea johnstoni | reverse complement strand
TATATATACATATATATATATATATATATATACATATATATATATATATATACATATATATATATATATATGTATATATATATATATATATATATGTATATATATATATATATATACATATATATATATATATATATATACATATATATATATATATATATGTATATATATATATATATATATATATATATGTATATATATATATATATATATATATATATATATACATATATATATATATATATATATATATGTATATATATATATATATATATATATATATATATATATGTATATATATATATATATATATATATATATATATATATATATATATATATATATATATATATATATATATATATATATAGTTGTGTCGACTAACCAGGTAGTCTTTTGTATTTTATCTATATACGATATATCTATATAAATGCATAGAAATGGTGTAAACATAAGTCAGAGTCTCCTGTTATGTCTTTTTATATATCACGGAGGAAACTGCTCTCCTTACTATTTCTAGACTCACAATGTGTTCTATATTTTATTTTGGAATATCCTTGCTCAATAGTTTAAATGAATAATTGACACAAAAAGCAACACAAACAAAGGGGCCATTAAATGCAAAAATA
Organism: Maea johnstoni; assembly: GCA_963942565.1. Taxonomy (NCBI): domain Eukaryota; kingdom Metazoa; phylum Annelida; class Polychaeta; order Spionida; family Magelonidae; genus Maea; species Maea johnstoni. Next base: position 11,714,321 of record OZ012690.1, on the reverse strand, counting down.
GAGTTAAAGTTCAGTATATGTGGTACTCAGAAATAAAATGTTGGTGGATATCTAACAGCAAAACGCGTCATGCCGAAAACCTTTCACTAGATCAAAACGTTAGAAGCTTTATATAACAATGAATATATAGAGACGTATATAACTGTTTTGCTAGCCCTTTTGTCGACCTGCTCCGTTAGCCCTGTGGTTTCAGACGATGCCACTGACTGCTCGATGTCCCTCATAACTGAGGGCCTGCCCTGATAGCCGAGTAGTCTAAGGTATTGCCACCGACTGCTCGTTGTCACTCACCGCTGAGGGCCTGCCCCTATAACCGAGTGGTCATTTGCTACTGACTGCTCGCTGTCCATCATCACTGAAGGACTGCCCGATAGCCAGAGTGGTCTAGAACTGTGTCACTGACTGCATGCCAAGTTGTCTGGGGGGTTGCCATAGATGGCTCCATGCCACTCACCACTGTCTGGGATAAAATCCTGCTCGGGCATTTGAGCGATATGGAGGAAGATGGTTATCTTTACTGGGTTTTCCATTCTTTTCCAATCATTATCAACTGGTTAATCACCATTTAGGCTTAAAATGACAGAAAATGTGACTAGAAAAGTGATATTAGAAATCCCCAACCAAAGAGCAGCGTGGACGTTTCCCAGTTTTCTGTTTTGTCACTGGTGAAATGATCAACGGAACGAATGCATTGCACCCTTAATGAATAGAAACTATTATCTGTATATTGAACAATATATTATGTTGTCACTATCTCGAGATCCAAGAAAACTGATGTTGGTACTCACCAGCAACTGACAACCTCCAAGGCGGGAACTCTTGTCTCTGCTAATGGCTATGGTGTGGCGTATAGGTATCCAAATGTTGATCTGCAATTGCAACTACCTCTAACGCTTGCCCCTATGTCTCTTCAGAGAAACACTACAGCTCGAGAATGACTGAGGTATAATCTAATATCCATTATAAAGTTTTGTGACCAATTCCCTATGCTATTACATAATTAGCTGCATACACCATGACTTTAACCCTTATGCTGCTAGTGGCTAATTTAACCAATGCAAAATAATGCTTAAAACCTGAAAAATGATTGAAACCTTGGCAAATGGGTACTCTTCTGATAGTACTCAGTGAGAGCTATCCAATGAATACCAACATGACAGGGTTTGGATGTTTTTCAAAAATCTTTGCATCCTTGTGCTTTGGACGAAAATAGCCTTAGCATTGAAAGGGTTAAATCTAACATAAAAGACTTAATTTATATAGCCATGTTCCACTTGGTTAGTCGCCACATTTACAAGGAAAACAAATCTCTGAGACGTCCCTTCATCAGTTAATGAATAAATAATCTAACTCCCTTGTGTAGTTGATAAACCAGTATTAATAGCACTAAAGTGCTCGTTTGTACTATTATGATATGAAAACAAAAAAGTCCCCTTATTCTCTCGAACAGTTCTTTGGCCCCCGCCCCGTTGTTAAAAAGGATTAGTGAAACTTACGAAAATATACACTTCCAACATGTGATCACCTCTTATAGAAATACTTTACGGTTCCGTTTGTCCTACCAATAGTAAACGTTGTTGTTGTTGAAGATATATTTTTTTGGTGTAAACAGTTGTTGTTTTTGTTGTTGATGTTGTTGTTGATGTATTTGTTGTTGATTTTTTCATTGTTGTTTTTGCTATTGTTGTTGATGTCGTTGTTTATGCAGTTGTTGTTGTTGCTGGTATTGTTGTTGTTGCAAGAAATGGTGGTGCTTTAGAATGATATGTTACTTCTGAAATGCATTCACAATACACTTATTATGGGTAGAACTGTTGTCATCATAATTACCATCATCCTCATCATCATCATCGTTGACATTGCTATTTTGGATGGTCTGGGGACGATTGTGTCAGTGTTGTGATCGTCACAGCGTGACTCCGTAGTGAACAGTTAATCATTTAATTTAGTCCTACTGGGTGAACACAGGGGAGTTTCATTCATGTATTTGTAATGAACAGTTTGGCTGGCATATTGAAAGTTTGAATTAACTTTACAATGGAAGTGTCGTAGTATACTTACTGTCAGGATCAGGGACTGAGGCAGGTCCCATCCTGTCCGTGTTTAGCATGGACAGATGGACACAATGAGGCCTTAACACGGATAAAAAATTTGTCATTTGATCTACTATGAGATACATCAAGTGACCCTCCTAAATTACTAAGTGTGCTTGCATGATGGCCCTGAGAATGCATCTCAGAGCATATACACCCTTTGGCATCTGGGGACCTTAAGCGGCCCCAAGACCCGCCGCCGTAGGTGCTCTCGCGCTGAGCTCGCTGCCTGTCCCTACGACAGGCACTTTTTGAGGAAAATCCTGTTTAGACAGGCATTTTCAAAATCCTGGCTAAGTCCCTGGTCAGGATGGTCGAGAGAATCCAGACTCAGGGATGGCTGATCTTTGCCGAACAATACAGTCTGTTTTGTTACAGAGCCCTCTGTGCCTGAGGGAACTGTTAGTCAAACAAGGCATTACAAGGAGTCTAAGATCAAACTCGAAGAACTTATTACAGATACCACGCACTAATCTGAAAAGATCGGTGACAGAGCTTACTGTGCCCTTGCACCACGCCTTTGGAATGAGCTCCCTGACAACATCAAGGCTGCTGATAGTGTGCAAAACTTTTAGGAAACAGCTGAGACCATTGCTATTTCGAAAGGAGTTTATTTGACTACCGGTATATGGATCATAAGCATCTGCCCATCTGATGATGATGATGATAATGATCATGATGATGATGAAACTCACTCAGAGGTACTAGGAGTGTTGCCATTATTTTTATCACCATCATCGTTGCCGTCGTTATTGTTGTCATTTCTGCTGTTGTTGTTGTTGTTGTTGTTAATGATGATGATGATGATGATGATGAAACTCAATCAGAGACACTAGGAGTATTGCCATTATTTTCTTCACCATCATCGTTGCCGTTGTTGTTGTCATTTCTGCTGTTGTTGCCGTTGTTGATGCTGTTGTTGTTGTTGTTGATGATGATGATGATGATGATGATGGTCATGTTTCAAAATGGTGGTAATGGCGTCCTAACGGTACAGGACATGCAATGATAGCCGAGTGGTCTAAGCCGTTGCCACTGACTGCTCGCTGTTTTACAGCTCTGTCTGAGTTAGCATCCTGTCTGGAGCACGTATGAAAGTCAGCTGGATAATTTCGGTCCACAATTTACGACTTAGTCTTGATATGCCAGTACAAATTGACGATAATTGAGAATCCGAATCAATCTATACAGGTTCTGTTAGAGTGATATCGGTGGGATAACTTACGACAATTGCCTTGGCTTTTTAAATGAAGGGACTGCAACTATAACCTACATTGCAGTAGTATGTTAGTCTCGAGGATGTTACATTTTTGTTGCTTTTTTCTCACTCCTATATTTTGCCTTTTGCCTACATTTCAGGTCAATTAATATTCTCCTTCTTCAACTTCGTCTTCTTTATAGTTTCTTCCTAATATCCTCATCTTCATCATCTTCTTCCTCTTTGCCTTTTCATCTTCTTCTTAACACAAACCTCTTCTTCATCATCTTCTCCTTCTTCTTCCCCATCTTCTTCTTCTTCTTCTTCTTCTTCTTCATCTTCTTCTTCATCATCATCTTCTTCCTCTTTATCTTTTTCATCTTCTTCTTCTTCTTTATATTAACCTCTTCTTCTTCCTCTTCTTCTTCCTCTTCTTTATCTAAGGACGTTCCTTTTGGAATGTCTGGACAAACCTTGTACTTACTTTGGTAGAAGATTGGAGATTGCTCTTTGTACGTATGTGTATGTTCGTTTTTGTTTGATTTTGATTTTGATTATAAGTCGTGTAATGTATACTTTCATTTCTGATTGAAATGGCTGGGAAACTGGAATTTCGTTTTTCATCAATTGTTTGCCATACTGCGGGTAGTTGTACCTGGTGGAGGAAACCGGAGTACCCGGCAAAAACCAACGCCTAACCACAAGTCACTGGCCACTTTCCCACATGCCCCGTATGGGATTCGAACCCAGACAGAGGTGAGAGACAGCTATCCGTCAGTGGCAACGCCTTAGACCACACGGCCATCAGGGCATTTTTCTTCTTTATATTCTTATTCTTTTTAGTGCACATGTTGTTGTTTTTGGTTGTGATGGTGTTGCTTCAGTGGTAGTTTTTATTGTAATCGTGAATGTATTTTTAAGTTCTTTCTTTCTTCTTTTGGTTGATTTATCTTATACGATGTTTACATTAATAGAGATCATTGTGCATCGAGTATGATTTTGTAATGGATCATTTTAAAATCAATAAACACACCTACACACATACTGGGTCCTCTAATAAAGATATAGTCGTAGCCACGACTAAACTGGATGGATGGGTATATTGCAGGAGCCCAACAGTTGCTGCACATTCTTCAGGGGATGGGGGGGGGGGGGGCATTCAGGTACAGAGGTGGGGGTGGGGGCCGCACCAGCGTTACGCATTTCGCGGAGGAAGGGGTCTTTTTGAAGACCTCCGCATGTCCGCGATTTTATAAAAGAAGGGTACTTTTTTGTACCTAGGTACGAATTATGGGGGGTGAAAATACCCTTACGAAATATACGCGGTTCTGACGCCTAGTGACTCCCGAAGTGACAAGGCTTCCGAGTCTGTAGTTCAACAATATTGAACCTTACTTATGCATCTGTTATTATTGTCGATGTTTTTGTCTGAACTTCCGAGTCTGCTGCCGCTAAACATGCAGAGGACTATAAAATCTAAAGTTTAAATACGTGTTCCCGTTCATCCAATGTCAGTGTTTTAATAAAAGAAGGTTTTTTTATTGGAAAAAGTCAGCGTTTTCTTCAAATAAGGGTGCTTTTTTGGCCTGAAATCAGTGCTTTAGATGTATTTTCAAATTTTGATAACGAGCGTATGTACCCCCATAATTTAATTCCTGCACTAAATAAATGGGCAGCCGGGCATAATACACGACCGCACGACCGATTGCCACCAAGTTACCTGGTCATGAATGGATGGATGACCTCACAACGGAAAGTAGCTTTGTTTTACAGGCTACGTGGGTCATCAATGTACATGGCTTATTTCTTTTAACATGTTACCCATGGGTATTTGTACAACCAGGCACTGGCAGACGTCCGGTCGACTGGTGTAGGAATTAAATGTATATACTGTACGGTTTCAGAGCCTTCTGGTCCATGAATGTTGGCGTGGGTACGAATCACACTTCTGATAAATCCTTTTTCCCCTTTTTTCTGAGAAGACTCCATAATACTTGTATGTGTATCTCTTAGTGGCCTACTCCCCATGCTATATATTTAATAGTTGGTTATCCCAGTACAATACTTCATGAATTATGATTATTAAGCCACTGATAATGCATGGTTCTAGTGTATGGCTTTGAGGCTTATTTCCCATGCTATCTCATTAATAGTCCGTTACCCCAGTGCAGTGCTTTATCAATTATGACAATTAAGGTAATAGGCTGGAATATATAAAACATACATAGATCAGAGAAAAACACACAATCCCCTTTCCATATATAATGTTGGCAATCATAGAATGTATTTTAATGGATGGTCATATTTTCAATACAAATATTAGTCTGCCGGCCAAATCCATGAGCCTCTATGAAATGACTTTGGTGGCAAAATTTTTAACAAACCACCCCCAATGCTAAATCGTCTCTACATAGGATGGGCCATCTGGTGTCACAGTGGTGGATAGTGGGATTGCTTTTGCATTTTAACCCATTTACACTCAGAGCAGCCATAAGAGGCCGGACAATTTTCGAAATAATTTTCTAACAAAAGCATTTTTTGGAAAATATTTGAAGGAGAAATGTTGATCTGAAGTCAAACAAACTATCCTTCATATATATTTTGTGAACTTCTGCCTAAATCCCAAGTTGTATTTCTAGAGGAACTCTGAGTGTGAATGGGTTAAGGTGTTCTTGGGGCAAAAAATGAACTAAAATGAGTGATTTCATTTTTTTTATCTTTGTAATATTTATTGTCCACCTAAGCTTAAGCTGATGTAAATATGTACATATATACTTATAGATATACTTATAGATATTTGAATAAGGTATAACACCTACCTAAAAGTTAAACGTGTACCCTTTCAGAGGTGAGACATATGAATCAAATAACAAAAACTTTAAGCCATATTGTAGGTAGACAACGTATTTGCGTTGTCGTCATTTTCAAAGGACTTATATATATGTGTGTGTGTGTGTGTGTGTATGTTTGTATATAATTCAGATGTGATTTGCTGTTATGTCTGTACATGTGACAGAAATGTCATACTGTAAAATAGGAAATTAATCGGGGGTGCAAATATACAGAATTTCACCAAAAATGACCTTTACGAATTTAATTTTACTGAACAGTTTTATTACACATGATCACAGATTTTGATCCGAATCTAATCATACCGTGATTTTCTGATTCGGTAAATCCGTATTTATTACTTGCTCGGAATCATTTCCTATTCTACAAGTATATGCTTTTTGTAGCAGGAAAAAACAAAAACATGCCCCTTTGGGAAGAATTACAAAAGAAAAAGAAAAAAAAGGAAGCATGTGGAGTTAATTTCTATGAGTTAGTTTTTCATCTACCATGCTTATGTTTGACAGTTTAGTCAATGCTAAGTATGTACTGCTTAAAAGGTCCTTTGATGAGGAATACATTAAGCATCACAAAGGTACCCTCACAGCAGGGTGTATGATTTTGGGTAGGGATGGGGATCGTTGAGAATTCTACGGTTTGGTTCGGTTCTCGGTTTTGCTTCTGCGGTTCGGTTTTATCACGGTTTCCTAAACGGTTTATTAATGACATTTCTTGGATACGAAACTACGCAATGGAATGCGTGGCTGAACTTGCCTGAACTGGAAAGTTCTTGAAAGTTCCTATATACTAGCTCCCTGGGCACTTTCTCTACGCTCAGAAGGCTTCTGAGCATAGTGAAAGTGGGCAGGGTACCAGACTTGAGAGATTTTGAAATGGCTGTTTGATCGTCGCGCTTGGCAGACATTGTGAGGCCAGCGAGGAGGTAGGTGCTGACAGTTTTATTACGCCTCCAGGAACCCTGAGCATGCATAGAAAACCACACCGTTTAGAGGGAGGTCCGGTTTTTGACTGGTTAACCGCAATGCTCAGGCCGGTTTGAACCGGTTCCCGGTTTCCGGTCCCCATCCCTAATTTTGGGGGTAAGAGACTGAAAGACATACATAGCATTTTCAATTTTATTCAGACCATTTCAGACCATTTTTTGAGAATTTATTTTAAAAATGAGATTTAAGTGCATTTTTCCAATATTTCAACTTTTGAATAAAGTCAAAACTGGAAAAAACTATGATACCCTTCCTACCGAAATAAGCAAGTAGCTATACCCGTAAAAATAATGGGACCGTTACGGGTTTTCAAGCCGTGAAATGTCAATAAATTGGGGGATCGAAAACGGGCCCATGTCCGAAAGGGCCCGTTAAGGCTAAGGCCTATACATCACTTTAAAGGCCTGGACAAGGGGTGCATCTTATATACGGGTGCGTCTTATACACGCGAAATTACGGTGTATGTAAAAATCTCAAAATGACCCCATATTTACAAACCAACCCCCAAAGTCACCATAATATATGAATCAGGAAATATCATGAAGAAAATGTACATTTCATAGATTAAATTCTATTCTAATTCATTTATTGTTACCTTCTTACCATTTCTTACGATAAACCATGATATTAATGTCTAGTGCATTACCAACAAGCACCCAGACATACTCTCAAAACAATCACCATGACCAACATGCCTGCAGGGCCTTAGCCAGGTCGCATCCAGCCCCTCTTTTGGACAGGCAGTTTCCTAAAAATCTCCTTTTTAGACAGGATGAGGCAAAAGTTTCAATGAAGAATTTTCACTTTTGACTTTCTGGGGTATTTCTTTTCCTAACAAACCATCATCTAGGACATGGCTGAAGCGAAAACTGCCCTTTTTTGACACAGTCGACTATTAAATGTAGATGGTATAAGAATTCAAGTAAATAAGTAGATTAAGCTGGACGGGCTTTTCGATTTTTGAACTGATGTTTTGGATAGGCATTTTTGAAATCCTGGCTAAGGCCTTGCATGCACCCTGACATACTCTTTAACACATTTATCATTGCATTCTGAAATACTCGTAAAACTAAAAAGGGTTTTATAATTAATAAATTGGGGAAATGGTAATTGAAACCCAACAAACTTCAGAAGTCTACAATATGTAAATAGTGACTAATGAATATATATATATATATATATATATATATATATATATATATATATATATATATATATATATATATATATATATATATATATATATATATATATATATACATATATCTTGTACAACTCTATTGCAAAATGAAGTCGACATACATAGATGAAAAGTCAGATTTTCATAATGTTCACATGAATAGTGTGAACATTAATATTGTGTCAAATAATCTCATAACTGAACCATTAAATGGTTTTCAACAATTGTTGCGATCATTTCAAGGCATAAATAATTTCAAAGTTTAGGTAAGTACTGGATAATCCCAGAATGCAATACACATTCAGTAATATTCTCGTTTCTGCTGCTGCAATCTTGTGAAATTCTAGCTTTGTGGCCAGGAATATTTACATCACATGATCACAATCGATTAATTGGTCAATAAAAATTTTCAAATCCTAACCAAACCAGACAATCATTCTGAGAGTCACAACACAGGGCTCGAAATAGGTGCTTGCCCCAGGCAAGTAGAATTTGTAAATTACAGCTGAAGGGTAGGTGAAAACTGTATCTTGCTTGCCCAACTGGGTGAGTATGCTGTATACATTTCAGGTTTGCTTTTGAGAATGTGTGAAAGTTTTGTGGTCTGGCATCCAAGCTTACCCTAGAAAATATGCTTTCACATGCCAGCATCATGTTCTACTTGGTTCTAAATGATACATTATAAATTTTATAAAAATTGTATGTTTTATAATATAAAACATACAATTTTTCAAGGGCAGGTGAAAGTTGGAGTGGGGCAAGCGAAAGCTGAATTCATCTCACTTGCCTTACTGGGCAAGTCGTCGCATAAGTTAATGTCATGCTCTGCAACATAAAAGATTTCAGCAAATTCCATGAAAAAAATTCTTTCGGTATCATCTACTGTAAGCTCCAATACAATATTTGCTTGAATCATGAATGTAAAATACATATATCACTTTTAAAAATGTCAAGAAATAATTCATAATTCCTCTTTGATATAAGTGGCATCCACTGTCACCGCCAATATAATATTCGCTTGAATCGTCATGCAAAATACCAATATCACTTTCTCCTTAACACTGCATTTCATAACTTCTCTTTGACATAAGTGGCATCTACTAGCTGTCACCACCAACAAAATATCTGCTTGAATCGTGAACGTTAAATACAATTTTATATCACATTCAAAAATGTCTTTAACACTACATTTCATAATTCCTCTTTGACATAAGTGGCATCAATAGGTATCCTTGAATCCGTCCTAAAATAGTCCGCCACAGCATAGGCCACTCCTAATGATATTGTTACTGCCACAAGCAAGAAGATAACAAGTTTTTCGGGACCTAGAAACAGACAGATCCGGTACCATGCCTCTTGGAAAGTCCTTCGCTTCTTTTTTCGAAACTTCCCTTTCAGTTCAGGGTCGGACACATTGAAGTTTGGTGGTAAATCACTGAGATCCTGCAGCAATTCTACTGCATCACTGTTTACTCCTCTACGCTTCGCCATCGCCAGAGGGGTAGCACCAAAATTGTTTCTGAAAAAAGAAACAAAAATATGGAATGGATAACAAATCAATTTTACACACACATACATATATTTATATATATTTATATATATATATATATATATATATATATATATATATATATATATATATATATATATATATATATATATATATATATATATATATATATATATATATATATATATATATATAAACCATTTATAAATTATCCTTCATATACTTGATCTAAATAGACAAACATTCAAGTCACAATATTAACCCTTAACATGCATTTAAGGTGTATGCTTGTAGTTAGTTTTCTGGATCATGGAAATGAAGTCAGGGTCTTAGTATTTCAACCATGACTATAGTGATGTGAGTCATTATATTCTAATGACCAAGAACTTCCATGTGAGGTATTATAATTCAAAATCAATTGTTGCCTTTATGTTACAAAATTAATGCCAAGATTAATTCACATTAAAATATTTTCCAAAATGCTATTTTAATATCCTACATGGCAGTACATGCAGCATGTTTTATTTTATTTTTACTTTGATGAAATAAAAGAATGGATATGCTTAGCCAACAGGGTGACTGGGTGTCTTTTGGACTGGAGCCCTGGTCCATGAAAAATACCTGATTTTAGGTAAAAAGACACCCTAGATTTTGGTTCATGTGTTTTTTAATAAATACCCATTCCAAGTTGAATTTATAAAAAGTTTTAACTTCAAAATGATAACATTTTTAGAATTATGCAAATGTTCATGTACATAATCAGTGTAATGAGTTTTATATACTTTTTCAATCAAGGGTTTTGCACACCCTAAATTCTTGAAATCCCAATTTGGACACCCTGTTGTGAAAATCCTTGCTAAGTCCCGGGAGAGAGACCTATTACTATATAGATGCGATATAGAGTGAAGGGCTGGCCATGCCAGAGGTCCCTGATCTGGCATTATAGCGCATAGCTATGAAAATACCTGAGCTTGGAAAACACAAGTTATGTTCAGTGAGAAGCTGTTTTTGTGGCTTCAAAGTGGTCCCGGTTCACAGCAGTGAGCCGGGACCAAATCAAGGATGAGGCCCCTGAGCTGGGACCAAATCCAGGCTCAGCAACCAGGGACTTAGCCAGGACCCGTCTTACCTGTCTTTTGGACAGGTAGTTTCCTAAAAACCTCCTGTTTGGACAGGCAAAATTTTCTAAGATGCTTTTTCAATTTTGACTTTCTAGGTGTAATAACCAAATATTTTCCTAACAAACCATCTTCTAGGACATAGCTTAAGTGTAAACTGCCCTTTATTGACACACTAGGCTATTAATAGTAGCTGGAGTAGATTAGTAGCTAAATTTGGACGGGCAGAAATTTTGAAATTGCTGTTTTGGACCGGTATTTTTGAAATCCTGGCTAAGACCCTGTCAGCAACCATTAGAAAACATGATTTTTGTGTCATTTCCATAGAGTTGTAGGATAATTTGTTATCACTCAAATGCACTGTAATAGACGTTAAGATCTGCCACTGGGCATTGGTGCAGATCTATAGCCTCAACGAGGTTGTTTGTTATATAGGGATTAAGATTGGGTAGATGGATGTCCAGGATGTCCTTTGGTTGGCTTCGGCCTAACGGCCTCAGCCAACCAAATGACATTCAGGCCTCAGCTATAAATCATCACAAGGCCATCTGCCCAATCTTAATGACTATTATAGCTCGCCAGAATTTACAAAGTTTATTGATACTCTTCCATAAATTATGATTTGATGAAATACCAGTAAGGGGCTTGGCAGCCATCTTGTTTAGTCGTCTGCTTGGAGTCAGAGGCAGAGCATCATGGGAGCTTTTTTAGGCATAATTTTTTTTTCATCATCATTTTTTCTGTGTTTTTTATGGGTTCAATGTATGGAGCATATATAGTAAACTACAAACAAGAGCTCATTGTAGAAAATTTACATTAATTTATATACTTTTATTTGATTTTTCTGCCGGAATGTTTCGTTACCATAGCAACAGGCATTGCGCAGAATCCCGGCCTTAAGGCATTGCACAGAATCCCGGCCTCAGGGCCTCCTTTTACTTGGCATAGTCAAAATATAATGTTGGGACAATGCCACACCCAAGTGCTATAATGCAAAGCTTGGGCCTTGGCGTCCTCAGCTTTGGCAACAAACACCTACGTCTTTGCTATAAATCTGCACTAATGCTCAGCGGCAGATCTTAATCCCTATATCATTGTGACGTCACAAGGGAACACGGACGAATCAGGGCTCTTGTATCGTTTAAAATACAGAGAAACTTTGTGTGTCAGCATGCGCAGAACACAACTTTGGAGCTATTAGCCCAGGCCAGCCCAGGGGGGGTTACAGATTCTTGTGCCGTTTGCAAAAATATTGCATATTATCGAATGCGCCGCCCAGCCGAGTGCAGTCGTAACATGGCCGTAGAGGTGGACAGACCTCTGCCTGTAGCATACAACATACCATGTTTTCAAAACATGGGGTTCATTGGGGTTCAATTTGCCCACCGTGTAGCAGACGACCTAAATAAATACTACAAGCAGTTTACGTGTAGGCGAACGCCCAAATAAGCGAACGCTACCTCCCTACAACTGGCATAAACACGACAACTTCAAAAAAGGACCTTAGAAATTGCTCAAATTGTGTTATTAAATTATACTTTTCATGAAATCTAAACACAAAAATAAACATTTCTAATTGATATGTACAAGCTTGGATGAAGAAAAGAATGGATATGTAGCGAGAGACCAATTACTATATGCCCTATGGTTACATGCTGGACTCATGCCAGGAGTATCAGATAAGGCACCAGCGCGAGGTCACGTGGGAACAAGGACCAATCAGGGCTCTCGCATCGATTACATTACTGAGAAACCTTATCTCCACCACCAGCTGGGGGTGCCCAGAGCACTAATTAGTGGCTATTAGTTGACACTGGTTGAGGCTAGCATGTTCAGGTTGACCGGCTGGTTTCGAATCCACTTGTGTTTGGTCATCTAAGGTACAAGTAGTGCAAATTTCGTATTGACAGAATAACTGCCGAAAATAGACCAATGAAAGTTGGTACTTTTTAAGAGGTCACGGCCGAGCGAAAAGCCGTTCATTGAGGAAATTCTTTTGCACACGGCACAAGAATCCGTAACCCCCCCTGAGGCCAGCCTGTTCAGGTTGACTGGCTGGTTTCATATCCACTTTTTTATCTAAGATTCTGTACATTTTCCTGGTTGCCCCATGATGAAGATACAAACTTGGAAGTAAACCATTTCAACGTGTGGTTCTTACTTGACATGTACAGATGCTCCATAGTCGAGCAGGCAGTGTATGGTTTCTGTGTGGCCACAGCAGTGGAGGGCCGTGTTCCCCTGTTTATCAACAGCGCCGACGTCAGCGCCCTCTGCCAAGAGACTATCCATCAGATCATCCAAGCCCCTCACTGCGGATATGTGGAGGCCGGTTCTGCCTCTCGCATCCCTCTCATTGGGGTCTTTCCCCGATCTCAGCAACATCTGTAGAACCTTGAGATCTCCCTCCATGCACGCACGTACGATGCTCTGTTTACTAGCCATGATTCGCAGTGAAAAATCGAAGAAAATGAAGATCTGTCGCAACGCGAAAGTCGTCGAAAATTGAGAAATGAACAGGGGTTGTCTGCAGGCGGAGATAAATTCCCATTTTTCCATGCACAACAAGACATTCCATATGTTATCGAAAATTATTAGATAAAATGGTTTTATTCCTTATACGTATTTGATTTTTGGAGAAATATTGATATTTTGCTTATGTAGAAAAAGTTTAGGATGTATGAGTTTGACTGCAGACAGCTTTTAATTGAGCAATGATGTGAGCGACAAGCGCAGTAAATGTGCGCACTGACTCAGAGGAAGCCATGATGACCGATCTCGAAAGTATATTCTACAACCTTCAAGTTTGCTTTATTTTGCTTCTGTGCGGGAGTCACATTTCTCACGCGGAGAAGGAAGATGCGGGGAACTCACAGAGAGCCCGGATCGACGGCAAGGTGTCGGTTCCGTTCACTTCGAACATGGATTGGGTGTCGTCAACAAGAATTTTAGTTGACGGAGGAGAATATCTGGGCTTTCTGAAGTAAGAGTCGTCGTGTGTGTTCTTGTTGAAATGCGAAATCCGAAGACTATTTTGACCGATATCCCCCCACCCCCCGAGGGTCGTAATTTGTGAAATGGGGGGGGGGGCGGAAGTGGGTATGGGTGAAGGTGCAACCTACCCAATCGACAGCTAAGACTCAGATTCAGATCAGTCTCATCAGACAACTCATTTCATATATTGATCAATCATTTCAATGCTTTGTGGATTTTGAGTGGGGTAACTACATCTGGCCCCTACACCTGGCAATGATAAAGTTCCGGTCATGTTGTACTTTGCGACCTCAATTCTGGTACGTACCAGAATTGTTTATCACATTTAGCAATTCCAGAACGTACTACATGCAATTCCGGTACGTACTATAATTGTCCGACTCTACAATTCTGGTACACATTTTCTTCCAGAATTGTCACTACAATTCTGGGACGTACCAGAATTGTCTGTGAATTAATTTCCTATTGCTTGCTGAATGATGCAGTAAGTTGAGTACTTTGCTGCTAATATTCATTTCTTCCGGAACTACTCGATACATTTCGACAAAGTATGTGACCAACGGCACCATTTAGCCGGTACGTTAATAATTCTCGGACAATTCTGGTACGTCCCAGTATTGCCTGAATCAACAATTCTGGTATGTACACTTATGATACCAGTACGTTCTAGAAATGTTTGCAGGGAACAATTCTGGTATGTACACTTATGATACCAGTACGTTCTAGAAATGTTTGCAGGGAACAATTCTGGTACGTACTAGAATTGCAAAATTATCTCAACAATTCTGGTGCGTACCAGAATTGAGCTCGCAAAGTACAACATGACCAAAGTTCCTTCTCCCCCACTACTTTTAGAATGCGTTTACACGAGAGCGACAAAGAAAGTTGCCCCGACATCGGTCACTCATCGCTCTGTCAAGATTCCGGAAGTGTCCGATGGCGGTTTTAAAAGTAGACCTCAACCAATCAATTTGATAGGTTGATGTAGCAAAACTGCGGCGGTTTCCCGCATGTATCTTCTGGCAGCAGGAACTGCCTAGATAGCCGTCCTGCTCCCCATCACCCTGGAAACGGGTAAAGGGGATTAAGAGGCCAGCGATAATCGAAGAAAAAAACGCCCCGTCCAGCCTTATGTTGATTAACTCAGTTACAGCGGAGACGGAGAGGTTATCTCAAAAAATTTTGCAAGCATTGTTTGCCTAACTCTGGCTTCCATCTTTAGGGAAGTGAGATTAAAGCAAGCGGTCTGGAAGCAGCCCATTCAATTTCTAAATCTTCATATGCTGCAGGTTCTAGGACTATTTTCATACACAATACTTCTCAACTCAATCACCATGAATTACTGTGTTCCTTGTCAGAAGTTTTTTTTTGGCATTTGCATTGAACTATCTTTATTAACTGCTATCTTACAAATCTGTTCTGAATTTTTTTCCGCCATCTAGATGTAAATTGTGTCCCTAATTAGTATTGCCTGCTACGTCAAGTATTTTTAAAGTTAATACCAAAGCGGGGAGCTATCCGAGCAAACTGATTAATTTATTAAATATTGTAATCTTAAGTATGTTAAGTATTAAGTATTTTTTTAAATTGATATTAAATATGAATAGGCATATAACAGGGCTCGAAATTAGGGGGTGCCAATAGCCCAAGGGCCGGTTGCACCAACGTGACTCAGGCTCAAGTCTCAATTTGATTGTCTACAACAATAGCATATATTGTTGTAGACAATCAAGTTGAGTCTAAGTTTGAGCCTAAGTCAAGTTGGTACAACTGGCCCCAGGGCTCCCTTGAACTATACTGTGGCTCCCTCAAATTTCTGCAGGGAGCCCAAATATGTATTGGTTTCTATACATAATACCTTTAGGTAGGTTTTGAAGATGCATTTGGGCTCCCTGGATAAAAGCTTAATATCAAGCCCTGTATAAGCTGAAATAATCAAGGGAAATTGCTTATTTATTGGTTTAATATTAATGATATTTATTTCATTTTCAGGAGTGATGGAACTTTCTCCATCAACAGCCTGCCCTCAGGATCATATTTGGTGGAAGTCCAGAATCCCGTGTATTTATTTGAACCTGCAAGAGTGGACATCAACTCCAAGGGAAAAATCAGAGCGCGCAGAGTCAACAATATCCAAACAAACGCTGTATTTACAATCACATATCCATTAAAATTTAAAGCTAAAGGAAAAACTAATTATTTCCAAATCCGAGAGCAGTGGCGTGTCACAGACTTGCTGATGAGCCCCATGGTGAGTGGACGACTGGATGTGTATCGTAAATTCTCGGGAAATTTAGACCACTTGGAATTTCATAAAATATTTTTTGAAAGTTTGAAAAAAGAATGTGCTGATATTTAAACTCAATTTAGGGCTGCACACCGTTAAGAATTAACAATTTGATATGATACTGATAACTTTGAAACGATACGGTTTCCTAACGGTTTTTTAACGATACTGCGTGGGACAAACTTCTGAAAAATAGCCAAACTTTCGTATTCAAAACCTGTTGTTTTTTATCCATGAAATATGATTTCAAATTCTTTGAATAAAACAGAATCGTATATATTTGATTATTATGAGCTTTATTTTGCCATAGAATATTAAATTTGAACGAATCATCCATTAAGAATTAAATACGAAAGTATTTATGCCAATGCCGAGCCGTTGTTTCATTGAATCACGGCTTAGGAAGTGCTCGGAGCGATGTCAATAGTAAGGTAAGGCAGTTTCCTCATAGCTGCTTTATCGGTTTTTCAAACCGGTTTATTTTGGGACGGTTATCATTATCATTAGGCAGCCTAATGATCGGTTACGGTCTGCAACCGGTTTCCGGTGTGCAGCCCTAAAACTCATGATGGTCTTATGCCCAAATTGATAGTAATAAGACAATGTTTAATTATGTTATGTACAACATTTCATTTCACAAGTTTTACATTGTTGAATAAGTAAGTAAATAGTTATTTAACAGGTCTTCTGTATTAGATCATAAAAGAAACATGAGCCAGATTCACTTGAACAATAAATGGGGAGTTGCTAAAACAATTCATTTGTCTGTTTGATGTTTGTTTGATTTGTGTAGGTTCTGGTGTTTGATATTTGTTTGTTTGTTTTCTAGGTTCTGATGATGGTGCTGCCTCTGCTGGTCATCATGGTTCTCCCCAAACTCATCAACACCACAGACCCCGAGACACAGAAGGTACGATGCCTCCACCACATAGATATGTTCATAGTCTGAGTCACCAGGGTGACTGGGGCATCTTTTGGACACCCAAACTCTCAGAAACACCCCTCAGGACACCCAAATCGTTTTGGGAGAAATTTCTTGAAATATCATTTTCAAACATAATTTAATTTTTTTCCACTCCAATCCTAAAAATACTATGTTGGGGTCTCCCTATAAAAATAGGTCGCCCCAAAATATAGCAGTTTGTAATTTTGGGCACTCAGTTTCTAAATCCTGGCTAAGAAGCTGGATATGTTTAATTATTTTCATGGCTTGAAAAAGGCTCATCAAATAAATTGAATAAGTGAATTGTATGTCTAGTTTTGTCTATTTGTTTTCTACCTGTAATATCTTTATCTTTAGAACTTAATATAATTTATCATAATACAAACATGACATCGCAGTGGGGGTAACCTGATGGAATGGATTCCTGGGGAATATTATCCTCCAGAGAGGATCCATTCCATCATGTTAACCCCACTGGAATTTCATATTTGTTTTATTATACCGAACAAACCCCGCAATGGTAGAATATCAAAGTTCTCACCATATCAAACCACTGCTGGTCGCTTATGGTGGGGGGGGGGGGGGGGGCTTAACCCTATGCTGTGTTGGATGAGGTCAAGGTCACATAGGACTGATGACTCACACTTTCCCCGCTAGGCGTCACAAGCAGCGGGAGGGAACTTTTCATTAGAATGTGTACCTGGGTGGTGTTACATTACCACTTTCCCACCTTCTCATGTTGAATGCTTGTATTGATTTGTCTATATTTCAGTATTCCTACAGCTCTGGGTCATTGAGCTCACCACATTCTCATATCAAGAGCTTGTCTTGTCTAGATTTCAGTATTCCTACAGCTCACCACATTCTTGTCTTGTATATTTCAGGAGATGCAGCAGCAGATGAACATGTTCAACGGCAAGCAGCAGATGCCGGACCTCTCCGAGATGATCACCAACCTGTGGGGCGGCGGCAAGAAACCCACCAAACCCAAAGCCAGAAAGGGGAGACAATAGATGGCGCCACTGCAGCAAGTGCCAAAACTCTGTCTGGGTTCGAATCCCATGCGGGGCATGTGAGAAAGTTGCCAGTGACTTGGCGTTAGGCGGTGGTTTTCGCTGGGCACTCCGGTTCCTCTGCTCGTTACAACTGGCTACTGTGGCTAGTCACGAATTAGCAGCAATTTGGCAGAAAATGTAACAAAAAACGAAATTCTAAATTCCAAACTCAGAGATGATCACCCACCTATGGGGTGGGGGCAAAATACCAATGCCAGAAATGGGAGACATGGATTCCATTGAAGGGAAACCTGATGTGGGAGGTTTTTCATCTTAAATCAGGAGGAAAATTACTTTTACTAAGTGTTCATGTAAATGGGAGCGGGGTAGGGGATAAACCTTAACCCTTCCAATGCTGAGGCTACTTTCGCCCAAAGTACAAGGATGCAAACATTTTTGAAAACTGTCTAAACCCTGTCATGTTGGTATTCATTGGATAGCTCTTGATGAGTTCTCTCAAATGAGTACCCATTTGCTAGGGTTTTAGTCATTTTTCAGGGTTTTGCATATTTTTGTATTGACACAAAATTTGCCACCAGCAGCATAAGGGTTAAATAGCCCATCTCTCCTGGCAATGTGAAAAGTCCCCCCAAAAACACCCCTGCAAAACTGTTGCTGTGCAGATATTTACTTTGCATTTCTATGCTTTTACAATACAGGTGAACTTGGATATGACGGACCACTGTACGACAGACTTTGCATATGACGGACGATATGCTTGGTCCCAGTCCGCTGCATATCAAGTATTCGTCATATGCATACGACTGATTTTGCATATGATGGACCAAGTTCACCTGTATACAGTTTTTTCACATCAACTTTCTTACAGATTAAGATTCTGTTGTGAGCTTCTCAGACATTGAAAGGTTTTGTACTAGAACAAAATATTAGTAATTAAAGCAATGGAAATTTTTAGATTTTGTTTGTACGTGGTTGTGTGTTTGTGAAATAAACTATTCTTGCCATTGTAATAATAAACTGTTACTGGTTAGGCAGAATTCTAGTGGATCAGAGGATTACAAGGATATCACAATGGCAATTAAATTTCAATGTAGACAATAGGTGGATAAAAAATGACCCAATGGGATACCGGTGAATATCAGGTACTTAAGTCTTTGGTATTCAACCCTGAGGCTACATTTCTCCAAAGCACAAGTACGCAAATATCTTTGAAAACCATCTATACCCTGTCGAGTTGGTATTTATTGGATAGCTCTCGCTGAGTACTGTCAGATGAGTACCCATATGCCAGGGTTTCAGTCATTTTTCAGGATTTTTGTGTTGTTTTGTATTGGCAAAATAAGTGACCAGCAGCATTTATAGGGTTGCGTTGGGAAAATAGTGTGGATTAGATAAAGTTAAAATTTAAAAAGTCAGGTATGTCCACCTAGCATCAATTTCTACCACAGTAGTAGCTGCTGCTGCTATGTGTATTTCATGTATGTAATAAATGTTCTATTGTTTAAACTATCACTTTTTCATCTGATTTATGTACATTTACTGCACAATTCCATGCACTGTAAAACTAATTTTGTCCAGTGTGTACATTACCAGAAACTTATGTGAGAACAAGAACGAAATTGGAAATTTGAGATATTTCAGAATAGAGATCAACTCTTGGCCCTTGGAGTTTTGGCTGATGTATTTGAAATGGACCTCAAGAATTGTGTGCATCTTTGTGCAATTGGAATATAAATTACCAACCATCACTGATTATGTCCATGTGTGGTTAGGAAATATATATTACAAGAAAAGGGTGTGCTCTGTTATTATGGTAAATGGCTACATTTTTCAGTTGCTTGGAAACTGTATGATAGAGATAGGTATGAAGGATTATTTATTAATTATTACTTTGTTCTACCTATTCCAAAGAGTGCACAATCACTCACACAATGTGCATTGTTTAGTTGATTAAAATTTATGTTATGAAGATATGTGTTTTTGCATTTGGCATGTATTTACAGGAAATGTAGTTTTTCCTGGTTTAGAACTTAGATGAGTAAAAACAAGTGGATATGAAACCAGCCGGTCAACCTGAACAAGCTGGCTGCGGCGAATAGCCCAAAAGTTGCGCTGCGCATATTGCCGTGCAACTTTCTCTGTTATGTAAACGATACAAGAGCCCTCATTGGTCATTGTCTCCTAGTGACATCACAAGTAAACCAGATTGCAGACCCCTGGCATAGCCAGCCCATCACTATAGCGCATTAAGTAATTGGTTTCTAGCTACATATCCATTCTTTTCTTCATCTAAGTTCAGAATAAGCTTCATTTCAACCTCATGTATGTTGTCTATTGTTTAAATGCCGTCTTTTACTTCATATTGCGGAGAGGATTGTACTGAAATTGTTTGTAAATTTGGTAAAGAAATTAAATTTGTCAGAATTGTATATTTTGGTTTCTTGTTTTGTGAACAAAATGTGCATTTTTTTATGCCACAGATGACCCCACTTCTAAATTCCTGGCCCTTTTGAGAGGTAGTCTCTTTTAAACGAACTTTTTCTAATTTGTTAAAAGTTAGGTCACTCCTGAAAATCATCCTTGGTAAGCTGCATGTTTAGACAAAATAATGAAAAATATAGACATTTGTTGCGAAATATCATCTGTACCAAGAGAATGGAGTTAAAGACATAAAGATAATTCATAAAAATACAAAAAAGGCAAATATGACTAGAAATGATGCATATGGAACATGCAATTAAGCTAAAGAATCTATACTTCTGGAGAAGCATCTGAAAGTTAGTCCAATATATAAAAATACTATCATCAAAATCTTGATGTTTACTAGTTTTGTTTGCCTCAAAACACTAAAAGAAAATAATCCGCCTCAGAAAAGTTAAGAAAGGTACTAATAATCCATCTTTCAAATATTGAAAAATAAATAATGTCCCTGTAAATTTGAAAATAAAATTAGTCTTTGGAAAATGTACAAGGGTAAAATGTAGGAGGGCCAAAAACCTTTCCTGCTTGTGTGGCTTTTAGGCTTTAGCATATGTAAATATCTCAAAATGAGACTATTTGCAAATTTACGCAATAAGCAACCTTAATGCTGCCGATTCTTCATAACCAAATTTGTGAGCAATAAAACCGATCATTTTAATAAACACCACATATGTATCTGAGTTAGTAAAAGAACACCAGTTACAGATCTGATAGACTGCAATAAATGCAAATAAAAAATGATAGCCTTATTAATTTTTGCATTTGTTTTTCTAACTCTTTACCCTGCTTTTATTTGAGCGTGCAGCCCAACTTATGTGCATATATATATATATATATATATATATATATATATATATATATATATATATATATATATATATATATATATATATATATATATATATATATATATATATATATATATATATATATATATATATATATAGGTGACTTTCAGGGTAGGAAACATTTCCTCGACATCATTCCTTTTCCTTATAATGTTTTTAATACAACGATTCAAGGAAATTTAGGGTTCAACTATAGCTATGGCCAACCTACTAAAATAGCGGGTTTTTTGTCATGTTTCTTATGATTTGCTTTAAATATGAAAATGTCTATAAAGCTTCTATGGAAATGAAATGAAAATTTTGTTGACGTGGGTAGGGTCCTTCTTTAGTATGGAAACGAATGCACTTAGTGAGAAAGGGGTTTGAAATACATGTATAATGCTTTCTTGAAACATGAGGGCAAGACCAGTAACAGATGCAGGGTTTGAGAATAAGGGAACTTCTATAAAACATACAGTGCCGACATTTAACATCTGCACTAAATGTCTGGGCATAATACACAACTGCACGCCCGATTGCAACCCTGTTTCCAGGCCATGGATGCATGGATGTCACCTGCACGCAGTTTTGATTCCCAAGCAACGTCGGTTATCGATGTGCTTGACTTATTTAATTTGACATGTTGTAAATGGTTGTTTGTTTGCAACCAGGCACTGGCAGACGTCCGGTCGACCGGTGCAGGAATTAACTATCTGTACTGTAAGCTGTTAAAGCTAGAATATGAGTGCCATTCAACCATTGAATTCAAACCCTTTTTATGATAGAGTCACACGGAAAATGAAAGTTGCGTAGGTACATACATGAACCTCTGCTTCATTCTTAAAGTGTCTATTAGCAGGCTAAGAATCATTAACATGATGGGTGCTGCTACAGAAGTGTGAAAAATAAAGATATTTAGTTGCCCGGGTCTCCATGCCAACTCTAGTGTCAAGGGATGCTTCAACGGGTCGAGTTGCAACCTTTCTTTTTAAATGGGCCTTTTTGATTGAGACGTGAAAACCCGTAAAAGGTTTCATGCTTGACAAAATCGTGGCATGAAAATTTCATGCATGAAAATTGCATTTTCATGGATGGAAAATTATTTTTCATGCATGGAATTTTCATACCACAATTTTTTCATGCATGAACCTTTTCGTACGGGAAAATAAATCTAAGGGCAGTCACTGCCCTTAGATCTTAGTGTATTTTGGCCACTTCCAGTCACAGTATGGCGGATGGGAAAAGCTATAGCCAACGATAGAGGTATTCCTGATTTTTTGCCCGAAAAAAAATTGAGATAGTATTTTGAAATGAGTATTTTATTAGTGATGATCAATGATAAGATGTTTGTCGATATACATGTCAATTTTTTTCAGTTGAGTGCACGAACATTAAGACATTTTACTGAGCTAAAAAACATTTTGCAACTTTGTTTTTTGCCTTAGATAAATGAAAAAACATCTAACTATAGTTCGCACCAGTCTGAAAAATCTCAAGTTCTTAAACCTTTCCACTCACTTAAGTTTATTTGTTTTATACTTTCTGAACCTGTTCAAAGGAATAATTGAATACTAATGAGTATCTACTGAAGAACTACACAATAGGGTTGAAAATGCATCGTGTTTGCACAGAAAACAACACATTGTGATGATACTGTAAATCACTTAAGTATAGCGGGAACAATAAGATATGCGCATATGCGCTATTGTTAAATCCCTGTGTTTATTGAATTGCCCAATATGCAAATTGAAGGGCAGAACAAACGACTAGTCATGGGGAGGCACATGGATACTGCATGCAGTCATTGACCACTGCCTTCACAATCTGGTAGGGGCCGGGCATCAAGTACAGTGGCTAACTGCAATTTTATGATATCTAGATAGAGGCCGGTATCATGTGATGTGTACTGACCATGCAAGCCAGT
The DNA here is from genome assembly GCA_963942565.1 of Maea johnstoni. Classification (NCBI taxonomy): domain Eukaryota; kingdom Metazoa; phylum Annelida; class Polychaeta; order Spionida; family Magelonidae; genus Maea; species Maea johnstoni. Next base: position 11,690,917 of record OZ012690.1, on the reverse strand, counting down.
GGGTAAAAATAAACAGTGGGGCTCTCAATCCGCTATAATTAGATAACACTATCCATGGCAGTACCGCAATTGCGCTATATAATGTTCACGCCATATTTAAGTGATTTACAGTATCTACTTAAGACAGACATCAAGACAACCAAATCCTCTTTCTGCAAGACTGTTCTTACTGCAGTATTTTTGTTTACTAACAGCCAACAGGGGTGTCCAAATAATTTAGTCCAGGAGCACAGTCAATAAGTCCTGGAGGACAGCAATGTTCAGTGAGCATGGCTAGTTGATAGCTATAAAAATTGTCACCAGGTGGCAATATTATGTTAGCCCTTATTGGAATAGCTAAGACCAAGACCAAACAATAGACATTATTGCTAAATTGAGTTCACTGGTTTTTGAATACAATTTGTCTCAAAAATAATTCAACTGAAATATATGGTTTGCGAAAATTTCCTTGGTTAAGGTCTTACGACACTTTTAGAAATTTCACTTTAATTTTCCTGATATTTTGCCAGAGGAAAGAACATAGCACAGTGATCTTCAAAACAACTTAAACTCAAAGGGTCATCGACTTAGTTTTTTTCACAGATTGTAATGCAATTTATGTCACAAACATCACTTTCTCCAAAATTGGTGTCTTTCTTTGCTAGATTTATCCCTTCAGAGATACTGACACTGCCTGAAAAACTGTTCTGACTTGTTGAAATTATTTTTCTGCTGTTATATAATAATTATTGGACAAAATCAAGGAATTCGAGAAAAATGTTTTTAACCCAAAATTGATAAAAGTCAGAATTGCCTAGTTTAATCTTCCCCAATTTTTGTCTACACTACCTACACAATGCACTTAATAGGAGGACATAAAGAAAATGATAGGTCATCATGTTAGTTTCCAACCACAGATGGTCAAGGTTTGTGAAATAGGACTTTTTGGGGGCAATTTTTTATGAAAATGTTAGAAAGGAGTTACTCAATTGTTACTGTAATTGCCCATGTTTATATTAGATATTGTTGAGCAAGAGAACCCCATTTCATACACATGAATTATCACACATCTTTCCTGAAAACTTGGCAAAACATCAAATTCAATGAATATGGAAATCACTGTAGCTAAAAACAAAAAGCTCAAAGGATACTATTTAAAATAGGCAGGTATAATCAAAATTGGTACATATTCAATACAAATCAATTTCTTTTCAATTTTTCCAGTGATGTCAGGTATATTGTAATAAATTAGTTTAGTTGGTCCAATACCCAATAGGTGTCACCGTTGAAGTTTTTTGGCTTGTCGCGTGTTTTGAAAACCCTGTCGCACGCTGGTGCGACAATGCGACAGCTTGACGCCACTGACTAAGTATTGGCATAGAATCACGTCACGGTAGACGTTTCTATTAGCACTGAATTAAACTCTGTTCCTTCAACCCTCCGGAAGCCACACTTCTCGTGAAGTCTCATGGACACGTGATGGTCAGTCTCGGCAAAGATACAGGCCTCGTGGCCCAGTTGCATGAGCGTCCGCGCCAGGGTCGTGATGGCGAACTTAGCAAGTCCTCTTCCCTGATGTTCACTGTCCACCCATAACGCCCCCATGACACTGATGTGGTACGTGATGAACCCAGCAATTATCTTCCCTGAAGTTACATCTTTGACTGCAATGGATGGGAACCCTTCAATGCAGTGGCGGATGTAGATCTCAGATGTTGGAGTCTTTCCAAATTTCCATGTGTTGTTGACAATATGAGCGTCTTCTGGTTTTAATGTTGTATGTTCGTAACCATCAGGTAATTGTCTGAATGTAGAAAATGATAATAAGTATCAGGTCAAAGCAAATTAAGCAAAATGGTCAAGCCTGACTACTTACAAATGGATGGATGAAGAAAGGAATAGCATTTATAATAAAGGCAGAGCGATTTTTATGAAAGCTCCTTTCTTAAAGTAGAGATTTAGCCTGGTAGAGCATCTATATGAAGTAACTTAAGTTAGGGCTGTCATATCCTTGCTCCAAGCCTTCATCATCCCGAGACTCATTTATGGGTTGGAGACTATGGCTCTTACTCAAAACCAACTTAACCTTATTAAGACATACTTCGGATGACTCCTTGAAAACAAGCTCAGTCACTACCAGCACCTTATATTCTAATGGGGGTGTGCTCTTTTGAAGCCACATAAGACAATAACTTTGTCTCTCTGCTGGAGGCTCCATTGGGGAACAGCTCTATTAGGCAGCTGGAACTACATCGTTTTGATACCAAATCTACATGCTCCGGCTCCTGATTCATCTTATCTACGCCCAGAAGAGGCTTTCGAAGTACCCCTTCTATTCACTAGGAGAATAATTCAGCAAAGATCTTGATCCAGCATTATGGTCCTATTATATGAAGATCTGCATTGAAGAAACGTCGGAGAAAAGTCTGATCGAGACTGCTGCCACACACCCCAGCCTACGCTATCTCTGCTACCAAGACAGACTCTTTGAAAGAGCACATCCTATTTGGGAAACCGGAAGCCATAACTTATCTCTGACCAAGAAGTCATCATCAATGCCCAACTAGCAACCGGCACATATTGACCGAAGGCAAATCCTGCAACCTCTAACCAATTCTCTTTCAGCCCAGATTGCCCACTTTGCCACTCTGGTGCAGAAAATAGATCACAATTCCTACTACAGTGCAAAGCCCTAGAATGTATTGGAGTTTCCTTCCTTACCAAGATCCAGGGGTGTATCAGGGAAAAACTTTGGCAAAGAAATAGAGGGGCTTGAAGTAGATTCACTGCTAGATCCCTTATTATAGCGCATTGCTATGAAAACACCTAGGCTTGGAAAACATACTATGTTAGGTGAGTAGCTGTTTCCGTGGCTTTAAAGTGGTACCACTTCACTGCAGTGAGCCGGGAGCAAATCCAGTCTCAGCAACCATTTGAAAACATGATTTTTGTGTCATTTTCACAGAGTTGTTTAATTTTTTATCACTCAAACTCGCTATAATAGCCATCAAGACCTGCTACTCAGCATTAGTGCAGATTTATATCCTCGCGGTGGGTGTTTGTTGCAAAGCTTCAGCCTTGGTGACCTCAGCTTTTGCAACAAATACCTACGTCTCGGCTACAAATCTGCACCAGTGCTCAGTGGCGGATCCTAATCCCTATAACAATTACTGACCACTAGGTGTATAGAGGGCTTACAGGTGTTCATGTTAACTAAACGGTACTTGTATAGATAACATTGCAGAAGGTGTATGCTCATATCACTTATCTGCTGAGAATTCACTAGATAGAGGCTATTCTACAATTTACTAAGAGGCTCTTCAGAAAAGGGGTTTCGATTCAAGACAAGAACACTGAGAATGTTCTATTTACACTAAGCATTGTATGCAAAAGTAATACTATCTTTGGGCTAAATATGAACCCCGCCATGAAAGCTTCTTGCTTCCATACTTGATGAGAATTGTACACTTTCTGCGGCAGTCATTCTTAAGTGACATTGGCAGTTCGCAATACGTACAGCGAGAACGTTTGGTTTGTAAAAGAATGAACACAACTATTCTAGATGAATTTAAAGAATGTACATGTAGCGAGATACAAATTACTATATGCGCTTTAGTGAAGACCTGGCTATCACAGGGGTTTCGAATCTGGCATCAATGTGAATTCACTAGGAGACAACGATCAATGAGGGCTCTCGTACCATGTACATTACAGAGAAAGCTACGCCCAAACGTGCCCAGAATGTATCGTTTGGGCTATTCGTCGCAGCCTGACTGTTAAGGTTGACCGTCTGGTTTCATATCCACTTGTTGTTATTCATCCAAGGAACAGAATAGAGTTTTAGTTCATGTTGTGAGTATATATTTCAGAGATTGTCACAGTTGCACAGTCCACCTGTCTAAAGTGGGCATGCATTAGAGAAAATCACGAATGCAATGTTTTATTCATCTGAGAATAAATGGTGATGCAAGTAGTGTGGCATTGGATTGTAGATACTTACATCAACGGTATGTCCTCGATATTGTCCACAAGGAATGGATACAGAGGTAAAGGCATCAGTTGTCGTCCTAAACCTGCAAACATGCTTCTCAGCGGTTCAACCAGGTGGACCGTAGTGCCTGCAAATATATATATATATATATATATATATATATATATATATATATATATATATATATATATATATATATATATGTTACTATGTACATACATACCGGTACATGCATACCAACATATATACCTTAATATATACATACATATTTACGTATACATACACACATACATTAAAATATAATTCATAATATCATAGATAAACTCCAGGATAATTGTTTAGCACTGTAAGGATCACAATATAGTATTGATGTTGTAATGCTGAAATTGACAATTGTTAAAAGCAATGATAGAAGCTCAATTCGGTCCATTGCAACAAAGGAATTGACAGCTGCTAGAATCAGAATGGAGCTGATAATAACAAACCTTAAACCATTTAGTGGTCCGAACGTTGAGTATTTATTAGTACTACCTATGAATGCTAACGTTGGCTGCTCAATCGCTGTGATTCCAAGCAACCAGTCCAGGTTCATCGGTTCCGCGCTGGCCACGTACACAATATAGCGATACCTCGTGTATTCTTCCGGCTCCTGAAGACACGCGAAAAAATCACATTATATAGCATAGAACTGTGAGCTTAGATGACCAAACACAAGTGGATTTGAAACCACCCGTTCAACCTGAACAGGCTGGCCTCAGCCAGTGTCAACTAATAGCCCAAATTTGGTGCTCTGCGCATGCCCAGCTGATGTTGGCGATCAGGGTTCTCTGTAATGTGATCGATACGAGAGCCCTGATTGGTCCTTGGTGACCTCGCACTATATGCCAGATCAGTGACTCCTGGCATGAGTCCTGGCCTTCACCATAGCACATATAGCAATTGGTCTCTCGCTACATATCCATTCTTTTCTTCATCTAAGCTGTGAGGCCGCATACCATCAGGTGTGGTAATAGTTAAGTCTGCAGACATTATGACTAGCTAATTATCACTGGCTTATTATTACTAGATCTCGATATGTATGGCGTTTACCCTTAGATGAATAAAAAAAGGGATATGTAGCGAGAGACCCATTACTATATGCGCTATTAAGTGAAGACCTGGCTATGCCAGGGGTCTCGAATCTGGCCAAAATATGACGTCACCTTCGGGCTATTCGTCGCAGCCGGCCTGTTCAGGTTGACCAGCTGGTTTCATCTCCACTTATTTTTATTAATCTAAACTATTATCATATCAACGCTATCTTTGACATATAAGCGCCATCTATAAACGGAGTTCGGAAACATATCGGTCCTTTTATGTCATCCTTGCAATTATCAAATTTGATAAATACTGATTATTCCATTCTCTGAAATTGGGCTGTTATTGTCAGTATCGTTAATTTGTAATGATATTTTGGTTACTAAAATAAAGGTGGCTAACTGCATCCAAATAAAGTGCTATTGATATTTTAAATGATACTTTGGTGAATAGGTATGTACGTAAACATGTATGTGTTTATTCTTTCGTTTATTGAGTTATAAAGACGGATAGAAAATTCATGCTGCTATAAGCAAAAAGTGCCAGTGACAATTAAGGTAATAGGTAATTCTGCCAGGTGATCAGATTTCTCTATAATTCAGCGTACACCGGGGAATGTAGCAAAACCCTTGTATTTCTCGTAGATGTTGATGCAAGTAGGAAAGGTTGAATGAATAAATGATTGCTTAAAGGCACATCAGCACACACAGGCCATTTATTGACATACAATTTTTGTAAAATAATTGTCCTTTGTTATTGGTGAAAACAACAACAAAGCAATAAATGAATAAAACCATTCACAAAACAATGAACACTGTATTATAGATTATAAGTAGTGCATACACGGTTGTTTTAAAAGAAACTAAATTCTTGAAATATATCATAATCTGTAAAACAGACCAATCTCATGTATATAAGATAAAATGCTGTCTAGAGGAACTTTTATCAGAAGGTTCCTTAAAGATATTTACAAAAGGTATATTTCTGGATTCAATAAAAACCAACACAATCAAATGAACTATCTTTAACCCTTCCAATGCTTAGGCTACTTTCGTCCAAAGCACAAGGACGAAAATCTTTTGAAAACCATCTTAAACCCATCAAGTTGGTATTCATTGGATAGCTCTCGCTAAGTACCCATGTGTTACTCTGGGTTTTAGTTATATTTAAGGCGTTTTGCATCACTCTAGATTCACAAAGGATTGTGTAGAGTAAAGTATGCAAATTTACAGAATATCGATTTTTGCATTTTTTAACTTTGCGAATTGACTGCTAAGTGGAGTGCCAGCTAACACTTAAAATTGCAGCACTAAACATTGCGAATTTTGATTTTGCGTCCTCGGCTAAACGTTAAAAACGCAAAAATTAAACTAACGCAATCTTTTCCGAATTTACAGTATGTTGTATTGGCTAAATTAGCCAGCTCTGCTTACCCCTGACTCCTGAAATCTCTCGTTGCAGATGCAGATGCCATTGTAGTCAGGCCACGTGTCAGCATACACATCCGCGAAAATTAGTCGATCGCAAACATTACGGAGAACGCATTTGAACTGAAAGAAGTGAAACAGATAGCTGCGCTGTTAGTAGACGTAAAGTGCTGACAATTAATTCGTGCAACAAATGCGTGGGCAGTCCGGGCATAATAAACGATTACAGGCCCGATATTGCCACCCATTTTCCCGAGCATTGATACATGGATGAACCTACAACTTAACGTAACTTTGATTCGCATTTTGCGTTGGTCATTGGTTTGCTTTGCTCACTTTTTGACATGCTATCCATGCGAGCTTTTACAACCATGCACATGCACACATGCAGACAGGAATTAGATGTCTGTACTGTACCTGGCGATTACAAAGTGCACTTTCACAACGGACTGAATATGTTGTTAAAGGACAACTCCACCATGAACGAAGGCCCAAGTAGTATCATAGGGTATTCTCTACTTAATCCCACGTTCGCACCAATGCCCACCTTCATACAAGAAGAATATTGCTGTTTAAATTCATCCTTCCAGACATGAAATAGAGGCTATTGGAGCGACCATTTTAGTTTATTAATAGCTTATCTGGACACCTATGACATTAGCAGTAAGGTAACTGCCAATGTTAAATGGGTCCAAGCCGAAGAGATAAGCAATTAATAGACTAAAGTGGCCGCTCCCTGTGCCTCTATTTTCTGTCTGTTAGGATGTGTTTAAACAGCGATATACTTTTTCTATGAAGGTTGGCAGTGGTTGGAACTTGGGTTTAAGTAAAGAATACCCTAAGAAACTAGTTAGGCCTATGTTTTATTCATGGTGGAATTGCCCTTTAATCATGCAAGAAAGGGTCATCAGTAGTTGTGACCTTTACGCGCACACAGTAGCTGGTGGTCACTCAACAACTGCTATGACTCTGATATCCAGCTGCCAGTTTCCTGATCATGACGACGGGCACTAGTTAAAAATGACCCGGGTCACTGACAGCTAGTTGCCAGTGATCCGGGTCACTCACCAACTGCTACGACTCTGATATTCAGCTGCCAGTTTCCTGATCATGACGACGGGCACTAGTTAAAAATGACCCGCGTCACTGACAGCTAGTCGCCAGTGATCCGGGTCACTCACCAACTGCTATGACTCTGATATCCAGCTACCAGTTTCCTGATCATGACGACCGGCACTATTTAGCAATGACCCGGGTCACTGACAGCTAGTTGTCAGTGACCCACACCAATTACTAGGACTACGATATCCAGCTGCCAGTGTCCAGATCACAACATGCACTAGTTAGCAATGACCCAGGTCGCTGACATTTAGTTGCCAGTGACCCACATCAATTACTAGGACTCTGATATCCAGCAGCCAGTGTCCAGATCAAAACATGCACTAGTTAGAAATGACCCGGGTCGCTGAAAATTAGTTGCCAGTGACCCAGGTCACTCAACAACTGAACAGACTGATATCCAGCAGCCAGTGTCCGGATTAGTGCATCAAGTACTAGTCAGAAGTGACCCAGGTCGCTGACGGTTAGTTGTCAATGACCCGGGTGGCTGAACAACTGCTATGACTCTGATATCCAGCTGCCAGTTTCCTGATCATGACGACGGGCACTAGTTAAAAATGACCCGGGTCACTGACAGCTAGTTGCCAGTGATCCGGGTCACTCACCAACTGCTACAACTCTGATATTCAGCTGCCAGTTTCCTGATCATGACGACGGGCACTAGTTAAAAATGACCCGCGTCACTGACAGCTAGTCGCCAGTGATCCGGGTCACTCACCAACTGCTATGACTCTGATATCCAGCTGCCAGTTTCCTGATCATGACGACCGGCACTATTTAGCAATGACCCGGGTCACTGACAGCTAGTTGTCAGTGACCCACACCAATTACTAGGACTACGATATCCAGCTGCCAGTGTCCAGATCACAACATGCACTAGTTAGCAATGACCCAGGTCGCTGACATTTAGTTGCCAGTGACCCACATCAATTACTAGGACTCCGATATCCAGCAGCCAGTGTCCAGATCAAAACATGCACTAGTTAGAAATGACCTGGGTCACTGACAGCTAGTTGTCAGTGACCCACACCAATTACTAGGACTCCGATACCCAGCTGCCAGTGTCCAGATCACAACATGCACTTGTTAGAAATGACCCGGGTCGCTGAAAATTAGTTGCCAGTGACCCAGGTCACTCAACAACTGAACAGACTGATATCCAGCAGCCAGTGTCCGGATTAGTGCATCAAGTACTAGTCAGAAGTGACCCAGGTCGCTGACGGTTAGTTGTCAATGACCCGGGTGGCTGAACAACTGCTATGACTCTGATATCCAGCTGCCAGTTTCCTGACCATGACGACGGGACTATTTAGCAATGACCCGGGTCACTGACAGGTGGTTGTCAGTGTATGTATGTATACTTATTGACTATGACTTCCGTTATAAAATTGACATATACAGAAAGATATATACACATGAATACAATAGTATATAAGAATAACATCTTTTTGGTAACTTCCCACTATAGGGATTTGAACGAAGAACAATTAAACGTAAAACCAGTGACCCACGCCAATTACTAGGACTCCGATATCCGGCAGCCAGTGTCCAGATTACAACATGCAATAGTTAGAAATGACCCGGGTCACTGACAACTAATTGCCAGTATCCCGAGTCACTCAACCCGCATTTCATCAGGAAGGGGGTCACTGAGCATTATCACACCTGCATTAGTACTTATCATGTACGAGGCAGTCAGTGTACAGTGACCGTTAGCTTCCTCAGACCATATTTTATTGTTCATTACAAATGATCACAATTTTGTTCATATTACCAAGCAGTTTTGAACAATGTTATAGATGGAAAGGGCGCTTTATCAATTATGATTATCATTGTTTTTGTTATTATTATCATATTTATAATCATTATTATTATTATTATTATTATTATTATTATTATTATTATTATTATTATTATTATTATTTGAAAGTGACGTAAAAACAAATTCCTTCCTTCCTTTATTATTATTATTATTATTATTATTATTATTATTATTACAAATGGAATTAGCATTTTCAAGTGAGGTTGATTTTGTCCAAAGCTAGTTTTACGGTATTTATTAGGGTACTTATTTCTATCTTAGACTGGAAGAGTACTAATGAAATCTTTACATTTGCATGAATGATGGGAAATCGTCACATTGCCATCCCCTGACCCCTAAACTATGTATGCCACGCATTCACTGTGGCTGAAGCTTTATCATTCTGTGGTCGTCTTTGGCCCAGGCACGACCACTTGACCAGCACCCACTAACAACGCCCTGTGTGTACTGCCCCATAACTGCCAAGTATGTCACTGGTCCAGTGAATGCCCAACCAATTTCTGTTATGGGCACAAAGTAGCTCAGTTGGTTAGGTGACGGATTAGTTATCAATAGGTCGCTGGTTTAATTCCAGACCGGGGCACTTTGGTCTGTCCTTGGGCAAGACAGTTTATTTACATACTTAGTATTGCTTCAGTCTACCCAGCTGTATAATGGGTACCTATCATAAATAAGGCAGTGCTTAGAGCTTGTGCGCTATATATGCTGCCAGTTGCTCTGGAATATTCCCCGGGGGATTGAAATGGTTTTCGTGTGCACAGGCCTGCTAGGGGAGGAAGGTCGTGTGAGCGCTTCGGTGGATAAAAGACTATAAACCGAATACCTTTACCTTTATGGGTATCGTAGTGAAAACATGCATGACAGAAAGGAAGGTCGTCAGCCAGTTGACGTTGACATGTATATGGAAGATGAAGAAGATTGTAAAAGCGTTTGTGAAGGTAGACAAAGACATATTCAGTACACCTTTGGTAGATAAGGGCAATGAGAACCAATTGTTTACAGAGCAGCCGATATCACCCATAGGCACCATGCTATATATATATATATATATATATATATATATATATATATATATATATATATATATATATATATATATATATATATATATATATATATATATATATATATATATGTACACACACATATATATATGTGTGTATGTGTGTGCTTATAAAGGTATATGACATACATATGCAAAACATTTAGATATTGGCAATGCTATGTCATTGTGAGTGGAAATTAAACATATTCCTGTAACTTAATCTTACCAATATCCCATGTTTCTGTACATGTTCCACCTTCATCAGCACTGTTCTTACATTCTCAATACTAAGTTTGACTGCCATGCTTCCTTGCCCCAAATATCAGTATACATGTATATTAAATATCAAATATCAAACATGGCAGTAGTGTTGTGGCTTATGTATGCTCACGTATCTAAACTAGGTCATCCTGTCTAGGTCCAAAAGTCCTAACACAGGCGCGGATCCACACCTGTTTACATTAATGCATATGCATCGCTCAATCTCTGGGGTGCATCGTTTCATATCAAAGTGCATTGGTCATATGCTTAAGTCCAGCCGACTGAGTGATGGATCGATGACCACCATAGACTGTGCCAATCTATTTCTAGGTTGATGGCAATCTTGATCAGTGAATAAATGCCATTAAATACTTTGTTATGCCAACTATGAATAGTTAAACGGGGCTGGATGATCTTCTTGATTAGGAAATCTATGTATTTATTCCAGAACTTTGTGTTTAGACCCAAAATTGACACATTTTCATTATAGATAAGACCCTACAGGAGAACGAGCATAGGGACCTGCAGTTTTTGTCATCAGCTTTTGATTGAGCATAACATAGATCTCACATAGTAGTTTGGTATTCTCAGATATTTTCTATAACATTTATTGTAACATATAAATGAAAGATATCTTGTTTTATGAACTATAAAATAATTCAAAATTCGTTCAAGGTTTCTTTAAGGGTTACTAGTACTTACATATAAGGTCATTTGAGATTTACAAATACTAAAGCAGACGCAATTTTTTCCTTTAATAATCAACTGTGGATGTTTAAGTTATTACTGGGAAAAGCAAGAGACCTGCTACTATAAAGGCTCCCATATGTTTACACACAATCAGGAAAGGCTTTTGGCCCCTTTCTCATTATAAAATTTCATCAAAACATAATCGTTTCAAATCAACGAGCCTGCCAGTGGATGGGTCTCAGTATTATGTTGAACTGGTTCACAACCCTATTTGCCATAAACAAGATTGAAAGAAGCCGAGTGCCATGTTAATTGAAGCCTTTGTTCATAGCGGTCATGTAGGCCAGTAGTAGAAGCAGCATCTGTTGAATAGTTCAGGTGCTGTACAAAAGATGGTGCTTCTGAGATGGCAACAAACGCAAAAACAAGACGTAGAAAAAATTCAAAAAAATAAGAAAAACGCGTAATTCATTGACACACTCATTTTTGGATTTACATTATCGAATTTTAAAAGTTTGTTTCAAATTCGGTGTATTTATAGAAAAGAGGTACACTTTTTTTCTATTTTTAACTTCATTACGATATTAGGAATCGGCAATTCAAAACTTCTCATTTACAACTACAATTCCAAAACAAATTTGAACTAAGTAAATATTTAAAAAATACGAAACTCTTCCCTACGAATTTGTGAAATGTGAAGGGGGCTTCTTCATAATTGGTAGTAGCTACTGATTTTTTACCGCCTAATAAGTCTTTGTCATACTCAAATATTTTCTGGTATCAAAGGTATGGTAAATGAACATTTTAGATTTTAGAAAATATTTTTTTTAGCATTTTTGGTTATTCTTTTACATAGGGGTAGGCTAAAGAATGTCCCATATAAGCACGCTTGGATAACCGATTGAGCTTATTTCTAGTATCTAAAGCAGGCAAAAGGGTTGCTTGTAATTAGGGTATATAGTATGAGGTGGTTTTGCACTCTCTTGGCCACTTAAAACTTACAGTTTGTGAAAACGTGCTAACTAGTAAGTGTATTATTATTGACTTTATTCACAAATACAAATTACGAATGACACAATTATACATAATGGGTACAATTACAAAGTGCAAAATAACTATGTCAAGATTAGTCAATGTATAAAAGATAAAAACATTAAAGATATTAAACATTGGAAAAAATAATGATTCATAGGTAGACAAGCAGGCCTGGCTGTAAATACACTTCTTCACAGAGCGTTTGGTTTCGCATAGGTCTTAACTTTTAATATGTGACCTTTTCAATTACAAAAGTAAGATAATACATGAAATAGGTGGAATATGCACGGTAATGAATCGATATGATATGACTAAATGTTTATATAGCTTACATAACTGGCATTGTATTGTAATTAGTCCTAAAGAGGTAAGGTTGAATTCCTTCCTCTGTTCGTAACCTCTTAATAAGGCAGTGCTTAGAGCTTGTGCGCTATATGCTGCCAACTGCCCTGGTTTATCCCTAGGGGGATTGAAATGTTTTCCGTGTGTACAGGCCTGATAGGGGAGGAAGGTTGTGTGAGAACTTCGGTGGATACAAGACTATAAACCGAATACCTTTATAACCTGCTCTACAATGTTTATCTAAACACCTTATGGTTGAATTGATGATTTCATGAACCTCTAGCATAGCTAACGCTGCACGTTTTATTAGATTCAAATCAGAATTGAAGAATGCATGAACTTAAATTTGGAATTTCATTTTTCGTCGTATTTGTGCCACATTGTGGGTAATTCGTGACTAGCCAATTGTAGGTAGTGGAGGAAACCGAAGTACCCGGCGAAAACCACACCCTAACTCCAAGTCACTGGCAACTTTCTCACATGCCTAGGCCGGGATTCGAACCCAAGCAGTGGTGAGAGATAGCGTGCAGTAAGTGGCGGCGCAAAGATTGAATGAACTGTTCCATTATAATTCTGTTATCTTTAGAATTATATTAGATTGAAATAAGTTTTTAAATTATGGGAGCAGGCCTTATGTAAGTGATGGCAGTACCACAAGGATAGCAATGTAATAACAAGGGGAGCAAGCCTAAAGTAAGCGCTCGCAGCACCATAAAAGATAACAACATTATGGACAAGGTTTCACACAACTTCCCATGGTTTGCTATCCATCTATTGTGAAAGTGTTTTTGTTAAATGTTTGTGCCCTCATCCACATAACTTGTTGATCATCCATTCGTTTGAAGCCACACTTCTCGTGTAGCCTCATAGACACGTCATGATCATTCTCAATGCATACAAACACATTTTGACCAAGACTGAAAAGCTTCCTGGCAAGGTCAACAGTGACAAACTTGGCCAGGCCACGTGACCGATGCTCACTGTTTACCCACAATGCACCTATTTGCCCCTTGTGATACGTGATGAGACCTGCAACGACATTTCCTTGAGAATCCTTGACAGCCGTAGAAGGATAGTGTAAAAGGCAGTGGTACAGATATCGCTCGGTTTCCAGTTGTCTACCAAACTTCCAGTTAGCGTTTACGATGGCCGCATCCTCCTTCGTCAGGTCCGTTTGCTCGTAACCGTCAGGTAACTCACTGCAAGAGGTATTAGATCCAGATTAACTGTTGCCACTGCGCTTATAATATGTATCTGTATTTTGCACATTTTACTCCATTCACTGTATAGAATGAGCAATGTTCTGGAATATCCTAAATGTGTTCTGGCATTGGTCTCGTGCTTTTAGTCCATGATATAAAGAGGCTTAGATTTAAGTAGAATCTTACTCTTTAGATATCACGCAGAATTTCCATTGATAAATGTAAGTAAACAATTGAATTAAACCAGGGAAAGATACATACAGTGTTAACACTACTGTTAATAGGCAGATCCTTGCCGTTCTTTACCAAATATAGGCAAATAGTTATACATGACACCTTTCACTTAAAATATGCAGTGTACAGTACTAATACAGTAATATACAGTACTTACCAAACAATCAGATCCTTGACACCTTTTACAAAATACATGAGCTAAGAATGAGCATACCGGTATGCACATCGTATAAAGTACTTACCAAGCAGGAAGATCCTATGAAGCTTCATACCAAATACATGAGCTTACATTGAAAATACAGTTTATACAGCACTTACCAGACAGGCAGATTCTTGACGTTTTTACCAAATACATGAACTTACAATGAACAAATGCACAGTGTATATAGTCCATATCAAACAGGTTGATCGTTAACACTTTTTTTACTGAATATGTCAGTTTACAATGAACATAGGCATATTGCATACTTAAGCTTACCATGAAAATATGCACAGTGAGTATAGTATAGTGCTTACCAAATAGGCAGATGCTTGACACTTTCTACCCAATACAGATAGAGGCTTACGACGAAAATATGCCGACCTATCTTTTCATAAACTTTTCTCAGAGGATCAAGTAAGTGACTCCTAAAAGCTGAAAGCAAAACATATGAATCGTCTGAAAATTTAGCTTAAATTTGAGAGTTAGGCTTGTGTGTGTTTGTGTGTATGTGTGTGTATGTTTACTTGTATTTCCGAGTTGTACGATTACCTCCAAAACTAAAACGATAGTGGTCACTGAAGCATGAGTGCTTTTTGAGATTGATCTCATAATGTTTTGCAAACATCTTTTGTTAGTGGTCTGACTAGGGTTAGGGTATTATCGCCTCAGAACATGCCCAAATGAAAAGGTTGCTTTATAATAGGAAAAATAGGGAGTAATGTCACAAATCAGAATTACAGAGTTGTGCGTGTGGTTATGCAAATCTTATTTGCCCTTTTTGTGAGTCACTTGAACATGATACCTTTTTACCCACAGTGGGTAAGCTTGAGTTTATTCATTATGGTACGTTATTCTCATTTACCAGGCCAAAGAACAACTCCATGACAAACTGCACTGAAGACCAAGAAAACTTGCATGGCCTGGGCGTTATGCCAGTTTAGGATTAACTTACAATATCATTTGATATTTCTATCCAGAGCCATCATTACTATAATGCTATTTTGCCATTGATAATATAGTGTAGAGCAAGCCAAGTCTCTCAAATCTAAAGTATCTCATTTCTTTGGAAAATGTAGCTTATTTTAGAAGTATTTACACAATGTTTGCTAGAGTCCCACTGTTCCCTTAAATGTTTTGTTATGTTCATTTTCAATAAATCTATTTTAGGCTAGATTAAAAGGTGCGTGAAAGTCTTACCATCAAATCGGATACATGGCAAGTCAAGGGGTGTTATCTCCCTCAACCAATCCAACTTTAACGGCTTGGTCTTAGGGGCATATACAGTGAACGAATCTTCAAGATAAGGCAGCGCCTCCTGTCACAGAAATAGGACATTGCAAAGTTGATGTTAGTGAAATTGACTGATTGCGAAATTGTGACTAGCCAATAGCAGAGTAGCCAGTCGTGGAGAAAAAATCTCAGAACCCGTTCACTACCTGTCCCAAGTCATTGGCAACTTCTGCAAGTGAACCAGTGCTATAAGTCATATACAGGGCGTCCCCCCCAAAATGCAATCCTCCCCTTTTCCCAATATATTTTCAAAACAGCTTAAGTAACATAAAAAATGGCTTCATGGTTACATAGAAGGATATCTAAGGGATATCCCGTTGAAGTTTTAGGCAAATCCGTTTAGCCAAGCTTAAATTGTGATATAAAGTTTGACCCCCTTATCATTTCACTCCAACGCAATGTAAAACCTATGGTGAAGACTGGTTTTTCATGTCTCCTCGCCATCTGAGCCAGAGCAGCATGCTCAAAATAGCTTGGTTGGTATGCAGTTTTGCATTGGAAATTCACCTTGTGTTGGAGTGAAATGATAGAGGGGTCAAACATTGTCTAACTGCTTTGACATGGATGATCGGATTTGCTTGAAACTGCAACAGGTTATCTCTAAGATATCCTCCTATTTAACCATAAAGTCATTTCTGATGTCACTTAAGCTGTTTTGAAAATATATTGAGAAAAGAGGAGGATTGCATTTTTTGGGACGCCCTGTATTTATTTGTGTGATTTTAAGTCAGAAAATATGGTAGGGTGAACTCCATGACAATATTTCTGAGAAGTTTGATGTCAACATTTCTTTTGATTAATATCAACAAATCCTACATCCACCATTCATCATGCATTCTGACGAATATAAGTATTTTATGTAATTATTTTGACTTCAACATTAATTATCATGCCCATTATGGAGAAACAATTGTTAGTACTATATACGTTATGTGAATGACATATTATTGACCAATGAGAGAGCAGAGAAAAAATCATAACAATAGAAATACCTCCCTCTGATGGCAAGATTTTGGCAATTACTCGTTCTTTGGATGCCAAAGAATTGTCAAAAGTTATGTGGGAACTCTTTTTGCAAGAGCGTTTATTTTCTGAAACTATTGTGGCTTTGAAATATCAGAAACAAAGCAAACTGGCTCAGATTTGGGTTCCTCAATTGTCTGTGGTTGATAGAGATTTGACTTCGTGCAAGGTAGGCATCTTAAGTCTGTTTTATCATGAAATATGTGATCAAATGACACATATTGAGTGATGGTTTATAGAAAGAAAATGTATGAGCAAGGGTTGTTTCCCCTATCTATCAAATCTTATCATTCCTTTCACACTGTATTTTGAAATTTTGAATAGTCCATTATAGCTATTCTAGTTTTACATTTCTGGTGTTATGGTTTTCAGGTACGACTTGCCTTTTGGTCTTTGAATCTGATGTTGGAGATACAGAGGGCGCTGTATTCTGGCCATCTGTCTGCATGTACAGTTGCCGTCAAAGAGCCATCACATATGTGCCGCATAAGATCAATGATCTAGAAGAGAAGGTCTACTACCTGAGATTATGCCAATATTATGATGACACTATCTTCTAGACATGGGCAGAATGTTTTACACTACATTGACAAACCAGAATATGTAACCTCTTTCCTATGTGGTGCACATTGGAGCATCATTCTTTAGAATATAGACAATAACGGTGAAAGAAGACTATTGGAACAACATGAAAAAAGGTTCAATGAAGTAGTGAGACTATATAGATTATAGATGGTTGAGCAGAATACACTTTATTCAAGTAGTTTGCTGCATAAATTACAGATGTAACTTAAGGCGATCAGTGGTATTGGGACCTTGTTTAATAAAACATCCCAAAACATACCCTACAGCAGCATACTCAAAGAACAAGTTATATTTCCAGAGTCTTGAGTGTTATTAGGGAGAGAATAATATTGGCCAAGGATCCTTGGTCAAAACTATTTCATTTCATATTCTTTTTCATTTCAATATTTACATTTCGCTCAAATAGCGTTATCTCATAACTTAAACAGGTGATAGTGACCGCAGGTTTAGAGTGACCTTAGGGATATCATTGACTTGTGACGTTAAGAAGAAATATTCAGATTCCTTACTTAGTTTTTTACAGACCATAACACTAAACTTTGTCAACCTCATCAACCTTACCAGCATTGCAGTTTTGTCCTGTTCGACTTGCTCCAGAGCTTGGACTATGTCTGCATGGCTTAGGAGTACAACCATCTTTACCTCGGTATCGCGCTCTCCAGCGCACTGCTTCACTCCCAACGTCAATGTGCCACTTGTTCTCAAATCTCAACTAGGAATAACAAGGTCAGGACAAAGTTCTGACTAAAAAGTCTGATTAATTGAACACGGAGGTAATTGAATCTGAGCAGCGACAGACTGAGTGCTTTATATTGTCCTGGCTAATCCCCCTACCACAGAGGTCAGTGAACGAGCGCAGTAATGGACAGAGTGTTCTTTTCCTTCATGACTAAGCCTGGTAACTTTCTTTCTATGCCTTTATACCCTTTTTATCCCACTCATTGAAGGTTGGCACATCCCAAATTTAAGGGGTAGGGGTGACATTTTCCAAGGGGTCTAATACTACACATAGGGTCATCTCAAAATTAATTGAATTAAAATTAATTAATAACAAATAGATTTAAAGCAAATTCTGGAGGAATTTTATAGTTCCTGGTACTGGGTTACCACAGTGATAAGCCCATCAGACCCCCCCCCCCCCCCCAACATTTTAAACTGATATTCTAACCACGGTAAAATAACACACTGGTATTGGCTTATTACATTTATCATAGCAAGAACTACATTCAGTGACCTTGGGTCTTGTAGATTATTTTCTCCCTAGGGATGAACTGAAATAAAAAAAAAAGGGATTGAATCCTGCTAAGACTAATCTAAAATGTAAAACATCTAAAATCTCACATGAGAGCCCTAAACACCTTTTCGGTAGATATATTTTCATTAAAAACTAAAACTGGATTTGAAGGAGATTTTGGTAAAATTTGTTAAATGTGGTTTACAGCTTAATTAGCCTTTGCCGTATTCTATCTATTTTAGATAAAAAAAATTGGGGGCATTCTAAGCTTTTGTCGATCAATTGTCTTGACAGACAAGGAAAGAAAGTCCCTTAACAGCCTGTACGGATCACCCAACGATCTCAATTTTTGTTTTTAAGCAATAAACGGTTGCTTGTAATTTAGGAATACAGTTTGGTGTGCTTTTGTACTCACTTGACCAATTAAAGTTTAACGTTTGTGAAAGAATTACAAACAAGTGCAAAAAAGGCACTTTTCGAAGCGTTTTTGTTATTCTTTATGGGATAAAAAATAAAATGCTTCTGAAAGGTATTTGGTAATTGTAACTCTTGATCAGTTGACCAGCATAGAAAATATTGAGTACCCCAGAGTATTTCAAGTGTTCAACCAACCCCATTTAGAAAAGGTCATCCTGCCCCCGAACTGTGATAGGTACCGACCTTCAAATGACCCTCAGGGCAAATAGGACCTTTTAGTGTATAAAGAAGTTTGCAACTGACAAGTGTGCGTATATCATTGTGTGTATATTTATTGCCTGTATTCACAAATAGAACTTCATTAACCATACACTTATACATAATTGATACAACTACAAATGACATACAGCTAAGTAAATATTAGTCAGTTTATGGATGATAAAAACAAGCATTAATAACTCATTGATAGACATGCATGCACGAATGCCGATACATTTCTTCAAAGAGCGTTTGGTCCCCCATCGGTCTTAACTCGCAGTGCATGATCCTTTTAATTACAGATTAAGTCATGCTGTCAGATCCTTTCACCAATGTTTGTTTTTCTTTAGGGTGAGCTTGCCCACGAGCAGATTTTCATGGAGGAGCCCTGACTATCGAATGGCTCAATAATCAATATCTGATGCTACATCAATGAGCTAAAATACTACATATCTAATTGATTTCAGCAACTGTGTGAGCGTTTATAATCTATGGGAGCAAGCTTCATGTAAGTAATCCCAGCATCACTAAGATTGACAAGATTTCACACTTCACATAGTCTGCTATCCATCTATTGTGAAACTGTTTTTGCTAAATGTTTGTACCCTCATCCACATAATTTGTTGATTCTCCATTCGTTTGAAGCCACATTTCTCGTGTAACCTCATAGCTACGTCATTATCGGCCTCAACACATACAAACACATTTTGACCAAGACTGAAAAGCTTCTTGGCAAGGTCAACTATAACAAACTTGGCCAGGCCACGTGACCGATGCTCACTGTCTACCCACAATGCACCTGTATGCCCAATGTGATACGTGATTAGACCTGCAACAATATTTCCTTGAGAATCCTTGACAGCTGTACCAGGATAGTGCGAAAGGCAGTGGTAGAGATATTGCTCTGTTTCCAGTCGT
The DNA here is from genome assembly GCA_963942565.1 of Maea johnstoni. Taxonomy (NCBI): domain Eukaryota; kingdom Metazoa; phylum Annelida; class Polychaeta; order Spionida; family Magelonidae; genus Maea; species Maea johnstoni. The sequence continues at coordinate 11,670,766 of OZ012690.1, read as the reverse complement.
CTACCAAATTTCCAGTTAGCATTTACGATTGCTGCGTCCTCTTTCGTCAGGTCTGTCTTCTCGTAACCTTGAGGTAACTCACTGCAAGAGGTATTATAGATATTTATTAGCTGTTCTTTGTGCAAACTTGAGGTAACAAACGGTACAACCATTTTCTTGTTAAAACGTTTGCTTTTATTCTTAAAACAAGGAGATATCACAGGAGACATACAATTTTGGTTTTTGTAGTAAATCGATAGCATATGACGGAGCGATTGTGTTCCTTACATGCAAGAGAGAAAAATGTTCATTGTTAACTTCAATGTTTCATTTTGTAACGCACGTTTTTTCTACAGCATATAAGTAAGCATAATGTAGCTTGTTCCCCATGTTGGACATTAAGATGTTTATCTGTTCTATGCACTAACTCCCACTGTATGAAATAGGGATGTTCTGAAATATACTAAATGTGCTCTGGCACTGATCTGGTGCTTTTAGTTCAGGACATTAGGAAGCTTATATTCAAGTTGAATTTTACCATTGATAAATGTAAGTAAACAATTGAATGAAACCAGAGAAAGCTATATACAGTGTTACCACTGCTATCAATTCGCACATCCTTGACGCTTTTTACCAAAACTTCCAAATATATGACCTTTCACTGAGAATATGCACAGAGTATATAGTACTTACTAAAGAATCAGACCTTAGACGCTTTTTACAAAAAACATGGGCTCACAATGAAAATGCACATTGGTTACAATGTTTATCAAACAGGCAGATCCTTGACGGTTTTTACCAAATGAGCAAATGCACTGCGTATACAATACTTACCAAACAGGCAGATCCTAAGAATCTTGATACCAAATACATGAGCTTACGTTGAAAATATGCGCAGTGCATACAGCACTTATCAACAGGGCAGATCGTTGATGCTTTTTACCAAATGCATGGTCTCACATTGAAAATTTGCACATTGCATTCTGCACATAGACGACAGTCGTATTCTTGATGCTTTTTTACCAAACACGAGGTTACAATGAGCACATGCACAGTGCATACAGTACTTATTAGACAGGGAGATCCTTGATGCCTTTAAATAACAAATACATGAGCTCACAATGAAAATATGCACAGTGTGTACAGTACTTACCAAACCGGCAGGTCCTTGACGCTTTCTGCCCAATACAGATAGTTGCTTGTGACGAAAATATGTCGATCTAACTCTTCATAAACTTTTCTCAGAGGATCAAGTAAGTGACTCCTGAAACCTGAAAGTAAGACGTATGAATACTCTGAAGATTTAGCTTACGTTTGAGAGCTAGGCTTGTCTGTGTGCGTGTGTGTGCGTGTGTGTGTGTGTGTGAGAGAGAGAGAGAGAGAGAGAGAGAGAGAGAGAGAGAGAGAGAGAGAGAGAGAGAGAGAGAGAGAGAGAGAGAGAGAGAGAGAGAGATCACCTCTAAAACTAAAATAATAATGGTCACTGAAGCATGGGTGCTCTGTGCGATCAATCTCACTATGTTTTTACACATAGTTCGTCTTGTTTTTAGGCTGATTAGGGTTAGGGTTAGTATAACGTTAGGGTAATATCAGCACAAAACACGCCCAAATAACAGTTGATTCATAATGAGAAAGATAGAGAACGACCTCACAAATCAAAATTACAGAGTTGTGTGTGTGTGTGTGCATGCTAATCTGATTTGCCCTTTTTGTGAGTCAACAGGATATCTTTTACTGGCAGTGGCTAAGCACTAGTCCATTCATTAATGTACATTACTCTCTATTACAATAAACATGGAGAACTTTGATGTTTCCAGACAAAAGCCAACTTTTCAGTAATAATACAGCACACACCAAACTGTCTCAATTCTAAAATACCTCATTTTTTTTAAATGTAGATATGTGTGTATGCTTATCTGATTTGCCCCTTTTGTGAGTCAACATGATATCTTTTACTGGCAGTGGTAAACACTACATTATTCTATATTACAATAAAAACTCTGCATTGAGGACCATAAGAATTTAAAAATTTTCAGCCAAAAGCCATTTTTCCAATAAGGATACAGCACACGCCACACTCTTTCAATTCTAAGATACGTGTTTTTTTCGAAAAATGTGGAAATCATCTATTTTAGCCAATATCTATCATTATAAATATTTGCGCAATATTTGCTAGATTCCTATTGTTTCCCTGTAGTTTTGATGTATTGATTCTCAATTAATCTACTTTAGGCTAGATTAAAAGGTGTGTGAAAGTCTTACCTTCAAATAGGATACATGGCAAATCAAGGGGTGTTATATGCCTCAACCAATCCAACTGTAACGGCTTGGTCTTAGGGGCATACACAGTGAACGCATAATCAAGGAGCATCGGGGCTTCCTGTCACAGAATTAGAATGTTGCAAAGTTGATGATTGTTTCAAGGTCACACGTTCAAGTGGTTATTCCAGAAATCCTGAAAGTCTAATAAACTGATTGTTAATTGTAACTACCCAGTAGTGGGGTAGCCAGACCTGGAGAAAGCCTCAGAACTTGGCGAAAACCACTGCCTGTCTCTATGCAACGGGCAACTTACGCAAGTGAACCAGTCCTACGAGTCTGCCAATATGTGATTTTAAGTCAGAAAATATGGCAGGGTGAGAGATTCAATGTCAACACTTCTCTTGATTAAAATCAACTAATCCTACATCCATTCACCATCTCACAGTTATTTGTACTTTGTAAATATGTTGACTTCTACATCAATTATCATACCCATTATGGAGAAACAATTGTTAGTACTATGTACATTGTGTATGACATATTGTTGACCAATGAGAGAGCAGGGAAAATGGTGAAAATAGAAACACCTACCTGTATTGGCATTTACTCATTCATTGGATGCCTAATAATTGTCAAAGGTTATGTGGGAACTCTTTCTGCAAGATCGTGTATTTTTTTTAATTAATGGGGCTTTGAAATACCAGAAACAACGCAATCCGACTCAGCAACTAGGCCTACAGATGGATAACAATGGGATATTGAGATGCAAAGGTAGACTTAGAAATGCCTATATTGTTGAAGAAGCCAGATTACCAAAAGTATTACCTAATAAGGATAACTGCACAGGAATACATTGTAGTTATTTATTACACACACAAAAGGTTGATTCATGCTGGAGTTAGCCACATCCTTGCTCAAGTATGAAGTGTATATTGGATTCTGAAGAGATGGGCATTGGTGAAAGAAGTTCTTAGAGGATGCAGAACAGCCCGCACTTGGGAAGGAGGCTTTTCCGAGATGCCCACTATGCCATCATTACCTTCACAGAGAGTAACTCAGTCTTATTCCATTTATCCATACTAGATGTGACTACTTAGGACCTCTGTATATAAGAGAAAACTAAGCGCACCAGAAAGTTTGGGTGTGTATCTTTACATGTCTGTAGGTCAGAACTGATACGGAATATGACATCAGAGCAGTTTTTGCTGTGTATTAGGAGCTTCATAGCTCAACATGGCACTCCCCATAGTATCATAAAAGATAACGCTAAAGTCAATTCTAGATAGCAAGGAATGATAGAAGTGGAATATGATACAGACGTTCATGATTATAAGGAAGTTAGAAAATTAGTTAGAAATCATCAATTGCCAAGATGGCAAATTAAGAGCTGAGATAGTATAATGCAAGAGGAAAACCTTTTCTTCCACTATGGGGCTGAAATACCCATTGAAGAAATTCCATTGCCAATGGCCATTGGCGATGATCTTATGGCCATATTTGGGAAAGATGGCTATATACGGAACACTGCTCTACTTTCGTTGCTTAGCAACGTGACCTAGAAATGCCACTGCTTCCCAGCATATGCTCAGGCACGCTCATTAATTTTGATAACCTCTCTGGCGGGAGCGATTGTGGCATGTGAACAAAGCGGCAAGTATTTCCTAAACAGTTCTTATCATGTTTATTCACCCTGTGGTACCTAGCAAATAAAGAATCTCCCACTTAAGTATCACATAACAGCCTTTCAACACTCTGTAATTTTTTTATCTGGGAACTATTTACTGTGTAGTATTTTCCGGGAAACAGTGGTCATTAATTGGCCATGCCCATTGATGTTGACCCTGTTTGGGTAAAGTAATTGGGTTGTGTCAACAGAGGAACAAGTTGCTATGCTTCCCCGATTATTTACTGTTTATTTATCTTATGGGACGTATTTCTTACTCTTGGGAATATAATTTTCATCTTGAAACTCACCTCGTGCAAGAAATATCATCCTCTACCACACTGGCTGAAAAAACTCTATATTGCAGCCTTTAAACCTTATATACCGCATAGAATGTTCAGAATCAAATACTGACTGTGATCCAAAGGGTGAAAATCCTGATTCTATGCTTGATGGAGTTGATAAGCCTTGAAAAAAGAAAGCTGCCATTTTACCCATAGAATGGCTCAGGAAAACTCTGGAGGACTAATCTAAATGCTGTCATGAGAGTGTTGTGAATACACACTAATGTGTTTACTTTGTAGTTAATGACCATGACTGGCAGTTTCCCGCAAGTAACACTAGCCACATTGCATATTATTTGATCTATTTTATCAATAGAAACAAAGCTTGATAATACGTCAACTAAGTGAACATCTAGTCGGCAGTGGAATTGGGGTTCCTCGATTGCATGTAGTAGATAGAAATTCTACTTCATCTATAGCCTTTTTTTTATTAAACTACATGGTTAAATAGCTCATCTTGAGTGAAGGTTTCTATAAGAAATGTATGAGCATGGTTTATCTCCTTTATTTCTAAAATATTATCGTTCCATTCACACTGTATGTTGAAGGTGAAGACAATCCAATTCTACCTATTCTAGTCTTATATTGCTTGTGTTATGTATTTCAGGCACAATTCACCTTTTGGTCTTTGAATCTGATGTTGGAAATACAGAGGGCGCTGTAGTCTGGCCATGTGTCTGCATGTACAGTTGCCGTCAAGGAGCCTTCACATATGTGCCGCATAAGACCGATGATCTAGAAGAGAAGGTATACTACCTAAGACTTTGCCAATATTATGATGAAAATATTCCTCTATACATGAGCAGAATGTTTTTATATTACATTGACAAACCAGAATAGGTCATCCATTTCCTACATACTGCACATTGGAGTACCATTCTAAGAATATTTACCATGTTAGTGAAACACCACTGATGTAACATCATGAAAATGGTTCTTTGGAATAATTAGAGAAAATGGTAGGTGGAATCTAAAATAGGTAAAGAAAGAAAGAAAGCCAGGCTCCCTCTTTGTTGAGGTAGAGGTGGTCTCGGTAGGGGATTGATGCATCTGGATTGATGCATCGACCAGTAATGATGGCTTTTGTTTTTGTTTCCCTTATGATCTATATAGTCAGGAAGCAATATCTGAAAATGTGACGCTAGCTTACATTTTGTGTTAAAAGTCGGCAACATGTCTTTCCAACCTGATTTTGGGGTGCTGATTTCAAAAAACCATGTTGCCGAAACGGGAAATGTTTCCTTGACACTTTTCTTGGTCATTTTCCTTCAAAAATGGCCAAAAACATGCGTTTTCTGTAATATAGGCCTAAAACACACCTGGTTCAGACTAGAAACTTCAAACTTGGTACACTTATACACTGATGGATGCGGAGCTGCACTTTGCAAAAACAAGCGTGAGAATGCACCATAGGAGCTCGTTTTTTGGTCGTTATGACCAAAAAACATGAAAAAACGGACAATTGCGTAATTTCCCTTGTGAGGAACTTAAACACTGCACACAAGTTAGCAAACTTCTTCTGTCTATTCATTTACAATAGAATAATAAACATATGAATAAGTTGCTCACTCTAGATAAATTTTGAGAATGCAAACTTTGAGGATTTTCAATGTGAAAACCAGTAAAAATGTCAAAAAAGCTATTTTTGTATTTTTTCTTTTAAAATCATTATGAATTGCATCAAACACATGCACTGTGGTACGAGTACTGTATAACTGTCATGTTGGGTATGCTCTTAAAACGTAATGGTAGATGATACAGCATTGTTTTCGGGATATTTTGGACAATTTCAGCCAAAAACACATTATTAGGAATTTGCCTTAATATTGTTCATTATTGTTTCCAAGCACTTGCATTCTACATGAATATAATGTCTCATGTAAAATAGCAACTTTTTTGTTCATTAGTCTGTCTTATCATATGTTTCTACTTCAACGTTCCTGCAGTTCTCTACTTCGACACATTTGCAAGCTGCAGTGCAATGAAAAACTGTTGCAGGTCCATCTGCATTTCTGATTTTGCAGGATTTGCAAATGCATCCAGTTGTGCACTGATAGCTTATATGTTCAATGCATTCATCATTCATTCATTTTGGGTTAAAACAGAACACATTCTAAGGTTTATGAATCAATGATTGTTTTCTTGCTAACTTTGATATTTTTGAAGATATCACGGAGTTAATTCACTATTTAGTATTCAACGGTGCAAATGGAACATTTGAAAAATTGAGATATTTCAACTATATTTGGATAATCCGATACTTATACTAATCACTGCGATAGACATAACAATTTATCACTATTTAATAGAATAATTATGAAAAGAGAGAGAGAGCAATTATTTCCAAAGCATACTTAAATGGCTTGTCCTAGATGCAGATGTCCTGTTTGGACCCTTAGAACTTCCAAAGGTTTTGATATAAAAAAAATACAAAATAAGCCATGCTATTTCAAAATCAATACAGGATATCCTCCTACCCACTACAGGGATCGACCTTAACATTCTTACTAGGTGTCCTGCAGGCTACTAGCAAGGAAAAATATCTAGGGGCCAACAAAAAATATCAGGAGCCCAAGTCTTAGAAATCAGCCCTCGTGCAATCAGCCATCCTGACTAACACCTCCGTTCTAAGATATGCATATTTAATAGTTTAAATTTAATTTCAAGGCGCATAATACACATTAAAGTATGTGGTTGGACATATATTCTATCAATCACTTTATAATCTGAAGTTTCTAAATATATAATTCCTTGCCCGCATTTTTGCAACTTCAGATTTAAACATGATTCAAAGTCTAAATGCAATTTGAGTGCCTAGGCGGATACAACCTGGGTGCAGATCAAAAGAAAACAGCCACATTTGCGCCCATTGCGCCTGTTAAGGGTGAACCCTGCACTATATACTACATTATGAGTTTTTGGAAATATATATTAAGTTTATATTCAGCTGAGAATAACAACTTTTAAAAAGGTTGCAAACATGACAGTATGGTTACACATGGAACTCTCTCTTTATCAGAAAAATCATGTTATATTTGTATTACATTGTCTGAGTATATAAGGTGGAAGTGAAATAGATACTGTAAATCACTTAAGTATAGCGGGAACTAAAAGATAGCAGAAATAGCGCTCTACCCATATGCGCTATTGTAAAATCCCAGTCTTTATTAGATTCTTGATTGAACTTGCTGCTGTTGTTCTTGTTCACCGCTAAACTTAGATCACTCTATCCACGGCAGAACCGTAATTGCGCTATATAATGTTCACGTCATATTTAAGTGATTAACAGTATATCAATAAATATCATCAGTTTTACTCAACTTTGGGCCTCATATTATTTAGGTGCTAAACCCCTGCTTACCTATTTTGGGACACTTAATTGCTTCACTAGTGTAACTGACATGCCATTATTTTATATACCCTGAACTCTGAGATTGTTATGACATACACTATAATGCACTACTACCCAAATACCTATTATATTACGGGTTCTAGTTGAGGAAGATAGCTTGACTCTTCCCTACTCCTAGGTATGACACCATCTTGTGTTGACATAGCACAAACCTCAAAAGAAGGAACTTCAATTTTTACCACAAGTGATTGAATAAATGCCATTGACCTAATAATGCTTAAATGAGTTCCTCTAGACATTGATGTCTGCATCTATGATAGTGAAGTAAATAACTTTGGGATACAGATATATATAACAAAGTATTTGAAGGACAGTTGATGGGAGTGACTGGATGAACATTTCTCCTTAGAATAATATTCTCCTTCTGCCAGCAAGATTTTCACCAAAATTCAGGCTACTCCTGGCCGTCCTGGGTTAACAAAGTATTTGATTCTGTGCAAGAATGCAATGAATGCTTAATGTAGAGTGATATGATAGCTACTGTACTAAGGTTAAAGAGTAGCTTTTTCATTACAGCATATATGTTTATATTAGTCTCTTAGTTTATTGAAAATGGCAATCCTGTACGCCTTAATGAAGTTGAAATTGTCTTGATTTCATACTGCATTTCATATGAGAAAGGTCACAACCCCGGGAAACCACCCCTATCTTCACAGAATCCCAATGTGCTCAGTATACAACCTTTTTATGTATAATGTATTTTGAAAATGTGATGGTAGCCTTCATTTTTGTGAATGCATTATTACTTATTAGGGATGCTTTTGGTTGAAGTTTAGCTCAGGCCCCTTTCATAACTAGAACTCAAATTTTAACTTGTATCAGTATAACATAACAGAATGGTATTCATGCTGCCTGTCTTGGTATATTATCCTAATCTGGTGGTTATAGATGATTTCTTAATACAAAAGCTTGTTTTCTTCCTGGGACAAAAGTGTCCCGTTCACACCTGTCCTGTTCGCAACTGATTTCACAGGATAGATATTAAACAGTCTCTATCATAAAACATGTTTCTAGAAAACTAAGTCATGTTGTTACCAAGTATCTTGAGTGATCTAGCTATGCTACTTATACAGTTGCGGTATTGGTAACAGAGCAGAGATTTTGACGTTAGCAAATTATTCAAAATCCTATGTCACAGAGTTGTCCCATTTGCACCCTTTCTTTAATTCCACTTATCTTTTACCCAAGAAGTGGATGATTAGGTTGAGCAGTTTGTCTGTGCCTTGTATAGTTTACCTGATTTGCTGTCCTGTGACGCAGCGAGATAGATACTTTTCCTGGGATCAAAAGCAACAAAGAGCCCACCTCCTACATTAGATGCACTTCACCTAAACACTTTGAGAAGTTTATTATATACACTGCCTGTATATGTGAAACAGGCAACTAAACCAGCTCCCATACTACCTAACCTCTACCAGTATGGATTGGAGCTTGAATAAATCTCCCATACCTGATGAATGTATTTTTGAACTTATAAGCTAAGAATGTACGAAAATCCTGCAATATCGCTAAAAATCAAAAATAAATTTTTAAGAGCATACCTAATAAGCAACATGGCAGCTATACTCATACCACAGTCCATGTGTTTGGTGCAATTCATATTAATTTATAAGAAAAAATACAAAAATAGCTTTTTTTGACATTTTTACCGGTTTTCACCTTAAAAGTCCTCAGAGTTTGCATTCTCAAAATTTATCTAGAGTGAGCAACTTATTCATATGTTTATTATTCTATTGTAAATGAATAGACAGAAGAAGTTTACTAACTTGTGTGCGGTGTTTAAGTTCATCACAAGGGAAATTACGCAATTGTCCATTTTTTGATGATTTTTGGTCAAAATGACCCAAAAACGAGCTCCTTTGGTGCATTCTCACGCTTTTTTGCAAAGTGCAGCTCAGCATCTATCAGTGTTTAAGTGTACCAAGTTTGAAGTTTCTATCCTGAACCAGGTGTGTTTAAGGCCTATATTACAGAAAACGCATTTTTTTGCGAATTTTGAAGGAAAATGCCCCCAAAAAGTGCCAAGGAAACATTTCCCGTTTCGGCAACATGGTTTTTTGAAATCAGCACCCCAAAATTAGGTTAGAAAGACATGTTGCCGACTTTTAACACAAAATGTAAGCTAGGGTGATTTCTAGCTTGAATTCTGGATTGTGCTTCCTGACTAATATATATATATATATATATATATATATATATATATATATATATATATATATATATATATATATATATATATATATATATACATATATATATATATATATATAGGTCAAGCCAGTGAGCTTTAGGATGCTTGCTATTAGATAGGCCGTCGTGTATTTCTGGTGGTTTAGGCAGAATTAAATTTATTGCGATCAGTGATCAGTGTTATTGAGACCTAGTCAGAAATCCCTATCCCAAAACTTACCCTACAGTGGCATCCTCCAAAAGTAATGTGTTCCTCCACAGTCTTGAGTGTATTAGGTATATAGGATATCATAGCCTTCGTCAAACCATATTCTATTTCATTTCAATATTTACAACATTTCACTCAAATGACATAATCTCATTACTTACACAGGTGATGGTGACTGCAGGTTCAGAGTAACCTTACAGATATCATTGAATTGAAACATTTCAGATCCCCTACTGCTTAAGTTGTTTACGGACCGTAACACTAAAAAGCTCCATAACTAGTTTCCTGACCCTGTCAACCTCACCAACCTTACCAGCATTGCAGATTTGTCCTGTTCTACTTGCTCCAGAGCTTGGACGATGTTTGCATGGCTCAAGAGTACAACCATCTTTGGCTCTGTATCGTGTTTTCTCCAGCGCACTGCTTCACTCCCAACGTCAATATGCAACTTGCTTTTACAACTACTCACGAATAATGTAGCACTTTTAGAGCTTATACTCTCTAACCCAGTGCTTACTGTCTGCTACTGCCATCTATTGGCGTATCAACAAACTAAACTACCTCACGGGTTACGGCCATGAGGATAAGCAGATTGCCATCCGTCCTAGATCAACACAGACATACTACACACTGTTGAAAGTGCTTCATTTGACGCTGCGAGCAGGGTAAAAACTTGTTCAAAGCAGGTAATGTCGTCCGTGGTTATCTGCTTGATCTCGGACCGCCATTTTTAAAATCTAAAATATTATGAAATGTGTCTCTTTTTTTTACTTTTCTAAGTTTAAACTGTGCATGCATCCATGCTGCCAGGTATACTTTTCTGGTTAATTGCAGCATTTTTGTGGCACAGGCAAACTAATAAACTATTTATTGGGAAGTTTAGAGAACTCTGAGGGCTGCTTTGCTACTGTTAATTTCAAAAGAAACGTGTCTTAAAAACACAACTCCATCCTTCTTAGCAAGCTCCGATAGGAATGTGGAGGACTGAAACGTCCCTGCAGGTCCATAGGACGGTTATATGCCAACATTTCTATTAAGCTCAGATAGGAACGTGGAGGACAGAAATGTCTCAGCAGGTCCACCGAGCAATTATTTGCCAGTTAGGAATGTGGAGGTTTGAGATGTCCCTGCAGCTCCAATTGGAAGTAATCTGTCCATGAGGAATGTGGAGGACAGGAATATCCCTACTGGTCCTATGGAAATTAGTTCTTCGTTGACCTCACAATTTAAAGCAGTGCAGGTTAAATCAGGTTCAACTATTGATTTAAAAGAAGAGGTTTCTAGGGTTAGATGTTATATCGTTGAGATCCACAAAGTCCTGATTGAGCAGGAACAAGAAAAGGTTAAAGATAAATTAGATCTCTCTCTCAGACCATCCAAGGTTTAAGCCCAGTGGGCACAAATATTACCTGAATATTATATGAATGTTCAATTTTGGTCGGAATATTCTGGACCAATTATGAAGATTTCAGTAATGGTCAGGTCCTAACATTCCTGGAATGTTCTTATTTGATGTCATATGAATGTTCAATTTTGATATGAATGTCATGCACCAAAAATTAACATTCCTGCAACCTTCAGGTCTGAACATTCCTGGAATGTTCAGGTCTGACATTATATAAACATTAAATTGAGATATTTCCTATTTCATGAAAACTGAACTGATACCAACTGCTTCCACTGCACAGACAACTTCTAATGGTATGACAAAATTCAGAATCCATATGATTCATTTAGCATTCAGCTCTGAACTTTCTATGAACATTCTCACCGGAACATTCATACAATTTTCATTCTGAACTATAAGGTGATAATTTTTGAAGGTTGGCCCAAACATTCCTGGAATGTTCCCCGAATGTTACCGTGCCCACTGGGAAGACACACCTCAATGATCGCGCATCACAGTCAAAATAATACCAAGTGTCAGGCATGCTATTAATAGTTGAAAAGCTTTCTATTCGTACAACCCTAATGCACTTGGTGTCAAGATGTTATGGCCTGTAAAAATCTTCAGCAGTAAAAGATAAAAAAATGACTTCTTATTGGGCATAGTCAATGATATCCCTAAAGTATCTGTGAACCTGTAGTGACCGTCACCTGCGTAAGAAATGAGATTATGTCATTTGAGTGAAAAGTTGTAAATATTGAAATGAAATAGAATATGGGTTAAATAAGGACGGTTCGCTATGATATTCTATACCTGATAGCACTCAGGAACCTGGAGGTGTGTTCTTGGACGGCCCTTTTATCTAGCTTGCAATGGTACCCATCACCTTAAAATGGTTCGTATTGGTTATCATGACGAAGGTGAAGCTACCTGGAATAGGATGGCTATCGATACCTTCGTTCAGGGATGTTCTAATAGCGAGGCAAAGAAAGTTGTTTTAAATGCTGATTCAAAAGGTCTCCCTGAAGCTATACGCATGATGAAGCTGCTGATTCAATAGCTCACAATAAATCCACTAAATCTAAAACGTCCCGAGTTCCAGAATACTCGGTTAAACAATCACTTGTGGATGAGGACTCTCCGTCCTGGCCAATCCCAGTACCACAGAGGTGAGTGAACGAGAGCAGTGCCGGACTGAGTACTCTCATCCTTCCTGGTGAATCCTTGTACCACAGAGGTGAGGGTATGGGAGCAGGAAGCCACTGAATACTCTTATCCTCCCTTGTGCATTCTGATACCACACAGGTGTGTGAAACGGATCAAGCCATTGAGGCGACGGTTAATTGATATATTGGTTCCCGGATTATTCCCGGACCAATTTCATAGGGTCGGGAGGGAGGTAAATATAAATAAAGTTGATTTTTTTTTTTATTTACGTGGAAATGCTGAGTAGGCAAACAGTCGGGAGGGAGGTAAAAAAAATAAAGTGATTTTTTGGACATATATCACGGTGACTACTGTCACCCTCAAAATATTGGATGTCTAAAATCTTCATGGTGCCCTATTTTAAGGACCTATTTCCAAAATCCTGGCTAATACCCTGACTTAGAATGGAGTAATGCTTTATGCTTCGATATTCTTTGGAAACATGATACTTATCAAGATAAAATGAAAATTCAGTACTAATAAAAAGAAATTGATGAGTGGTAGGTTAAATATTGATTGACATTTTAAAGTACTTATGTTCTGCTCTGGGCAGACTGGGACCACTATGGAAATAAGTTTCTTTTTAAACGTTTAGTGTATATATCCTGTCTGGTTAGAATTCTATTGCTTAGCAGAATAATGACTCTCCATCTAGTCACCGTTATACATAATTTGTGTGCCAAATGCTATGTAATACACATCTTACAAGACTAAATAAAACCAAATCAAAGGTGTTTCGATTTCCCAGGCAGATGGGGAAACCTCGTGGGATACTTCCCAATCATCGCTCAAAATTTCAAAACTTGCATGACGCACCCATGCATTTCTCAATTAAAATCCTTATTTTAACAGTATCAACGTAATTAATAGTTTTCGAAGCACTTTACGTTTACTATCTACTTAATTTTTTGAACCAAATACGGATTATTTACTGATTTAAAAGTTAAAATATACCAGGGATTTTCCATCTTAAGTTAGAAACTCCCTGAATATACTCACATCATTTTTTTGTTTGTTTGTTTGGGATCCGTAACCGCATTTTGCCCACGGGGTCAACTCCCAAAGGAGGACCTACGGAGTTCACCCTCTCCCACCCAGGCCACTCGTCACCCCCGGGCCTTGTCTCAGTCTCTGTTCCCTCTCCCCCCATACTTTTGTCATGAATGCCTCTTGCATCCGGTCCGTACCCTACCCTGTCCTCCTGTCCTATACATATACCCTATCTAGTCTCTGGTCTGTTTCTTCCTTGTCTTTCTGTCCTACACATATATTCAAACCCCACAGAAAAGAACCCCTCAACATATTTCAAACCCCACAAACAAACTGTGTTAATTCATTATCTCAACAACCAAAACAATTAAAACATCAGTGAAACTCTCTCTCGTCTCCCCTCATGTATCCTCCGTGCCTACCTGTTTCGGTGCCCCTCCCTTACACCACCGGCTCTCTTCCCCTTTGCCGTTTAGTACGAACCAACAAATGTGTTAGACAAAGATAATAAACAGATATGTAAACAGGCACACCCCTATCGCTTGACATTTACCAGCTTGTCTCTACGTTCGCGCCAAGGTAGAACGATTGACAAAAGGGTGCACGATTGACCGACCGTTTGCCACCCGGTTTGTAGTTTCATGACCAAATATGGTCAATTTATTGTAGGTTCGGTGCACCTACTTATGGGTCGGCGGTAAAGCACAAAATTAAGTGGGAGGGTTACATTCAATTTCCCAGCGGCGCTATTTAACTTTGATCGGCGGATCCGGGAACCAATAAATCAAATAACCGTCGCCTGAGTGCTCTGATCAGTCCTGGCCAATCCCATTACCACAGAGTTGAGTGAACGAGAACAGTGCCGGACTGAGTGCTTTTATCCTTCCTGGGGAATCCTGGTGACTTCCTTTCTATGCAGTTACATCCTTATATCCAAATCTCTTCTTTATCATTTTCTTCATCCCTTCTCCCGCCGTTCTGGCTAGTATATCTGATAGTTCCCCAGTCAAACCTATAATCTCCTTGAGCTGCTCCGTCTCCTCTTTGCCCATCCAGACCCCTCATCTCTCTCCACCCATATTCTCTTTACCTTCCACAACATTCTATCCCTAATTTGAAAGGCATGTTCTTGACCACATCTCTAAACATGCAACTATCTGACCACATTCTGTTATATGAATACCAATCTGGATTTCACCCTCAACATTCATGCGAAGCATCCTTGCTACAAATGACTGACACTTGGCTGAAAGCAATTAATGATAACCGATTAGTGGGCCACGTCTTTCTAGATCTTCAAAAAGCATCTGATGTTGTTGGCCACAGTATTTTAGTAAAAAAACTGGGTCTATATGGACTACGGTAAATGAAAGTTCTGTGAAATGGTTTTCCTCTTATCTCAGCAACCGTAAACAGAAAGTAAGTTTAAATGGCTCCGTTTCTGATTTGTAAAGAAATCACAGCAGGTGTCCCACGAGGGCCACTATTATTCATTATCTTTATCAATGATATGTTTATGCATGACAGTAGTGTAGATAATACGAGTAGCCTTTATGCAGATGATTTAAAGATTGTTATTATTATTATTATTATTATTATTATTATTATTATTATTATTATTATTATTATTATTATTTTAATTATTATTATTATTATTATTATTATTATTATTATTATTATTATTATTATTATTATTATTATGCTCTTTATGTTGGACACTTTAGCAGGACATGTTGTTCATTCTCGATATCCCCCTCCATACACATTATCCTGTGCTGTTCTCCCTGCACTTCAGACTGAGTGATGAATGCATACTATAATCAAGAGTTCATAGGTTGTTACTTCACAGATTTTAGGGGAAGGGTTGTCTGTCATCTCCTAAGTAGGAGTGGTATGGACACTTGCAATACGCGGGCACATACATGTCATATGTTCTCATTCTGATATCGTAATCCTAATCTTTGTAATAGGGTCAAACTCATTTTGCAAGAAGAATACAAGCAATATATAAACAGTGATGATATGACACAAGAGGTCTAACATTACACATAGGGTCATCTCAAAATTACTTTCCTGGAAGTGGGTTACCAAGGTCATATGCCCCACCAGATTTTACCCCAACGGCAGTCTATACTGATCTTCCAACCATGTTAAAATCAAACACTGGTATTGATTTATTACATTTATCATGGCAAGAACTACATTCAGTGACCTTAGGTCTCGTAGATAACCTTCTCAGTTGGAATGAACCGAAATAAAACAATAAGTATCTATACAGCTAAGACTAATTCAAAATCTAAAACATGGAAAGTCTCAATTGACAGTTTTGAATACCTTTTCAGTAGTTATATTTTCATTAAAACTCTGATTACGAGCCTAAAACTGGATTTGAAAAAGGTTTTGGGTAAAATTAGGTAACATCTGGTTTACAGCCAAACCAGTCTTTGCCACATTCAATGTATTTCTCGTATCAAATGTATATTAACTGTAAATATTCGAATGAAAAAAATTTTTTTTGGCACTCTAAGCTTTTTTTGGTTATTTTATTGACATACGGGTAGGAAAGAAAAGAAAGGCCCTCAAAAGCCTGTGCCGATCTCCAATGGATCTCAATTTTTGTTGCTAAGGATATAAGAGGGTGCTTGTAATTTGGGAATATAATTTGGTGTGATTTTGTACTCGACTTACCAGTTAAAACAGAAATTTTGTGAGAGAAATTAAAAAAAAGTGAAAAAAGGGCATTTTTCGAAGCGTTTCTTTTCGATCTTTTAATGATAGAAACACAACGCTTCTGAATGGTATTTGGTAATTGTAGCTGTTGCTCATTTGCTTAGAAAATATGTAGTACCACAGAGTATTGTAAGTGTCCAACCACCCCTATTTAGGAAATGTCATACTGTTCCTAAACCTGTGAAAGGTACCGACCTTCATTTGGCCCTCAGGGCAAACGCACCAGAAATATAAGTACTTACAAGCGGATTTGAACACCTTCGGGTGTAAGATTTTAGCTCCCCAAAATTTCCAAATTGGTGGGAGGGGGGGCGAGGCTTATTTTAACCGGACTATAGCTAATAGGACCGTTTAGTGTATAAAGAGGTTTTCAACTTACTAATGTGTGTATATCTATTGCCTGTATTCACAAATGCAAATTCATTAATCATATAATTATACATAATTGATGCAACTACAAAATGCAATACAATTGACATGCAACTAAGTGAACATTAGTCAGTTTATTGCTGATAAAAACAAGCATTTATAACTCATAGAGGTAGACAATACATTTCCTCAAAGAGCATATGGTTTCCCATTGGCCTTAACTCTTAGTACATAAATTTTTCAAATTACAAAAATGTAAGATAAAACATGGAAAAGTTGCAATGTGCCTGGTTGCGAATAAATATGGTGCGACTAAATGCTCAAAAAGCTTACAAAACTGGGATTGCAGTATCATTCTACTAGAAGTCTGTCTATTGTATTCCTTTACTAAGTTTATAACACACTGGGTCAGAAAACCTGATAAAGGGACAATTATCACTATGTCTAAGATGCCATGATTCCTTTCGATACTCGGGATATGCAGTCTATGAGAGAAAACAGTATCTTTGATAAAAATAATTTGATCTTCAAATGACCTTGAACTATAAAGAAACATAATAATTTGGCCTTTTTTCAGGCATTTAGGAAGTAAAAATTAAAATTGCCTTATCAATACTCAAGTTAATATTTTCAAAAAGAATTTGTGTAAACTGCTGTACATTGGTTATCTAAACATCTAGTGGTTGAACTGATGATTGCATGAACCATTCCATTATAGTTAGTGTTGCATGCTATATTAGATTAAAATCACAATTGATAATTGCATGAACCATTCTATTTAGTGCTGCACGCTATATTACATTAAAATCAGAATTGATGATTGCAGGAACCATCCCGTTGTAGTTAGGGCTGCACACTTTATTAGATATAAAATCAGAATTGATGATTGCATGAACCTTTCCGTTACAGCTACTGCTGTATGCTAAATTAGATCAAAATCAGATTTGATGACTGCATGAACCGTTCCGTTATAGTTAAGACTGCATACTATATCAAATTAGAATCAGATATGATGATTGCATTTTGTAGTTGGTGGTGCATGCTATATTAGATTATAGTCGGATTTTATGATTGCATGAACCGTTCCGTCATAGTTAAGACTGCACGCTATATTAGATTAAAATCAGATTTGATGATTGCATGAGTCATTTCGTCATAGTTAGTGCTGCATGGTATATCATATTAAAATCAGTCATGTTGTCAGATCCTTGTTATGTACGCTTTTATCTATTTATGCCCACTCCTTTAAGTTGAATATTTCTGCGATGAAGGTCACGAGGCATTACAATACGCGCATATTCCCCAAATATGCTGTCTATGTAACCATTGGCTGATTATCATTCAATGGCAAAGAGACATTTCCCTATTGGAGATGAGGACTCTTCCAGAAAAGTCTGTAAGGGGGGGGGGGGGGGCACTTTGATTTTCAGATCCCCACCAATGACTATATCTTTCAGAAAATAATACAATATATATACTTTTGATTTTCAAAGGACCCCACACCATCATTTTTTTTATATTGACCCCATATATAACGTTTTGTTTTTGTTTTTACCTGACCTACAATAATTTTTCAAAAGGACTCCACTCACAATGATTTTGAATTTTAAAAGATCTCCATAATTTTTTGAATAGCCCCATTTACATCCCTTTATTGAATGTTATTGTCATTTGCTTGCTTTCACTTCTGAGCATGATGGTGTACACTGCAGATGTTTCTGAATTTGGAGATTTGGTTATGAATGTTATACCATGATAGGCGACTAGAACGTACTAGGCAGCACTGATTGAAAAACACAAGAATTTAAGTGAAGTGTGGGGGCGCTGTAGTAAAAGTCTTTGACTTTTGGACTCCTCATCTCTTGTGTTTTCAATCAAAGTTGCCTGCTATGGGCTCTGTCCCTATAGCAAAATCAAGGGATTTCATATAGTTCAGTGTCTTAAAGGCTCTAGTAGGTACACAGAGATGTGCCAAGGTGAATTTGTTGTCATTGTCAGATGCAAGGTAACCCCACTCCACCACTATTAATTATTTTTAATTAAAAATCCTCATCAATGTTTATTTCTTAAGGTGAGCATTCCCCCAAGCAGATTTTCCTGGAAGAGCCCTTGGTATATAATGGCACTAGCATCAATATCAGATGCTACATCAATTACTTGAAATACTACACAGCAACTGTGTGTGCATTTAAAATTTAGAGGAGAAAACCCCTTGTAAGCAGCCCAAAAATGAAAGCGGCTTTATGATAAAGGTTTCACACAAGTTGTGAAAGTGTTTTTGGTAAATGTTTGTGCCCTCATCCACATTATTTGTTGATTCTCGATTCTTTTGAAGCCACAGTTCTCGTGTAATCTCATAGACACGTCATGATCAGTCTCAATACATACAAACACATTTTGACCAAGACTGAATAGCCTCTTGGCAAGGTCAACGGTGCAAACTTGGCCAGGCCACGTGACCGATGCTCACTGTCTACCCACAATGCACCTGTATGTCCCATGTGATACGTGACGAGACCTGCAACGATATTTCCTTGAGAATCCTTGACAGCCGTAGCAGGATAGTGTGAAAGGCAGTGGTAGAGAAATCGCTCTGTTTCCAGTCGTCTACCAAACTTCCAGTTACCGTTTACGATTGCTGCATCCTCTTTCGTCAGGTCTGTCTGTGCGTAACCTTCAGGTAACTCACTGTAAGATGTATCAGGTCCTCATTTGCAGTTGTAAATATAAGGTGGAATTTAGTACAAACTATTGGGTTACAAGAATAAAACTTTGATTTTGTAGTAGATCATTAACAAAAGACAAAGCGATTGTATTCCTTGCATGCAAAAGAGAAAATTGTTCATTGTTGAATTGAATGTGTCACAGCATAAAATTAAGCATAATGTAGCTTGTTCCCCATGTTGGACATTAAGATGTATATTTGTACTATGCACATTTCATTAATTCCAACTGTATGAACTGGTGATCTTGTGGATTATCTTAAATGTTTATTGGCACTGATCTGGTACTTTTAGTCAGTATGCCATTAGGTAGCTTAGATTTAAGTTGAATCTTGCCATTGAAAAATGTATTGTAAAGTAAACGATTGAATGAAACCAGAGAAAGCTATATACAGTGTAAACTCTGCTGTTAATAGGCAGGCCCTTACACTGAATATATGCACAGCGTATATAGAACTGACCTAGCAGTCAAACCCTTGACCCTTTTTACCAAATACATGAGCTCACAATGAAAATATGCACATTGTATACAGCACTTACCAAACAGGTCGATCCTAGAAATGTTTAAACCATATACAGGAGCTTACATTGAAAATATGCGCAGTGAATACATTACTTACCAAAGAGGCGGATTCTTGACGCTTTTTATTAAATACCAGAATTTACAAGGAACAAATGCACTGTGTATACAGTCCTTATCAAACAGGCAGATTGTTCATGCGTTTTACCGAATATATAAGCTTGCAATGAAAATATGCACAGCGTATACAGTACTTAGGAAACAGGGAGTACCATGACGCCTTTTACCAAATACTTGAGCTCACAATGAAAATATGCAGAGTGTATACAGCACTTACCAAACAGGCAAATCCTTGACGCTTTCTACCCAATACAGATAGTTGCTTACAACGAAAATATGCCGACCTAATCTTTCGTAAACCTTTCTCAGAGGATCAAGTAAGTGACTCCTGAAAGCTAAATGCAAAACATATGAATCATCTAAAAAGTGAGCTTACGTTTGAGAGCTAGGCTTGTCTGTGTGTGTGCGTGTGTGTGTACTTGTATTTCTGAGTTGTGAGATCAGCTCTAAAACTAAGAAGATAGTGGTCACTGAAGCATGAGAGCTTTGTGAGATCGATCTCACTATGTTTTTACAAATATCTTTCTTGTTTTTAGGCTGAAGAGGGTTAGGGTTAGGATTCAGTTAGGGTAATATTAGGTAAAACATGCCCAAATAACAAAGTTGCTTTATAATGGGAAAGATAAGGAACGACCTCACACATCAGAATTACAGAGTTGTGTGTGTGTGTTTGTATGTGTCTGTGTGTGTGCATGCTAATCTGATTTGCCCTTTTTGTGAATCTACATGATATCTTTTACTGGTAGTCGCGAAGCACTAGTCCATTCATTTTGGTACATTACTCTCTATTACAATATTGAAAAATGCAATGAGGACCAGGAGAACTTTTATATTTCCAGCCAAAAGTCATCTTAATAATACAGCACACGCCAAACTATCTCAATTCTAAAATACCTCATTTTTCTTCGAAAAACGTAGATATCATTTGTTTTAGCCAGTATCTATCATTAGAAATATTTACGCAATATTTGCTAGAATCCTATTGTACTTCTGTAGTTTTGCTGTATTGATTATCAATTAATGTATCATAGGCTAGATTAAAAGTCTTACCTTCAAATCGGATACATGGCATGTCAAGGGGTGTTATCTGCCTCATCCAATCCAACTGCAACGGCTTGGTCTTAGGGGCATACACAGTGAAGTCATATTCAAGGAACGTCAGGGCTTCCTGTCACAGAAATAGCATGTTGTAAAGCTCTTACAGTCAGGAGATTATTCTAGAAATCCTGAAAGTCTAGATTGTGACTAGCCAGTAGTGGAGTAGAACACGAAGAAACCCACTGCCTGCCCTTATGTCATGGGCAACTTCCTCAGGTGAACCAGTCCTACGTGAGTGTCATTTGGCATCAATATGTGATTTTAAATATGGCAGGATTAGAAATTCGATGTCAACACTTCTCTTGATTAAAATGAACTTATCCTACATCCACCATATACCATGCATTCTCATGAATATGTTTACTTTGTAAATATGTTGACTTCAATATTAATTATCATGCCCATTATGGAGAAACAGTTGTTAGTACTATGTACATTATTAGCCATTCCGCATTAAAGGGAAAAGTTACAAAGTCTCGTCCTTAGGTTCTCTGGCTAATAGGAATAAAAGTACATTAAGTTAAATGACTTTTTGGTTGTTACCAGTAGACCTATACTTCTGCTCAATGCATCAAATGTTGGCTAGACCGTTATGAAAATATTTCTTTGAGGATCGAAGAGGCTCCAGGTTTCAGACTTTAAGTAGTTTGCAAAACAAAGACCACCTTGACTGTGTGTTCATTTGTTTTAAGTTTTAGAAGTTTTACAGTGTTATTTAAAGCATCACGCTTGTTGTTACTTAATAGGTACCTGTTGGACTGCAAAATCAGTGAATCATAGTCATCCAAGAAGAAAACCTCAGAGACTCTAATCTAAATTCTGTTTGTGAATACATACCATATTTAAGTCATATTTAAGTTATAAGCATGTAATAATTCAGTCTGAATGAGTCCGGCATAATCGTGACTACTCTCAATTGCATAATTTGGGCAATTAGTTTTTATGTCTATCTCAGTTTTATAAAGGCTTTAATAGGTTCATCACTGGAACAAGTGATTTGTGTAACTTACATTATTGCCTCAGATACTAATCTGCATTGATTACTTGGGCTATTTTAACGGAACAAAACTTAGTTTCATTTAAGTTCCACATGTTCTGTTTATATTTATTTATTTCTGTTTGGAAATAATTCCAGTAATAGCTCCGTCCATGTGAGTTTTAACAATTTACTTACAAAACTTATTGAACCTTAGCATAAATTCCTTTCCTCTGACAAGGGAATAACATAAACACAACCTTCAAGTCACAAATGCCAAATTATAGGTTATTAGGGGTTCTTTTAGCTTTGCCAACTGAAACTTGCTAATCAAATATCTATTTCAAAAGTTACATATTTTCACTGAAAATATGATAACTTACATAACATTTTTATGCTTTGCGTATTTCATTTCGGGGTTTCCCTATTCCTTGAGGTTGCTTACATATTTTTTGCCAGGGTATTCCTACTTTTACAGTTAAAGTTATATAATATGTCCAGGAAATTATAAGAGTTTTGAAGTTATACTTAACAAAAAAGGGCCAAAACATAAGAAAACAAACACATACTTTTGTGAAAGTCACTTTTATTTCATCCGGTATATAGTTTACTTCAAACATAAACAAATAAATACATATTTTCATGCATCAATACGACACGAGAGGCCATATTTAACAGTAAGGTCGACGTCTATTTCTGGCTGGTCCACTGAAATTTTGAGGTACACAACTTCAAAATGCCATCACTCTTTTGTCTGGAGGGTTTGGTTGTGAATGTTTTTGGGCCTTACACTCAAGATATGGTATTTTCAGGAAAAACACAAGTTCCAGAAAGATCTGTGACACAGACCCTGTGAACCAGATTTGAGCCAGAATGTGTACCTTTGACGCGGAATGGCTGTTATGTGTATGACATATTATTGACCAATGAGAGAGCAGGGAAAAGAGTGAAAATAAAAATACCTGCCTGTGATGGCAATATTCTGGCATCACTCGTTCATTGGATGCCAAAGAATTGTAAAATGTTATGTGGGAAGTCTGTCTGCAAGAGCGTGTATTAACTGACACTATTGTGGCATTGAACTACCAGAAACCAAAGCAATCTGGCTCAGCAACTAGGCCTACAGATGGATAACAATGGGATATCGATATGCAAAGGTAGACTTAGAAATGCCTATATTGCTGAGGAAGCCAGATTACCAAAAGTATTACCTAATAAGGATAACTACACAAGATTAGTTATTCATGACACACACAAAAGGTTGTTTCATGCTGGATTTAGTCACACCCTTGCTCAAGTAAGAAGTGAATATTGGATTCTGAAGAGACGGACATCGGTGAAAGAGAGAATGCCCACTACGCCATCATTACCTTCATAGAGAGTAACTCAGTGTCATCCCTTTATTCATCTTAGACCTGACTACTTAGGACCTCTGTATATAAGAAAAAACTCAGCGCGCCAAAAGGTTTAGGTGTGAATCTTTACATGTCTGATGGTCTGAGCAGTCCATTTGGAACTGATACGGTTCATGACATCCGAGCAGTTTTTGTTGTGTAGGAGGAGCTTCATAGCTCAATATGGCACTCCACATAGCATCTT
This sequence comes from Maea johnstoni, assembly GCA_963942565.1. Classification (NCBI taxonomy): domain Eukaryota; kingdom Metazoa; phylum Annelida; class Polychaeta; order Spionida; family Magelonidae; genus Maea; species Maea johnstoni. The sequence goes on along the minus strand of OZ012690.1, from coordinate 11,646,990 downwards.
ATCAGATAACGCAAGTCAATTCCAATTAGAAAGGAATGTGATCACAAAGGCATGGATAGAGGTAAAAAATGATACAGATGTTCAAGATTATGAGGAAGTTAGAAACTCGATAAAATTCCAGAAATCATCAATTGACGAGATGGCGAATTAAGACCTGCAAAAGTATTATGCAAGAAGAAAATTTACTGCAGACTTCAAACCTGTTATACCGCATGGAACGTTCAGAATCAAATACTGACTCTGATTCAATGGGAAAAATTCCTGATTCTATTCTTGATGGAGTTGGTAAGCCTTGAAAAAGCAAGCTGCCATTTTACCCATAGAATGGCTCAGGAAAACTCTGAAGGACTAATCTAAAGGCCAGTAAGACTAGCTACATTGCATATCATTTGACCTCTACTATCAATAAAAACAAAGCTTGCCATTACGTCATTAACTAAGTGAACACCTAGTCGACAATGAAATTTAAGTTCCTAAATCGCGTGTAGTTGATAAAAGTTTTACTTCATCTAAAGTCTGTTCTATCAAGAACTATGTGATTAAATGACTCATTTTGAGTGAAGTTCACCAGAAATAAATGTATGAGCATGGTTTATCTCCTTTATTTCTAAAATATTATCATTTCATTCACACTATATGTTGAAGGTGGCCACAGTCCAATTCTACCTGTTCTAGTCTTAAATTCCTTGTGTTATGTATTTCAGGCACGGCTCACCTTTTGGTCTTTGAATCTGATGTTGGAAATACAGAGGGCGCTGTAGTCTGGCCATGTGTCTGCATGTACAGTTGACGTCAAGGAGCCGTTACATATGTTCCGCATAAGACCAACGATCTACAAGAGAAGGTATACTACCTGAGACTTTGCCAATATTATGATGAAAATTTCTTCTATACATGGGCAGAATGTTTTTATATTACATTGACAAACCAGAATAAGTCATCCATTTCCTACATGCTGTACATTGGAGCACCATTTTAAGAATATTGACCATGTTAGTGAAAAAACACTGATGTAACATCATGAAAATGGTTCTTTGGAATAATAAGAGAAAACGGTAGGTGGAATCTAAAATAGGTAAAGAAAGAAAGAAAGCCAGGCTCCCTCTTTGTTGAGGTAGAGGTGGTCTCGGTAGGGGATTGATGCATCTGGTTTGATGCATCGTGCAACAATGAGAGTTTTTGTTTTTGTTTCCCTTATACATATATATATATATATATATATATATATATATATATATATATATATATATATATATATATATGTATATATATATATATATATATATATATATATATATACATATATTTATATATAAGCCAGTGAGCTTTAGAATGCATGCTATTAGATAGGCTGTTGTGTATTTCCGGTGGTTTAGGCAGAATTGAATTTATTGAGATCAGTGATCAGTGTTATTGTGACCTAGTCAGAAATCCCTTTCCCAAAACATACATTACAGTAGCATCCTCAAAAAGCAATGTGCTCCTCCACAGTCTTGAGTGTTATTAGGTATAGGATATCATAGCCTTTATCAAACGATTACATTTCAATATTTACAACATTTCACTCAAATGACATAATCTCATTACTAACACAGGTGATGGTGACTGCAGGTTCAGAGTAACCTTACGGATATCATTGACTTATTAATATTTCAGATCCCTTACTGCTTAAGTTGTTTACGAACCATAACACTAAAAAGCTCCATAACTAGTGTGGTGACGAGCGTGGTCCTGTTCACGCACTGGTCTTAGGTGAGATGACGTCACCAAACGGCACCCTTTTAATTACGCAGTAAAGCCTTGATGATGCTAAGATGTAGACGTACTAGATGTCGTTCTTCAAGAACCAGATCGCCGCAGATCTGTGAGCTGCCACACCGGGGATGGAACCTAAGTAATCCATCCATGTGTTTTATAGAATAGGTCATCACCACATTGGCGCTGCGAGCGACTTCCGAAGTTGTGCGTTTTTGCCTTTTGTTCTGAGGACCAGTCTCTACCTGTGAATGACGCCAGGAGATTAGCCAGATACAACTTCTGACATCAGGGAGAAAGATGATCAATGTTTTAATCAATGCCATCTGTCAGTCAATGTAGGGAGAGGAAATGCTGATTATTCTTGTCCTACAGAAAATTTGAACCAGTTGTGTTTTGAGTGTTCAAATTTTGTTAGATTTTGTATATATCACCTGCCTTCATTACTTTTATGTAAATGATAAACTACTTAAGTTGTTTTCTGCAGTGATGCTATTTCTGACAAAAAACCAAACAACATTGAAATACAAATAGTCAAATTTTTACAAAGGAGAGTTCAGATTTCCAAAATGTTACCTTAGATGACCAGACTCAAGTGGATTCGAAACCAGCCGGTCAACCTGAACATGCTAGCCTCAACCAGTGCACTGTCAGCTAATAGCCCCCTATTAGCCCAAAATTGGTGCCTAGCTGATGGTGGAGGTCAGGTTCCTCTATAATGTAATTGATACGAGAGCCCTGATTGGTCCTTGTTCCCATGTGAGCTAGATCTGCTGCCAGTCAGTGACTCCTGGCATGAGTCCAGCACCTCACTATATAGCGCATATAGTAATTGATCTCTCGCTCCATATCCATTCTTTTCTTCATCCAAGATTTTACACTGTTCATTAATGTGCATGTAAATGTTGTTTAACCTATCAATTACCGAAATTTGTCGGTTACAGTACAACTCTATAACATTGTTTCTAAATCTAAAAAAACTGACATCTAATCGTTTTTTAATGGTGTATCTACCGACTTTTGTCGGTTCAACTGGCATTTTCGATTAAAATCATCCCTTCAACAAAGAAAAGATGGCGCTCAACCTGACGTCTGCCACCTATGAGGAAATGAGATCCCTGCCGGGGATTGGTCATGTGACAGCCAATCGTTTTCTCCAGTTTAGAGATGACTGCCAGCTGGACGGTAGGCCTTTCAACTTCATGGCTTTGTCCGAGAAGCCTCATGTCAAAACAACTTTTCATTCTCTATTGTTGAAAGGTGAGTGTTATTTCAAGGATAAGACAGGTTCCCCTTCTTATCTCGATCCTGGGTAGTCAGACATTGCGTCCGGGGAGGAAAGTCAGGATGACGATGGAGGAAAAGAGCAGGCTCTATCTCCGGAAGTAGATCGGGAACAAGCGACAGCTCCATCTCAGTCTTTCCACGATCCGATGTTTGAGGATGTCATGTCTCTGGGGGAGATTCCGAATAAAGATGGAGAGAAAAAGCAGGCTCTGTATCCAGGAGAGAGGGAACAAGCAATGGCTCCGTCGACATCTTCCCAAGATCAGATGTTAGACATCATGAAGACCATCTCAGGAAATTTTGAAACTTTACAAGTAACCGTGCAGGAAATATGTCGACGACAGGATGAACTCGATAACTGGATGAGTTCCTATAAACAATTGCAGGAAGCACAAATACTCCATCCTGATGTTCATTCAAAAATGGAGGTTTTGTACAACCCCAGACGATCATCTCATGAATCGCCTGTACAATTTGAGGGAAGAAGTTCTGCAGCTGATTGTAACATTCGTCACCTGGACAGACAGGAAGCAAAGCCATATGTCCCTAAAATGAAGTCTTACAACGGAGGGGAGTGTTTCTGTGCCTGGTTGACGAAGTTCAAAAGCTTCCAATGATATTATCGGTGGACCGATAATGACGCTTTGTCCTATTTGGTTGGACTCCTCACCGATAAACCAAGTGAATTCTATGAAAATCTTCGGCCAGAAGTAAACGATAGCTACGCGAGTACAACTGAAGCTCTGATCAAAATGTATGAGAGGAAGATAACATCAGAGTTGAGCTCCATTTACCAGAAAGAGGATGAAAGCATAGATGCGTTCAGTAACGGATCAAGACTTTGCCCCATCAAGTACATCCCACATCCAGTGATGAGATGATTGAGAACCAAGCGCTTCAAGCTCTTATGGGTGGATGCACTGATACCTATGCTGCAGAAATAGCTCTGATTCGAGAACCAACAACACTAGACGATGCTGTGCAGTATACAAAAGTAACGGTGGCGAATCATTCGATGCTACAAGAGAAAAGGCCGCACAGAGCGAGACAAATATCTTTCATGAATCAATTCTCCATTCGTCAGGTACAACAACCAGAAAAAGCACAGCACCAAGATGTTTTCACTGAGATCATCAGCATGTTGAGGAAATTGGAGAGTAAAGTTACTTCTAATACTCTCTTCTCATGACAACAGATGCTGCCTACCAAATTTTAGAAATGGAGTTCAGAGAGAACCGATTTTTGTCAGATCTCAAATTACAGAGAGAACCGATTCTTATCGGATCTTTAAACTTTAAGTGAAACGATTCTCATCGGGTTCCATGTTTGGATGTTATAGAAGTCCTTGGAACTTCTCAAAGCTGTCACTTGATATCTGGATTCCTTGTGAAAACTGAACCAACACGTGGGGAAGATGAAGCTTAATAGAACCGGCGTTTGCCAGATCTGCATGACAAGAACCGAAGTTCTTCGTTGATCTCTTCAGTCTAAGAAGATAATGAAGACTCATGAAATGCAGACGATGAGGAAATATTGATATTTCAAGTTGCCTTACCCAAAGTTCAACAAGAAGATGTCAGTGGAGGAGTTATATAGAGTTCTTCCTATACCTCAACAAATTTGCAATCAATGCAATTGAATGATCCTGATATCAGGAATCTCATCATTCGGAAGGAGGAAGGAATGGAATCAAACCAAATATTGCTTCATTATTTATCACCATCTGTTCAGGACTTCTGGGTAACCAGCAGTTGTTGGAGCTTAATGATGGGGTCTTCTATTACTGATGGCGTGACAATCACGAAGATCAACTATTTTTTCTGGTGTAACATCCTTCAGACAGAAGATTCTTCAGCAATGACATGTTGTGTTGAAGACCCTAGCTCGATTACTAAGGAGTTTCAGAGGAGTTTGCAGAGACTTTAGTCCCTAATTTCATCCCCCGTTAGATATACCAGAACATCTCCATACAGAGCAGGCTTAGACTTCAGGAAGTGACTTATACATAGTGTAAAGAGTATTTTCACCAAATTGACATATCGGATCAAGTGGAACCGTTGTTTAACGGGTCTATGAAAGTCTCTGAGTTAGGATCGATTTTTATCGGACCATTTGGAACCGTTGTGCAACGGATCTTTGATAAAGTATTCTAATCGTCGTTTGTCATTCCGAGAATGTAATCACATTCCAAATTAGGTAGGGGAGGAATGTGGTGACGAGTGTGGTCCTGTTCCCGTCACCAAACGGCACCCTTTTATTCACGCAGTTAACCCTTGATGATGCTAAGATGTAGACGTACTAGATGTCGTTCTTCAAGAACCAGATCGCCGCAGATCTGTGAGCTGCCATTCCGGGGATGGAACCTAAGTTATCCATCCATGTGTTTTATAAAATAGGTCATCACCACACTAGTTTGCTGTGTTGTATTGCCAGTGTACATATCGAGATTACGTTCCCGCCACAAGATCTCAACACACTACATCAGGGATGGCGGCCATTTTGAATAGCGTAGTTTATCTACAGTCAGACCCGCGAGTGGAAGTGTTTCCTACTCTCCCTTCACCTGAAAGCTGCCACGGCTGATCCCAGCTGAAGTCAAGTATGTCATCACAACACCTGTCAACCTATCCAACCTTACCAGCATTGCAGTTTTGTCCTGTTCGACACGCTCCAGAGCTTGGACGATGTTTGAATGGCTCAAGAGTACAACCATCTTAACCTCTGTATCGTGTTCTCTCCCGCACACTGCTTCACTCCCAACGTCAATGTGCAACTTGCTCTCATAACTACTCACGAATAATGTAGCACTTTTAGAGATTATACTCTCTAATCCAGAGAGCTTTTGTGCTGACTGTCTGCTACTGCCATCTATTGGCGCAGCAAAGAACTAAACTACCTCACGGGATACGGCCGTGAGGATAATCAGATTGCCATCCATCCTAGATCAACACAGCCGTGCTACACAAAGCTAAGGTAAGTAACACTACTTAAACTAGCATTATGTACGTTTAAAGGCTGTCCCAACATGAAGCACCAACATCCATTCGGTCCATCACAGCCAAATTAACATGCTGTTGAAAGTGCTTAAATAACAAGGCCAGGACAATGTTCAAACTAAAAGGTGTGATTAATTGAACTTGAGAAGTGACAGACTGAGTGCTATATACCTTCCTGGCCTGTACCACAGAGGCGAATCCTGGTACCAAAGAGGTGTGTGAATGAGAGCTGCAACCCCCTGAGTGTTCTAATCCGTCCTGGCCAATCCCTGTAACACAGAGGTGAGTGAACAAGAGAAGCAATGGACAGAATGCTCTTCTCCTTCCTGGCCAATACTGGTGACCACCTTTCTATGCCTTTACACCCTTTTTATTCTTCTCTCTTTTTTATCATTTTCTTCATCCCCCTTCTCCCACCTTTTGAGCTTATATATTCGATGGTTCCCCAACTAATCCAACGATCTCCTTGAGCTGCACCCGCTGATCACCTTTCCCAAAATTCTATCCCTTGATGCTCTGTAAGTTTGACCCATTAGCATCAAATGTTGTTCATTCTCAATATCCCCCTCCATACACTTTTTTGATGTTTACCCTGTGCTGTTCTCCTTTCACTTCAGTCTGAGTGATGAATGCATACTATGATAAATGAGTTCATCGAGAGAGAGTGCAAATCTTTATCTAGGTTAAACTGCAATCTTGATCAGTGACTTAATATCATTAAATAATTCTACTCGTGCAAGCTATGAATAGTTGAAAGGGGTTTGATGACTTTTATTTTTTCGGAAATCTGTGTATTTATTCAGAAACATTGTGGTACGACCCAAAATTGACACCTATTTGTCATACAGTAAAACCTTTGGATGTGAACACCCATGAAGTGGAACATCCCCTGTAGTGAACACTTTTCCGCAGTTCCATTTTTTTCTAATACATTTTAGTATTACGAAAGTGTGAACACTCACTTTTTTATACATTGAACACTTTTTTTGTGGGGCGGGGGGGGGGGGGGGGGTCCTGAGAACCTCTTTTAGTGAACACCTGGGAACAAGTAGGGTGAGGATTGAAGCTTGGTACTTCCCAGATCTTAGGGGGTAGGGGTAACATTTTTTAAGCGAGAGTGATATTAACACTTGCACTACTCTGGCACTTAAATGCCCTCTGTTCTCATTCTGATAACGTAACGTCTTGGAATCCCTAACATAAACAAAAGGGTCAAACTCATAAAGCAAGAGGAATGCAAGCAACAGATAAAAAGTGATCAAATCACATAAGAGGCCTAATATTACCCATAGGGTCATCTCAAATTTACTTGACTCATGACAAAAAATTAGATTTGAAGCCAATGCTGGTAAAAATTAATATTCTTTGGTACTGGGCTACCCCAACAGTAGTCTATCCTGATCTTCTAACCACTTTAAAATCACACACTGGTATTGCCTTACTGTATACCGTGTTAATATTGCGCATATAAAGTAATGCGCTCAGTAGGTAACTGCCTTGGATGCGCAGTTTAATTATTGTGCATTGATAACCTCCATCTCAAGCTGTGTGAGGGGGCCAAGGGTATGCAAGCTACCCGGCTTTTGGGAAGGGTGGTGCTGCTTTATTCAAGCCGGCCAGCCCCTTGGGGATGTGGCAGACGCAGCCAGTGTTATAGGTAAGTGCAATCTTCATTTCGTCTCCGGCCCTAAACAGGTTGCAATCAGTAACTCTGATTAGTGGTTACCAGCAAGTTTGATCGAACTACATCGCAATTAAACATAGAACCAGCAGAGGCCGTAAAGGGTCTGTACAATGAATGACAAGCGATCATATAAGTGTGTTGTACGGAACCAGGGATCCAATATACAAATGATAGTTGTTGATAAATAGTTTATTGTTCAATCAGTAGTGCGCAGTTAAATAAATGCGGACTCCATGGGTGCGCAAAGTACGCATTAATTAAACTGCCGCAATATTAACACGGTATACAGTATTACATTTGTCATAGCAAGAACTACATCCAGTGACCTTAGGTCTCGTAGAAAACCTTCTCAATAGGAATACACTGAAATAAAAAAGGGTATGTATCATGCTAAGACAAATTTAAAATGTAAAACACTGAAAGTCTCACATGACGGTTTTGAATACTTTTTCAGTGGTTATATTTTGATTAAAAACTTAATAAGGTTAACAGTCCGATCTGTCTTTGACATATTCAACCTATTTCTGGTATCAAATGTATATTAATTGCACATCTTAGACTAAAACGTCTTTCGGGCGTTTTAAGCGTTTTTGTGGTTACTAGTATTTGTTTGACATAAGGGATAAAGTCCCTCAGAAGCATGTTCGTATCACCATTGGATCTCATTTTTTTTTGTTTTTGACTTTAGGTCAGTTGACCAGCATAGTGTGTTGTACGGAACCAGGGATCCAATATACAAATGATAGTTGTTGATAAATAGTTTATTGTTCAATCAGTAGTGCGCAGTTAAATAAATGCGGACTCCATGGGTGCGCAAAGTACGCATTAATTAAACTGCCGCAATATTAACACGGTATACAGTATTACATTTGTCATAGCAAGAACTACATCCAGTGACCTTAGGTCTCGTAGAAAACCTTCTCAATAGGAATACACTGAAATAAAAAAGGGTATGTATCATGCTAAGACAAATTTAAAATGTAAAACACTGAAAGTCTCACATGACGGTTTTGAATACTTTTTCAGTGGTTATATTTTCATTAAAAACTTAATTAGGTTAACAGTCCGATCTGTCTTTGACATATTCAACCTATTTCTGGTATCAAATGTATATTAATTGCACATCTTAGACTAAAACGTCTTTCGGGCGTTTTAAGCGTTTTTGTGGTTACTAGTATTTGTTTGACATAAGGGATAAAGTCCCTTAGAAGCATGTTCGTATCACCATTGGATCTCATTTTTTTTTGTTTTTGACTTTAGGTCAGTTGACCAGCATAGAAAATATAGACCATTCCAGAGTATTGTAAGTGTCCACCTAACCCCATTTAGAAAATGTCATACCGCCCCTAAACTGTGGGACGTACCGCCCTTCAATTGGCCCCAAGGACAAACGCATATAAGTGCAGATAAAACTGATCTGAACACCTAACGGTATACGATTTTCATAGGTATAGGTCCCCGAAATTGGGGGAGGTGGGGTTTGACCAGACTATAGCTAATAGGACCTTTTACTGTACAAAGAAGTTTGCAACTTACTAATGTGTGTATGTTCATTGCCTGTATTCACAAATACAAATTCTAAAAACATACAATCATACATAATCGATGCAACTCCAAAATGCAAACCAATTGACCTACAGACGAGTGAAGATTAGTTAGCTTGTAGATGATAAAAACAAGCATTGATTATTCATAGGTAGACATGCATGCCTTGATGCCAGTGCATTTCTTCAAAGTTAAAGAGCGTTTGGTTTAATATTGGTCTTAACTCTTATTGCATGATCTTTTCAAATTACAAAAAGTAAGATAAAACATTAAAAAGATGCAATGTGCCTGGTTATGAATCTATAAGGTACGACTAAATGTTTAAATAGCTTACATAACTGGCATTCTACTGTTATTAGTTTGTGTTATTAGCTCGAAAGATGTAAGGAACAAACAATGTCATTCTCTTAGAAGTCCGTCCTCAGTTCATTAACTGCTGTTCATTGGTCATCTAAACACCCTATGGTTGAATTGATGATTGCATGAACCGTTCCTTCAGAGTTAGTGCTGCACGCTAATGGACATTAAAATCAGAATTGATGATTGCGTGAACCAGTTTGCTATATTTGATGCTGCACACTCTATTAGATCAAAATCAGAAGTGATGATTGCATGAACCTTTTCATTGCAGTTAGTGCTGTACACTATATGGGAATAAAATCAGAATTGATGATTGCAGTTAGTGCTGCACGCTATATTATATCAAAATCAGCCATGCAGTCAAATAATTGTTATGTGTTTCCACTCCAACAGGTTCAATATTTTAGCGCCGAAGTTCATGCAAGTTTTCAACATATGCTGTTTATGCAACCATGGGCTGATAATCATTCAATGGCAAAAAAAGGTTTCCCTATATGAGATGAGGGCTCTTCCTGAAAGATCTGTAGGGTGGAGTGGGGGGGGGGGGGGGGGGGGGGTAGGGGGCGCTTCAACTTTCAGATCCCCACCAATGATTATATTTTTCAAAAATAATACTATAGTTTTAGTTTTTAAGAGACCCCACACCAACTATTAAATATTGATCCCATATACATTTCATTTTTGTTTTTTGATCCGGATTTGTTAAAAGGATTCTACCTGCAATGAATTTGAAATTTGAAAGATCCCCATATTTTTTTTTCAAATATTCCCATATACATCCTCTTATCAAATGTAATTGTCATTTGCTTGCTTTCACTTCTGAGCATGATGGTGGACACTGAGGATGGTTTTGAATTTGGAGATTTGGTAAGAATATCACACCTTAATAGCCAAGGACTACGTACCAGGCACCACCAATCGAAAGAAACAAGAACTTCCTAGTTGTGTGGAAGTGCCGTCTAAAAGTCTCAGCCTGTGCTTTGACTTTTGGGCTCCTTATCTCTTGTGTTTTCAATCAGAGTTGTCTCGTTCCTATAGCAGGAATCAAGAGAAACTATATAGTTCACAGTTATATGGGTTTTAGTATGTACACAGAGATGGGCCGAAGTGAATCTGTTATCATTGTTGGATGCAAGGTAAACCCATTCTATCACTGTTTATTATTTTCATCCATCCCCCCCCCCCTCACTAATGTTTATTTACTTAAGGTGAGCATTCCTTGAGCAGATTTCCTGGAAGAGCCCTTAGTATTAAATGGCTCTATCACCAATATCGGATGCTACATCAATGAGTTGAAATACTACATATTTAATTGATCTTAGCAAATGTGTGTGCGTTTATAATTCAGGGGAGCAAGCCTCATGTAAGTGATATCACACCACCAGAAAGATAGCGGTAGTATGAAAAAGGAGCACGCTTCATGTAAGTGATCGCACCACCACAAAGATAGCGGCATTATGAACAAGGTTTCACACAACTTCACAGTCTTTTATCCATCTATAGTGAAAGTGTTTTTCCCACATGTCTGTGCCCTCATCCACATAACCTGTTGATCCTCCATTCGTTTGAAGCCACACTTCTCGTGTAACCTCATAGACACGTCATGATCAGTCTCAATGCATACAATCACATTTCGACCAAGACTGAAGAGCTTCCTGGCAAGGTCAACAGTGACAAACTTGGCCAGGCCACGTGACCGATGCTCACTGTCTACCCACAATGCACCTATGTGCCCTGTGTGATAAGTAATAAGACCTGCAACGATATTTCCTTGAGAATCCTTGACAGCCGTAGCAGGATAGTGCGAAAGGCAGTTGTAGAAATGTTGCTCTGTTTCCGGTCGTCTACCAAACTTCCAGTTAGCGTTTACTATTGCTGCATCCTCTTTCGTCAGGTCTGTCTGCTCGTAACCTTCAGGTAACTCACTGCAAGAGGTATTAGATCCCGATTAGCTTATGCCTCTGTACTTATCAGTTGCACATATAAGGTGGAACTGAGTTCAAATCATAACGTTACACAGATGGTGAACTGGAGTTCTTTGTGCAAACATGAGGTAACAGCTATTCTCTTTAAATAGTTATGAATCTTAGATTTAAGTAGAATCGTAATTTTTGAATATCATGCACTATTTCCATTGATAAATAAACATTGATAAATAAACAAGTAAGTAAACAATTGCATGGAACCAGGGAAAGCTATATGCCGTGTTAACCGTACTGTCAATAGGCAGGTCCTTGGTCTTTTTTACCAAATACATGAGCTAACAATGAAAGCATGCACAATGTATATATTACTCAGCAAACGGGCAGATTTCTGACACTTTTTATCATATACATAAGCTTACATTGAAGATATGTCCAGTGCATACAGTACTTACCAAACAGGCAGATCCTTGAGGCTCTCTACCCAATACAGGTAGGCGCTTACGACGAAAGTATGCCGACCTAACTTTTCATATACCTTTCTCAGAGGATCAAGCAAGTGACTCCTGAAACCTGAAAGCAAAACATATGAATCATCAGAAGATTTAGGAGAGAGTTAGGCGTGTGTGTGTCTTTATGTGTATGTGTGCGGGTGTGTGTGTACTTGTAATTCTGAGTTGTGGGATCACCTCTACATCTAGAATGATAGTGGTCACTAAAGCATTGGTGCTTTTTGAGAACAATCTCACTTTGTTTTTACAAATATGTTTCTTGATTTTGGTCTGATTAGGGTTAGGTTTAGTTTAGGGTAACACAGCTCGAAACGCGCCCACATAACAACGTTGCTTTATAATGGGAAAGGTAGAGAACGATCTCACGAATCAGAATTACAGATTGTGTGTGTGTGTGTGTGTGTGTGTGTGTGCGAATCTGATTTGCCCTTTTCGTTAATCAGCATGATATATTTTTACCTACAATGGCCAGGCCCTAATCCAATAATTATGGTACACTATTCTCTTTTACAAGGCCAAACAAACTCTACGGAAAATTGCATCGAGTATCAGCAGAACTTGAATTACATGGGTGTTATACCAGTTTCGGATGTAACCTACAACAATGCTTAATATATCAGCCAAAGCCATTATTACTATAGTGCTATCCTTCCAGTAATAATACAGCACAAGCCACACTCGTTCAATTATAGAGCATCTATATCTTTTCAAAAATCTAGATATCTTCTCTTTTAGCCAATAGCTATCATTAGAAATACTTACGGAATAGAATCTTATTGTTCTCCTGTGATTCCATGGAAATCATTCTTAATTAATCTATTGTAGGTTAAAAGGTGTGTGAAAGTGTTACCTTCAAATCGGATACATGGCAAGTCAAGGGGTGTTATCTCCCTCAACCATTCCAACTGTAATAGCTTAGTCTTAGGGGCATACACAGTGAAAGCATCTTCACGAAATTTCAGCACATCCTGTCACAGAAATAGAACATCACAAAGTTAATGTTTATCTCAAGCTCATACGGTCAAGTGGTTATTCCAGAAATCCTGAAAGTCTAATGGACTGGTTGCTAAATTGTGTTTAGCCAGTATTGGAGTAGCCAGTAGAGGAGAAAATCCCAGAGCCCGGCATAAACCACTGCCTCTCTATACGTCGTTGCCTACTTCCTCATGTAAACTAGTCTTATTAGACGGTTGAGAGTCATTTGGCGTCAATATGTGATTTTAAGCCAGAAAATATGGTGGAGTGATATTTAAATCAACTATCTATACATCCACCATATATCATGCATTCTTACGAATATGTGTACTTTGTAAATTTGTTGGCTTATTATCATTATTGGGAAACAATTGTTCGTACTATGTGCATTATGGCTATGACATATTATTGACCAATGAGAGAGCAGGAACATCGTTACCTGGACTACAACAAAATAACAGCAACAAGTACTACTTATTTTGTAGGGAACTTGTCACATTTCTTACATGAAAGGAATTTGCGTCAGAATTTATCATCTCCTGGAAAAGAACTTGTCAAAAAGTCTTTTAAAAATATCTTGTACATCAAATTACTGAAAAAATAGAAAAATAGAAATACCTACATTGGATGGCAATATTCTGGTATTTAAAGAGTTGTTGGAATGCGTTTTAAGTATGTACAGATAATAAGAAGACACTTTCCCCTGTAGAAAAATTTACTCACCTAAATAGCAAGCTCCTTGGTGATGCACTGAAAGCAATTGAGGGACTTTCGCTTTGTAGTGTGAACTAATTCAGCAGCACTACAGGTTTTGCGAGAAAGATTTTGAGAGGAGTAGCAAGTGAAAAATTCACACTACACAGCTCTAATGGGCATCCATATACCAGCAATTTGCAGTGTTTCCTCATTGATAAAAGTGTGTGGCGAGATGCAAAACCCTTCAGATGCTTGGAATCTTTAGCATAAGCCATTACCTCACCTGCATTTTCATCCATCATCCTGTCAAAACTACAAAGAAAAGCTGTTCTTCATTTCTTGACCTAGCCATATCATGAGAAGTGGACTGTACAAACACTTTGTGGACAGTTATCACAGCATGCTATTGCTTGTAAGTCTGCTGACACTCAAGTTTTCACAAGTGAACTTTAACTTGCCGAATCAGGCATATAATTCGAAAATGTGTCACCTAAAAAACTTACAAATCTACTGCTGAAACACTTGCTTTCTATATGAAAAATGAATAAACATTTTTCTAAAAGCAAATACATCACATCCCTCATCATGCAGTAGTGACACCTAGCAAGACTATATCATAGGTTCAGGTGGTGTATGGTGCATCTGATATAGATCATCTGATAGACACTCCAAGTTTAAATGACTGTCTATAAAGAGTTCCTGTCATACCTCTGAACCTGTGTGGACTTCTCAAGAAATTTTTTTCAATGAGTTAGCAATACTTTTTAGACATAGAGAAAGCTTTCTGACAAGTTGGTTTGCAAGCTAGAGATAGAGACACAATTAGGTTTTTGTGGACACCACAGACCAGAGCATCAATGGAAATGTTCAGGTGTTAAGATTCTACCATCTTCCTTTTGGAGAAGTACCGAGTCCTTTCCTCCTTGCTGGTGCATTGTAGAGAAAACCAAAAACAGTACTTATTATATGTGATTAACAGACACAAAAGATGTATCCGAAGCACTACACTTTTATGGTGAACATTAAAGCTATTTCACAAAAACAGCCATGAACCTTTGGGGGTGGACCACCAATTTGGAAGTCTTTATGTGTAATATTCCCCAAGAAGGTAAGGCAACTGCAAGAATTGTAGGCCTGCCACGAATTATTTGGTATGTGGTTGAGGATATTCTCTAATCTAAAATTGAGACTGACATTCATAACCCTGCCAGCAAGATAGATATCCTTAGTGCTATAAATGCCATCTAGGTCTGTTTGTTCCAGCAACAGTGGAGGCAAAATGATTCATTCAGACATAATGAATGAACAATTTGGACTGTGAGGATAGTTTGTTTAGTGAACGGCAGATTAATATGGGAGAGAAATGCAAAGGAACTTCAATTTATTGAGATGATAAAAGTCCCTAGATGCAGAACAGTTAGTGAACAAGACTTCATAGGGTGTCTATGCTTCACTGATGTATCAGAATTTGTGTAGACTACAGTCATCTACATACGTACCTGTTCTAAATGAGTTTTTGCCAGTCTGATATCTTCCAAGCTAAGACAAGATGAAATTAAACATTCCTCATCTGGAATAGGTCTGATAGGAATGAGATGCCTGGGCTCTGTTGAAAGTGAACTCAAACATTATATTCATAGACAGATTCTCTGTACTGACTCGCAATGTGTTTTCAAGTGGGTGATAAGTGCCAAATTGCTGTTGAATGAACAAGATAAAGGCAGCAGATATCCATTTTCAATACAACAATGTGATGTATGAAGCCTGATTGCCTGCTGCAGGCATGAATGCTACTTGCAACCCATTACGAATGGATGATACAATGTTTTCCTCATAAGAAAGACTCAGAGTTACAGAATGGTGCCTTAAATCTGTCACAAGAATAAGAAAACAAGAGAATGGTATTGGTTCATAGGATGCCAAAATATTGTTACTTGGGAACTCCTTCTGTAAGAGCTTGGATTTTCCTAAACTGTTGGTGCATTTAAATGCCAGAAACAATGCCAAATAGGATTACAAAAGGATAACAATTGAGGATGCAGAACATGATGCAAGTGGGAAGGAGGCCCCTTCAAGATGCGCACTATGCCACTACTTCACAGAGAGTATCTCAGTCTCATCCTTAATTACTTAATACTGGACAACTACTTTGGACCTCTGTATATAGGAGAACACTCAGCAATCCGATAGGTGTGGGTGTGTCTATTTTGTCTAATGGTCAGAACTTTCTATTTGGAACTGACATGGAACATGACAGCAGAGCAGATTGTCCTGTGTTTGAGATGCTTCATAACTCAACATGGCACTCCACAAAATATCATATCAGATAACACAAGCCAATTCAAACAAGCAAGGAATGTGATCACCATAGTCTGGATAGAGATGGAAAAGAATTCAGAAGTTCAAGATTACTTAAGTCAGAAACGAGTTCTGCACAAAGACTATTAGATGCATAGAAAACTTGCATGGTGTATGTGGATACGTTTTGGACAACATAGTGGAAAAAGTACTTACTGAGTCTGAGTCTCAAAGAACTAAAGACATATATCAAGTACAAAAGTTCAGTCCAAATTTTACCAGCAATGTTGGTGATGTTGGGATCATTCATGAAAATTTGCCATGAGGAAGTTGGAAACTTGGCAAAATGGTTTTAGGTAAGAATATGGATTTGAATTAGGTTCCATTTCTATTCTAAGTCATACATTTACTGTATTTCTATTTTACTTCTATAGTTTATGCCGATGCAGTCTACACTGTATTGCTGAAATGCTTGTATTTCTCTTTTTTGTAGTTTTTAAAGTCAAATAAAGTCCTGTTCAAATCACTCCTACCAAGTCTAAAGTTATGATTTTCTAAGCATGGTCAAGATTTATTTACCATATTTCTTAAATCCTATCATCCTCTCACATTGTATTTTGAAGTTTAAAACAGTCCAATTCTACTTATTCTGTGGAACGAGGGATGGGATCTGCGGGACGTCTAATCTGTGGAATAGCTTGACCGTCGGGTTGTAGGGGTAGATTACAACTGAATGGTCCGCCGTATGCTTTTCTCCCTTACACTCTAAGCTCCTCGTGAGAACAAACCTTGGGCCCAAAACGTGACCCTCTGTTGACGGTTTCGGGCTTTCTCTAAAGACCCTCATCAGAAGCGAAAAATGTACGGTGGGTGATATGAAAGTGTCACCCTAGGCGGGACAGGTAATGGTCCCTAGGTCGGATATATTGGGATATAAAATAAATCCCTATTTATGGTAAGTATCGTCCATAAATCACCTCACATGAATTGGTGTGGGGTCAGTCCTGGTGTGCGGTGCACGGTGCCGCAAAACAAGTAAAGGCAGAGAGTGTAGTATAGGTGGAGGTTATATAACATAGTAAAAAAATAACCATAGCATGGTAAATATGTTAACAGAGTAATGTCTGTGATACGGACGGATCCTTTTGTGTTACATAGAGCGATAGAGTATCGTCGTAACTGTGTAGGATTAGATCGCGCCAAAGTCTGTAATAGCATTGGTGGGACGATGATGTAGTTGCGGGGTTAGGAAAGTAAATTATAGTAAAACGTTCTACTTATTCTAGTTTTACATTCCTGGATGTTATGTGTTTCTGCTACGACTTACTTTTTGGTCTTTGAATCCGAGGTTAGAGATACAGAGTGCATTGTAATCTGGCCACGTGTCTGCATTTACAGTTGCAATCAACGAGCCATCACATATATGCCGCATCAGACCGATGACCTAGAAGAGAAGACGTATTGAATGGTACGGTCACGGTGGTACAGCACAGTGGCTGAGACTCTGCCAAGTTTGTGATTAAACACTCCTATACAAATGGGCAGTATGTTACTATATAACATTGACGAACCAGAATAGGTCATACTTTATCTACATGTTGCATGGAGCAACATTCTCTAGAAATATAGACCATAATCGAGAAAAGCCACTGTTGGAACAACATGAAATAAATCATTGATGTAGAGAGACTCTTAAATATAGGTGGCGTGCAAAGTGAAGTTTGCCAGGGAAGAAAAGGCAGAGGCGGTCTCAATAGAGGTTTGGTACACCTGGGTTTCCCATCATTCATCAATGATGGCCTTTGTTTCTTTTTTAATCCCTAATTGTATATATATATATATATATATATATATATATATATATATATATATATATATATATATATATATATATATATATATATATATACATATATATATATATATATATATATATATATATATATATATATATATATATATATATACATATATATATATATATATATATATATATACATATATATATATATATATATATATATATATATATATGTATATATATATATATATATATATATATATATATATATATATATATATATATATATATATATATATATATATATGTATATACATGTAAATACATAAACATGTTCACTCAAATGACATAATCTCACTTCTTACACATGTAATGGCGGCTGCAGGTTCTAAGTAACCTTAGGGATATCATTGAAAATGTTAGACTCTTTACTGCTTAAGTTGTTTATAAACCATAACACTGAATATCTCCATAACTAGTTTCCTAACCTTGTCAACATTAGCAACCTTACCAGTATTGCAGTTTTGTCCTGTTCGACTTGCTCCAGAGCTTGGACGATGTTTGCATTGCTCAAGAGAACAACCATCTTTATATCAGTAATGGGGTCTCTCCCGTGCACTGCTCACTCCCCCATGGCAAGTCAACACTTGCTCTCAAATATCAGCTACTCACGAATAACAAGGTCAGAACAAAGTCCAAACTAAAAGGTGTGATTAATTGAACACAGTGATAAGTGAACGTAAGCTGAAACGGACTGAGTGCTCTATTCCTTCCTGGCCAATCCTGGTGAATTCCTTTCTATGTCTTTCCACCCTTTTTACCCTTCTCTCTTCTTTATCACTTTCTTCATCGTTCTTCTCCTGCCGTTCTGGCAACTATATCCAAACCTACTACCGCATATCCAGAACATTTCAAGGTACGAAATATTCACGGATTTAATGCAGAAAAGGGGGTCACAAATTTTAAAGTTTTAATTGTTCACTATTTGCTGAGTAGCTGCAAATGTATTGAATGTGTGCACCCTCTTTCAACTATTTAGATAAGATTACTAAGATTACAATTGCAAATCAGAACTAATGAGCTACTGTGATCACAGACGGCAACCATGTCTTGATTGCTTTCATTTTGTAAATGGCTAATTGTACTTGCTAGTCCAGTTGCCCAGTGTTTCCTGTCCCAGGATTTGATTGTTTGTATTGTTCAGACAACGAAGTGTAATCACTATGAGCCGTGCTGTCACTCTTCAATTTGTTGCCATAGTAAATACATGTTATGTATTGCAATTTGGAATCCAAACTTAATGATTTCCCATATCTCTGATCTGTCAACTTGGTTTCATAAACAGCTGATAGAGGGCGCCCTAAAACTATACATTGTAAATTGTTATTCATTTTTATCATTTTCACGATTCAAAAAGGACAGCGAAAATTGGAATACCTCTAAATATTCCAGATATATGGTACCTACTCAAGCTGCTCCTCTTCCTCTTTGCGCATCCAGACCCCTCATCTCTCTTTCCACCATTTTCTCTTCACGGTCCACAGCTTTCTGCTCTGTTTGTTTGACACTTTAACCGCAAATGTTGTTCATTCTCAATTGCTCCCTCCTTACACTTTTGGCATGTTTTATCCTGTCCTGTTCTCCCTGCACTTCAGATTGAGTGATGGATGCATACTACATGTATAATCAAGGGTACCCCAGAGACTATGCCAATCTTGATCTAGGTTATGAACAATTTACTTAATTGTGCAGACACTAATGTCACTAAATATCACTACATAATTCTGGTTTTGCCAACTACAGTGCCGACATCTAATTCCTGCACTAAATGCGTGGGCAACCCGGGCAAAATACACGACCGTACGCATAATTGCAAACATTTTTTTCTGGACATGGATGCATGGACGACCTAACAACTAAGTGTAGCTTTGATTTGCAAACTGTGTGGGTCAATGACGTGCTTGGCTTATTTTATGACTTGCTATCAATGAGTGTTTGTACAACCAGCCACTAGCAGACGTCCGGTCGACTGGTGCAGGTATTAAATATCTGTACTGTATGAATAGCTAAAAGAGGTTGGATGATTTTTTATTTTTTAGGGAATTTGTGTATTTATTCAGGAACCTTGTGTTGACCCATATTTGACATGTTTTCTTCATAATCAGGCCTGTATAGGACAGCGAGCATTGGGACACCAGTTCTTATCAGTTTCAAAGGGAATGAACGAAGGAGAGGGGGATTGGGGGTTTGAGGTCGGAACTTCTCGTATATTAGGTAGGGGTGACATTCGCTAACTGACAGTGGTAAGGATTGTTGCAGTTCTCTGGCACATAATTTAAAAATGCCCTACAATCATCTTCTGAGAATGTCTAGGTATCCCTAATCAAGAAGAATGCAAGCAACAGAAGAACAGTGGTCATATCACAATAGGGGTATAATATTACACATAGGGTCATCTCAAAATGACTTAACTTATGACAAAGAAATTATATTTAAAGCAAATTCTGGTGAAATATGATAGTCCCTGGTACTGGGCAATTAAGATGATCAGCCCTATCAGAATTTACCCCAACAGCAGTCTATACTGATCTTATAACCACGTTTAAATCAAACACTGGTATAACTACATTTAGTATAGGTAGGACTACATTCAGTGACCTTCAACCTTGTAGATTACCTTCTCAGTGGGGAGGAAGGACTAATGATGGGTATATATCCAGCTAAGACTAATCTAAAATCTAAAACATTTAGATTCTCACAGGTGAGGTTTATATACGTTTTCAGTAGTTATATTTTCATTAAAATCTCTGATTGCTAGCCGATATAGCCTATAGCTAGGTTTGAAGCAAATCTTGCAAATATTTGGTTATCCCGGATATCTGGGCAATACAATTTACAGCCCAATCAGTCTTTGTAATTTTCAATCTTTTTCTGGTATCAAATTTATGTAAACTGCAAATTTCATATGTTGAATTTCTTTAAGGATTTAAGCTAAATTACAAGCAATTTCTTCTCTTCTAAATGTACCAGGAATAAGCTCAATTGGAGGTCCAAGCATGAAGTTATGGGACTTTCTTTTCCGGTACCCCTATGTTGAAAAAATAGACAAAAAATGGGTGAAAATATTGAAAAATATTATCAAAAATCCTAAATCATTCTTTAATGCATCTTTGATACCAGAAAATGATTCAAACGTGATAAAACAACTGGTGGGCTGTAAAAACGAATTGCCCAGACGCCCGGAACAACCAAATCTCAATAGAAATTGCAGCAAATCCAGTTTTCAATTAGAACTATTTCAATTGACGGTCTGACAGTAGATACAGCATGTCACAAATTTGACTGTCAGCTCACGGATTGTAGCTAATAAAACCTTTTTAATGTATAAAAAAGTTTGCAACTAACTAGTTCGAGTATTCGTATTGGCTGTATTCACAAAACACATTCACAAATCATGCAATTATACATAATAGATACAAGTACAAAATGCAAAACAATTAACATAGAACTAAGTCAAGATAAGTTCGTTTATAAATGATAAAAACAAGCTTTAATGATTCATAGGTACATTGTAGACATGCATGCCTGAATGCCAATACATTTCTTTAAAGAGTGTTTGATCCCCCATCAGTCGTAACTCTTAGAACATGATCTTTTTCAATTACAAATAGCAACACAATACACAAAAAAGATTCAATGTGCGTGGTTATGAATCAATATGATACGAGTTAATATTTTAAAAACGTACAGGCATTGCATTGTAATTAGTTAGAAAGAGGTAAGGAACAAAAAATATCATTCCCTAAGATGTCAGTCTATTGAATTCCTTCCTCAGTTCATGAAGTGCCTCACCTTATGGTTGAATTGATGATTGCATGAACCGTTCCATTGTAATTAGTGATGCATGCTAGCGCTGTATTAGATAAAAATCAGAATTGCTGATTGCATGAACCGTTCCATTACAGTTAGTACTGCACGCTGTATTATAATAAAATCAGAATTGATGATCGCATTATTCGTTTTATTATAATTAGTGCTGCACGCTTTATTAGTTTAAAATCAGCATTGATAATTGTATGAACCGCTCTGTTATAGTTAATGCTGCATTATGTATTAGATTAAAATCAGAATTGCTGATTGCATGAACCGTTCCATTACAGTTAGTACTGCACGCTGTATTATAATAAAATCAGAATTGATGATTGCATTATTCGTTTTATTATAATTAGTGCTGCACGCTTTATTAGTTTAAAATCAGCATTGATAATTGTATGAACCGCTCTGTTAAAGTTAATGCTGCATTCTGTATTAGAATAAAATCAGAATTGCTGATTCATGAACCGTTCCATTATAGTAAGTAGTAAACGCTGTATTATATTAAAATCAGGATTGATGATTGAATGAACCGTTCAGATAAAGTTAGTGCTGCACACTTGATTAGATCAAAATCAGAGTTGAAAATTCCATGAACATTTCCATTTAAGTTAGTGCTGAACGGTCTATTAGATTAAAATCAGCATTGATAATTCCATGAACCATTCCATTAAATTTGGTGCTGCACGCTATCGAAAAATAAAATCAGATTGATGATTGAATGAACCCATCCATTTTAGTTTAGTGCTGCATGCTATATTAGACTAAAATCAGAATTGATGATTGCATGAACCAGTCCATTAGAGTAAAAGCTGAACGCTTTAATAGATTAAAATAAGTATTGACAAATGCATGAACCAGTCCATTATAGTAAATGCTGCATGCTATATTAGATTAAAATCAGACTTTATACTATTGCATGAACTTTATCATTACAGCTATTGCTGCAAGCTGTATTACTATAAAGTCTGACTAGAGGATTTCATAAACTGACCTGGTATAGTTAGTGCTGCATGCTATATTAGATTACAATCAGCATTGATAATTGCATGAACCGTTCTGTTATAGTTTATGCTGCATTCTGTATTAGAATGATATCAGAATTGCTGATTCATGAACCGTTCCATTATAGTTAATGCTGCATGCTGTATTGGATTTAAATCAAAATTGTTGATCGCATGAAGAATTCCATCACAGGTAGTGCTGCAGGCTTTGTTAGATTAAGATCAAAATTGATGATTGCAATAATCGTTCCACTATAGTGAGTACTGCAGGCTATATTAGGTTAAAATCAGGATGGATAATTGCATGAACCTATCCGTTATAGTTAGTGCTGCAAGCTATATTAGAGAAAAATCAGTCATGCTGTCAGATCCTTGTTGTGTGTGCTTTGAGCTGCTCACGCCCACTTCTTAAGGGTGAATATTTCAGACATTTCCCTTTAGTTAGTGGGAATGCTAAAATGTTCAGATCCCATCCCTACCAATGATTGTTTTTTTCTAAAATAGTACAATAACTTTGATTGTCAAAGGAACACACACACATGTTTTTTAATATTGATCCCATATACATTTTTTGTTTTTTTTTACCAAACCTGCAAGACCTTTTTAGAAGGCCCCCAGCTACAATGGTTACGAATTTTGAAAGATCCTCATAATTTCTTAATAGTCCTACATACATCCCTTTATTGAATTCTATTGTCATTTGCTTGCTTTTACTTCTGAGCATGATGGTGGACAATACGGATGTTTTTGAAGTTGGAGATTTGGTAAACGTACCAGGCAACACCGATTGAAAATCACAAGAACTTTGTTGTGGGTTGTGTGGGGGTGCCGTCCAAAAGTCTTCACCTCCAGCTTCGATTTTATGGACCCCGCATATCTTGTACTTTCATTCAGAGTTGCCTCCTATTGGATTTGTCCCTATAGCAAAAATCAAGGGAAACTACATAGTTCACAGTTATATGGACTTTAGTATATGCAGAGATGGTTCAAAATGAATCTGCTTTCATTGTTTGGATGCAAGGTAACCCCATTCCACAACTGTTTATTATTTTCATACAACCCATGTAAGTGATCGCAGTACCATAAGGCTAGCAACATTATGGACAAGGAGCAAACATCAAGTAAGTGCTTGTAGAACCATAAAGATGACAACATGATGGACAAGGTTTCACACAACTTCACATTGTTTTCTATTCATCTATTGTGAAAGAGTTTTTGCTAAATGTTTGTGCCCTCATCCACATAACTAATTGTTGATCCTCCATTCTTTTGAAGCCACACTTCTCGTGTAACCTCATAGACACGTCATGATCAGTCTCAACACATACGAACACATTTTCACCAAGATTGAAAAGCTTCTTCGCAAGGTCAACAGTGACAAACTTGGCCAGGCCACGTGACCGATGCTCACTGTCTACCCACAATGCACCTACAAGTCCCTGGTAATAAGTAATGAGTCCTGCAACAATATTTCCTTGAGAATCCTTGACAGCCGTACCAGGATAGTGAGAAAGGCAGTGGTAGAGATATTGTTCTGTTTCTAGTCGTCTACCAAACTTCCAGTTAGCGTTTACGATTGCTGCATCCTCTTTCGTCAGGTCTGTCTGCTCGTAACCTTGAGGTAACTCACTGAAAGAGGCATTAGATCCAGATTAGCATTTGCAGCTCTGCTTATCAGTTGTAAATATAAGTTAGAATTTAGTATAAACAACTTCAATATACCAATGGTGAACTTGTGGTACTTTGTGCAAACTTGAGATAATGATTGGTACAATATTCTCCTTTAAAGTAGAATTTACAAAACTGGAGAAAGTTATATAAATTGTAATCAGTACTGAGACTTTCGGAATTCTGATTTTTCTTCACTTTTCCCAAGTCATGAATAGCCAAATGTAAATGGTTGACGAAACTGGAGTACCCAGAGAAATGTACTGCCTATCCCATAGTCAGTGGCAACTTGCTCACATGCCCTGGATAGGCTTTGAACCCAGGCAGTAGTGAGAGTCAGCTAGCCGTCGGTGGCAATGGCTTAGACCACACGGCCATTAGGGCAGTCACCTGTACTGTACAGTGCCTTACCAAACAGGCAGATTTCTGATGCTGTTGACCGAATACAAGAGCTTACCCAGTGGGCACAAATATTACCTGAATGTTATTTGAATTTTAAATTTTGGTCGGAATATTCTGGACCAATTATGAACATTTCAGCAATGGTCAGGACCTAACATTCCTGGCATGTTCGTATTTGATGTCATATGAATGTTCAATTTTGATTGGAATGTCATGCACCAAAAATGAACATTCCTCCAACCTTCAGGTCTGAACATTCCTGGAATGTTCAGATTTCTAAACATTCCTGGAATGTTCAGATTTGACATTATATAAACATTTAATTGAGATATTTCCTGTTTCATAAAAACTGAACTGTAACCAAGTGCTTCCACTGCACGGCCAACTTCCATTGTTCTGAAAAAATTCAGAATCCAAATGATTCATTTAGCATTCAGCTCTGAACATTCTATGAACATTCCCACCTGAACATTCATACAATTTCCATTCTGAACTATAAGGGGATCATTTTTGAATGTTCGCCTAAACATTCCTGGAATGTTCCATGAATGTTACAGTGCCCACTGGGTACATTGAACATATGCTCAGTGTATACAGTACTTAAAAAACAAAAGAGATCATTGAAACTTTGTACCAAATACATGAGCTTACAATGAAAATATATACAGTGTATACAGTACTCACCAAAGAGGCAGATCCTTGGGACTTTCTACCCAATACAGATAGGTGGTTACGGAGAAAATATGCCGACCTAACTTTTCATAAACCTTTCTCAGAGGATCAAATAAGTGACTCCCTAAATCTAAAAGCAAAACACATATTCATGAATCATCTGAACACTTAAGCTGAAGTTTGAGAGTTAGGTGTGTCTGTGTGCGTGTGTGTGCATGTGAATCTGACTTGCCCTTTTTGTGAGTCACCATGATATCTTTTTACTGAGAGTGGCTAAAAACTTGTCAAGACATTATAGAAAATTATTCTCTTTTTCCAGACTAAAAAAATTTGCATTGAGGAACAGCAAATTACAGACTACGTCGGCTTTATGGTAGTTTGGAATATAACTTACAACAACGCTTAATATTTCAAGCCAAAGCCATTTCTACTGTAATGCTATCTTTCCAGTAACAATACAGCACAAGCAAAACTCTCTCAATTCTAAAATACCTCATTTTCTTCTAAAATGTAGATATCATCTATTTTAGCAAATATCTACCATTAGACATATTTACACAATTAATTTTTGCTAGAATCCTATTATTTTTCTGTAGTTTTGCTTTGCTGATTCTCATTTGATCGATTTGAGGCTAGAGTAAAAGGTGTGTGAAAGCCTTACCTTCAAATCGGATACATGGCAAGTCAAGGGGTGTTATTTCCTTCAACCAGTCCAGCTGTAACGGCTTGGTCTTAGGGGCATATACAGTGAAAGCATCATCCAAGAACGTCAGTGTTTCCTGTCACAGGAATAGCAAGTTGCAAAGTTGATGTCTGTCTTAAGCTCATATGGTCAAGTGGTTATTAAAGCAGTCCTAAAAGTTACCCGTACGATAAGTTTCATGCATGAAAAAAACACATGGCATAAAAAGTTCATGCATAATGCCACGATTTTTTCATGCATACAACTTTCCATGTGGGCCAGTGGACTACCTTAATTGTAACTAACCAGATATAAGTAGTGGAAAAAAAATGCAGTACCCGATAAAAACCACCGCCAGTCCTAGCTTTTAAAAGGCAATTTCATTCACGTTTTTCTTAAACGTAAATCTTGAAAAAAGACAGTTTTTAGATATTTTATGCCAAAATATATCAGTTTTTAAGTTGATGCTTAGTTTCTTTAAAATGTAATTCCACCATCTTAAAGAGCATGTTCTGAAGTATATATCTACAAATTGTCATTATAGTTAGGTACACAATGATCATTTTTTTATGTAAATTACAAAAATCACTCATTTTTGTTCATTTTTTACATTTCCTCCAAACACCTAAAACGGCAAAAGAAATCCCACCACACACACATACCATAAGGAAAGTCTAATGGCCTGATTGCTAAATTGTGTTTAGCCAGTATTGGAGTAGCCAGTAGAGGAGAAAACCTCCGAGATCGGCAAAAACCACGACCTCTCACTAAGTCTTTCCTCATGTAAACTAGTCCTATTAGACTATTAGTTGAGAGTCATTTGGCGTCAATATGTGATTTTAAGTCAGGAAATATGGTGGGGTTTAAATCAACTAACTATACATCCACCATATATCATGCACTCTCACGAATATGTGTACTTTGTAAATATGTTGCCTTATTATCATGCACATTATTGGGAAACAATTGTTAGTACTATTTGCATTATGGCAATGACATATTATTGACCAATGAGAGAGCAGGAAAATTGTTACCTGGACTACAACAAAATAACAGCAACAAAGACTTCTTATTTCGTAGGGAACTTGTCACATATCTTACATAAAAGTAATTTGCGCCAGAATTTACAATCTCCTGGAAAAGAACTTGTCAGAAAGTCTTTTACAAATCTTCAACATCAAATTACTGAAAAAATTGAAAAATAGAAATACCTACAGTTGATGGCAATATTCTGGCATTTAAAGCGTTGTTGGAATGCGTTTGAAGTATGTACAGATAATAAGAAGACACTTTCTCCTGTAGAGAAATTTACTCACCTAAATAGCAAGCTCCTTGGTGACGCACAGAAAGCAATTGAGGGATTTTCTCTTTGTAGTGTGAACTTATTCAGCACCACAACAGGTTTTGAGAGAAAGATTTGGAGAGGAGTAGCAAGTGAAATATTCACACTACACAGCTCTAATTGGCATCCATATGCCGGCAATTTGCAGTGTTTCCTCAGTGATAAAAGTGTGTGGCGAAATGCAAAGTCCTTCAGATGCTTGGAATCTTTAGCACAAGCCATTACTTCACCTGTATTTCTATCCATCATCCTGTCAAAACTACAAAGTTGTTCTTCATTTCTTTACCCAGCCGTATCATGAGAAGTGGACTGTACAACACGTTGTGGACAGTTATCACAGTATGCTATTGCTTGTAAGACTGCTGACACTCAAGCCTGAACTTGTCGAATCAAGCATATAATTCGAAAATGTCTCACCTAAAAAACTTGCAAATCTACTGCTGAAACACTTGCTTTCTTTATAAAAAGTGGATAAAAAAATTCTGAAAGCCAATACATCTCACCCTTCATGCAGTAGTGACACCTAGCAAAACTACATCATAGGTTCAGGAGGTGTATGGTGCATCTGATAGATCATCTGATCATGACAGACACTCCCAGTTTAAACGACTGTCTATAAAGATTTCCTGTCATACCTGTGAATATGTGTGAACTTCTCATTGAGATTTTGTTCCAATACTTTTAGACACATTACTTTTAGACATAGAGAAAGCTTTCTGACAAGTTGGTCTGCAAGGTAGATATAGAGACATAATTAGGTTTCTATGGTTAATGGACAGCAGACACCAGAGCATCAATAGAAAGCTTCAGGTGTAAAGATTCTACCATCTTCCTTTTCTCCTTGCTGGTGCATCGTAGAGAAAATCTTATACAGTATTTATTATACGTGATTAACAGACACATAAGACGTATCTCAAGCACTATACATTTTTATAATGAACGTTAAAGCTATTTCACAAAAACATCCATATGAACCTTCGGGAGTGGACCTCCAATTTGGAAGTTTTTATGTGTAATATTCCCCAAGAGGGTAGGGTAACTGCAAGAATTGTTAAAATAGGCCTGCCAGGAATGATTGTGAACTTCTCATTGAGATTTTGTTTCAATACTTTTAGACACATTACTTTTAGACATAGAGAAAGCTTTCTGACAAGTTGGTTTGCAAGGTAGATATAGAGACATAATTAGGTTTCTATGGTTAATGGACATCAGACACCAGAGCATCAATAGAAAGCTTCAGGTGTAAAGATTCTACCATCGTCCTTTCCTCCTTGCTGGTGCATCGTAGAGAAAATTTTATACAGTATTTATTATACGTGATTAACAGACACAAAAGACGTATCTCAAGCACTACATTTTTATAGTGAACGTTAAAGCTATTTCACAAAAACATCCATGAACCTTCGGGAGTGGACCTCCAATTTGGAAGTTTTTATGTGTAATATTCCCCAAGAGGGTAGGGTAACTGCAAGAATTTTTTAAAATAGGCCTGCCAGGAATGATTTCATATGTGGTCGAGGATATTCTCAAATCTAGAAGTGAGATAGACATTTATAACCCTGCCAGCAAGATAGATATCCTTTGTGCTATATCAGCCATCTAGGTCTGTTTATTCCAGCAACAGTGGAGGCAAAATGATTCATTCAGACATTATGAATGAACAATTTGGACTGTGATGATAGTTTCTCTAGTGAACGGCAGATGATATGGGAGGAAATTGCAAAGGAACTTCAATTCATTGAGATGATGAAAGTCCCTATATGCATAACAGTTAGTGAACAAGATCTCATAGGGTTTGCATGCTTCACCGATGTATCAGAATTTGTGTAGACTTTATTCATCTACATACTGATCTATTCTAAAGGAGTTTTTGCCAGCCTGATTTCTTTCAAGCTAAGACTTGAAGAAATTAAACATACCACATCTTGAATAGTTCTGATAGGAATGAGATGCCTGAGCTTTGGTGAAAGTGAACTCAAACATGATATCCATAGACAGATTCTCTGTACTGACTCGCTATATGTTTTCAAGTGGGTGATAAGTACCAAATGGCTGTCAGTCTTTGTTACTAACCAATTGAAGAAGATAAATGCAGCAGATATCCATTTTCAGTACACCAAGGTGATGTATGAAGGTTGATTTCCTGCTTCAGACATGAATGCTACTTGCACTCCATTACGAATGGATGATACAATGTTTTTCTCATAAGAAAGACTCATTAGAGTTACAGAACCATGCCTTAAATCTGTCACAAGAATAAGAAAACAAGAGAATGGTATTGGTTCATAGGATGTCAAAATATTGTTACTTGGGAACTCCTTCTGCAAGAGCTTGGATTTTCCTGAACTGTTGTGGCATTGAAATGCCAGAAACAAAGCAAATAGGACTACAGATCGGTAACAATGGAGGATGCAGGACACGCTGCAAGATGCCCACTATGCCACCATTAATTTCAGAGTAACACAGTTTCATCCTTTTACTAATACTGGACGACTAATTTGGACCTCTGTATATCGGAGAACACTCAGCAAGCCAATAGGTGTGGGTGTGTCTTTTTTATCTAATGGTCAAAACTCTCCATTTGGTACTGATACGGAACATGACATCAGAGCAGAATCTTTTGCGTCTTTGACGCTTCACAACTCAACATGGCACTCCACAAAATATCATATCAGCCGGGCATATCAGATAACACAAGTCAATTCAAACATGCAAGAAATGTGATCACCAAGGCCTGGATAGAGATGGAAAAGAATACAGAAGTTCAAAATTATTTGAGTCAGAAATGAGTTCTGCACAAAGACTATTAGATGCTTAGAAAACTGGGGTGTGTGAATAAGTTTTGGACAACATAGAGGAAAGAGTGCTTATTGAGTCTGAGTTTGAAAGAACTAAGAGACATACATCAAGTGCAGCAGTGTTGGTAATGTTGGGATCATCCACAAAGATCTTCCCTGATTATACGCATGGTTGAGTTGATAAGCCTACAGACAGAGAAGCTGCCATTTAAGAGCCGGGGAATGGCTCAAGAAAACTGTGGAGGATTAATCGAAATGCTGTCATGAGAGTGTCGTGAATACACCAAGATGTTTGTACATTGTAGCTACGGACCATCGCTGGCATTTCATGGCAAGCAAAACTAGCCACAATGCATATCATTCGATCTATCTTAAAGATAGACACAATGCTTGCCAGTATGTCATCAACTAACTGAATGTGTAGTCAACAGTGTAATTTTGGAACCTCAATTGCCAGTAGTCGATTGAAATTAATCTGGCTTTACCTGAAGTCTTTTTTATCAAGACTACGAGATTAAAATGACACAGTTTGATTGATTGTTTCTAGAAGAGAGAGTTACTGCCTGAGTTTCGCATAATCCTTTCAGTGCTGCCCTCTATTGACAGTTACATTTCTGCTGTTACAGCATTAAGGTTTTTGTCACCAGAGGATGTCATGGTTGTTTCATTTGTTTATTATAGCCGCCTTATGATCTTGAGCTGTAGAAAAGGGATCGGTTTTTAGGTAAGAATATGGATTTGAATTAGGTTCCATTTCTATTCTAAGTCATACTTTTACTGTATCTATATTCTACTTCTATAGATTATGCCTTTGCAGTCTACACTGTATTGCTGAAATACTTGTATTTTTTATTTTTGTAGTTTTCAAAGTCAAATAAAGTCCTGTTTAAATCACCTCTACCAAGTTTAAAGTTATGATTTTCTCACCATGGTCAAGATTTATCTCCCCTATTTCTCAAATCCTATAATCCTCTCACACTGTATTTTGAAGTTTAAAACAGTCCAATTCGACTTATTCTAGTTTTACATTCCTGGATGTTATGTTTTTCTGCTACAACTTACTTTTTGGTCTTTGAATCTGAGGTTAGAGATACAGAGTGCACTGTAATCTGGCCATGTGTCTGCATGTACAGTTGCAGTCAACGAGCCATCACATATATGCCGCATCAGACCGATGACCTGGAAGAGAAGGTGTATGGTACGGTACGGTCACGGTGGTACAGTACGGTAGCTATGACTTTGTGATTAAATACTCCTCTAGAAATGGGCAGTATGTTATTATATAACATTGACAAACTAGAATAGGTCATCCTTTATCTACATGTTGCACAGAACAACATTCTTTAGAAATATATACCATAATCGAGAAACGCCACTGTTGGAACAACATAAAACAAATCATTGATGTCGAGAGACTATACAAATAGGTGGCGTGTAAAGTAAAGTTTGCCAGGGGAAAAAAGTCAGGCTCTCTCTTTGTTGAGGCAGAAGGGATCTCAATAGAGGTTTGTATATTTATATATATATATATATATATATATATGTATATATATATGTATATATATATATATATATATATATATATATATATATATATATATATATATATATATATATATATATATATATATATATATATATATATACATAAATATATATATATATATATATATATATATATATATATATATATATATATATATATATATATATATATACATAAATAAATATATATATATATATATATATATATATATATATATATATATATATATATATATATATATATATGTATATATATATATATATATATATAAATATATATATATATATATATATATATATATATATATATATATATATATATATATATTTATATTTATGTTTATACATGTAAATACATAAACATATTCACTCAAATGACATAATCCCACTACTTGCGCATGTGATGGCGGCTGCAGGTTCTGAGTAACCCTTACAGATATCATTGACTTGGGACATAAGGATGAAAATTTCAGACTCTTTACTGCTAAAGTTGTTTATAAACCATAACACTGAATATCTCCATAACTAGTTTCCTAACCTTGTCAACATTATCAACCTTACCAGTATTGCAGTTTTGTCCTGTTCGACTTGCTCCAGAGCTTGGACGATGTTTGCATTGCTCAAGAGAACAACCATCTTTACATCGGTAATGCGTTCTCTTCCGTGCACTGCTCCACTCCCCTCAACACCTGCTCTCAAATCTCAACTACTCACGAATAACAAGGTCAGAACAAAGTCCAAACTAAAAGGTGTGATTAATTGAACACAGTGATAAGTGAACGTGAGCTGCAACGGACTGAGTGCTCTATTCCTTCCTGGCCAATCCTGGTGAATTCCTTTCTATGTCTTTCCACCCTTTTTACCCTTCTCTCTTCTTTATCACTTTCTTCATCGTTCTTCTCCTGCCGTTCTGGCAACTATATCCAAACCTACTACCGCATATCCAGAACATTTCAAGGTACGAAATATTCCCCGGATTTAATGCAGAAAAGGGGGTCACAAATTTTAAAGTTTTAATTGTTCACTATTTGCTGAGTAGCTGCAAAGGTATTGCATGTGTGCACCCTCTTTCAACTATTTAGATAAGATTACTAAGATTACAATTGCAAATCAGAACTAATGAGCTACTGTGATCACAGACGGCAACCATGTCTTGATTGCTTTCATTTTGTAAATGGCTAATTGTACTTGCTAGTCCAGTTGCCCAGTGTTTCCTGTCCCAGGATTTGATTGTTTGTATTGTTCAGACAATGAAGTGTAATCACTATGAGCCGTGCTGTCACTCTTCAATTTGTTGCCATAGTAAATACATGTTATGTATTGCAATTTGGAATCCAAACTTAATGATTTCCCATATCTCTGATCTGTCAACTTGGTTTCATAAACAGCTAAAAGAGGGCGCCCTAAAACTATACTCTGTAAATTGTTATTCATTTGTATTATTTTCACGGTTCAAAAAGGACAGCGAAAATTGGAATACCTCTAAATATTCCAGATATATGGTACCTACTCAAGCTGCTCCTCTTCCTCTTTGCGCATCCAGACCCCTCATCTCTCTTTCCACCATTTTCTCTTCACGGTCCACAGCTTTCTGCTCTGTTTGTTTGACACTTTAACCGCAAATGTTGTTCATTCTCAATTGCTCCCTCCTTACACTTTTGGCATGTTTTATCCTGTCCTGTTCTCCCTGCACTTCAGATTGAGTGATGGATGCATACTACATGTATAATCAAGGGTACCCCAGAGACTATGCCAATCTTGATCTAGGTTATGAACAATTATCTTAATTGTGCAGTGACTAATGTCACTAAATGTCACTACATAATTCTGGTTTTGCCAACTATGAATAGCTAAAAGAGGTTGGATGATTTTTTAGGGAATTTGTGTATTTATTCAGGAACCTTGTGTTGACCCATATTTGACATGTTTTCTTCATAATCAGGCCTGTATAGGACAGCGAGCATTGGGACACCAGTTTCTTATCAGTTTCAAAGGGAATGAACGAAGGAGAGGGGGATTGGGGGTTTGAGGTCGGAACTTCTCGTATATTAGGTAGGGGTGACATTCGCTAACTGACAGTGGTAAGGATTGTTGCAGTTCTCTGGCACATAATTTAAAAATGCCCTACAATCTTCTTCTGAGAATGTCTAGGTATCCCTAATCAAGAAGAATGCAAGCAACAGAAGAACAGTGAT
Organism: Maea johnstoni; assembly: GCA_963942565.1. Lineage (NCBI taxonomy): Eukaryota > Metazoa > Annelida > Polychaeta > Spionida > Magelonidae > Maea > Maea johnstoni. The sequence continues at coordinate 11,612,978 of OZ012690.1, read as the reverse complement.
CATATCACAATAGAGGTATACTATTACACATAGGGTCATCTCAAAATGACTTAACTTATGACAAAGTAATTATATTTAAAGCAAATTCTGGTGAATATGATAGTCCCTGGTACTGGGCAATTAAGATGATAAGCCCCATCAGAATTTACTACAACAGCAGTCTATACTGATCTTATAACCATGTTAAAATCACACACTGGTATAACTACATTTAGTATAGGTAGAACTACATTCAGTGACCTTCAACCTTGTAGATTACCTTTTCAGTAGGCAGGAAGGACTAATGATGGGAATATATCCAGCTAAGACTAATCTAAAATCTAAAACATTGAGATTCTCACAGGTGAGATTTATATACGTTTTCAGTAGTTATAGTTTCATTAAAATCTCTGATTGCTAGCCAATAGCTAGATTTGAAGCAAATCTTGCTAATATTTGGTTGTCCCGGACATCTGGGCAATACAATTTACAGCCCAATCAGTCTTTGTAATTTTCAATCTTTTTCTGGTATCAAAATTATGTTAACTGCAAATTTTATATTTTGAATTTCTTTAAGCATTTAAGCTATTTTTGGGGTATTTTCTGACATAAAGGTAGTATAATAGAAACTCCCTTTAGAGCATGTGCAGATCAGCTGTGGAACTCATTTTTTTGTTTTTCATGCGGATAAGAGGTTGCTTGTAATTAAGGCAGGTTTGACCGGACTAGAGCTAGTAGGACCTTTTAGTGTATAAAGAAGGAAGCAACTTATTACTGTGTTCATATTTATTTCCTGTATTCAGAATACAAATTCACAAATCATACAATAATTCATAATTGACAGGACTACAAATGAAAAAAACAATTAACATACAACCAAGTCAAGATTAGTCCTTATAGATGAAAGAACAAGCATTGTTAATTCATAGGTAGACAAGCATGCCTGGATACCAATATATTTCTTCAAAGAGCGTATGGTTTCCCATCGGTCTTAACTCTTTTATTACATGATCTTTTCAATAGAAAAAAGTATAATAAAACATGAAAGAGATGCAATGTGCGTGGTTATGAATCAATATCATACGAATAAGTGTTTAAATTGCTTAAATAACTGGCATTGCATTGTAATTAGTCAGAAAGTGGTAAGGACCAAAGAATATCATTCTCCAAGATGTCCATTTATTGAATTCCTTCCTCGGTTCATGAACTGCTGTACATTGATTATCTAACCACCTTGTAGTTTATCTAATAATTGCATGATACGTTCTGTTATAATAATCAAGTGCTGCAGGCTATATTTGATTAAATATTGATAACGCTACATTGCTCTATTATATTAAAATCAAAATTGGTGATTGCAGGAACATTTCCATTAAAGTTAGTGCTGCACGGTCTATTAGATTAAAATCAGTATTGATAATTGCACGCACCATTCCGTTATAGTTAGTGCTGCATGCAGTATTGGATTCAAATCAGAAATGATGATTAAATGAACCTTTCCACTATAGTCAGTGCATCATGCTATTTCTAAAGAATCAGAATTGATGATCGCATGAACCTTTCTGATAGAGTTGGTGCTATATGATATATTTGATTAAAATCAGAAATATTGATTGCATGAACCTTTCCATTTTATTAAGTGCTGCACGCTATATAAGATTAAGATGAAAATTGATATTTACATGAACCGTTCTGATAGAGCTAGTGCTGCAATCTATACCTAAATAAATCGGAATTGGTGATTGCATAAACTCTATTGTTATAGCTAGTGCTGCATGCAAAATTAGATTAAAATCAGAATTGTTGATTGCATGAACCTTTCTGTTATAGTTACTGTTGCATGCTGTATTATATTCAAATCAGATGTAATGATTGCATGAAACATTCCATTATATTAGATAAAGATCACAATTGATGATTGCATGAAGAATTCCATTATAGGAAGTGCTGCAGGCTATATTAGGTTAAAATCAGGATTGATAATCACATGAACTGTTCCGTTATCGTCAGTGTTACACGCTATATTAGATATATAAAAAACAGTCATGCTGTCAGATCTTTGTTACAATAATTTTAAATTTCAAAAGATCTCCATAACTTTCTAAATAGCCTATAAACAACCCTTTATTGAATGTTATTGTCATTTACTGGCTTTTTACTTCTGAACATGATGGTGGACACTGTGGATAGTTTTGAAGTTGGAGATTTTGCAAGAATGTTATACCTTAATAGCCAACGAGAACGTACCAGGCTGATTGAAAAACACAAGAACTTTAGGATTGTGTGGGCTTGCTTTCGAAAAGTCTCAGTCTACAGCTTTGACTTTTGGACTGTGATTCCAATCTGAGTTACCTGTTATAAAGCTGCCTGGAAACTATAGAGTTCACAGTTATTTGAGCTTTAGTATGTGCACAGAGATGGGCAGAGATGAATAAGTTGGCATTGTTGGATGTATGGTAACCCCATTTCACCGCTGTTTATTATTTTCATACAACCCATGTAAGTAGAGCTGCACTCACGGAGGGAGATCAACTCATGAGCTCACCACCCGTTTGACTCGTGAGCTCATGAGCTCACGGACGTTCCAATTTTCCAAAGAAATACTTATTTTCCAGCCCAGCTATTAAGAAATAAATATTCATTGACGGAGATTTATTAACATTGCCATATTCATTTCATTCTAAAACGTGCTGACGAGGTACAAAGGTCAGTATAACACTCAACGCCGCTTGAATGTATTCATTGGAGATTGTAAAGAAGTCATGACAGCGATAAGCAGTTGTGTATGTTAATAATGTGTGTAAGGTGCTCTGTGTTACGTTTGTGTTCCCGACATAGACGAGCTCACGATTTGAACATTACAGCTCGAGCTCGGCGAGTTTGCCCCAGGGCTCGAGCCACTCGAGTTCGTGAGTGGTGAGTGCAGCTCTACATGTAAGTGATCGCAGTACCACAAGGATAGCGATACTATGGACGAGGTTCCATACAACTTCACATCATTTTCTATTCATCTATTGTGAAAGAGTTTTTGCCAAACGTTTGTGCCCTCATCCACATAATTTGTTGATCCTCTATTCTTTTGAAGCCACACTTCACGTGTAACCTCATTGAGACTTGATTATCAGTCTCAACACACGCTAATACATTTTGACCTAGACTGAAAAGCTTCTTGGCAACGTCAACAGTGACAAACTTTGCCAGGCCACGAGACTGATGCTCACTATCTACCCACAATGCACCTAAAAACTCTGTGTGATAAGTAACAAGATCTGCAACAATATTTCCTTGAGAATCCCTGACAGCCGTAGCAGGATAGTGCGAAAGGCAGTGGTACAGATATCGCTCTGTTTCTAGTCGTCTACCGAACTTCCATGCTGTGTTTACAATTGCTGCATCCTCTTTCGTCAGGTCTGTCTGCTCGTAACCTTCAGGTAACTCACTGCAAGAGGTATTAGATCCTGATTAGCATTTCCAGCAGCGCTTATCAGTTTTGAATATAAGTTAGAATTTAGTATGAACAACTACGATATACCTATATTGAACATGCAGTACTTTGTGCAAACTCGAGATAAATATTGGTCCCACTATTCTCCTTTTAAAGTAGTATACGTTTTTCCATCATTCTTACTGCAAGGAGATATAAAAGGAGATATTCCGTTTTAATCTTGTTGTAATTCTTTGCTATCTGACATATTGATTGCGTTTGAATTCCTTATATGCAGAATAGAAAATTGTTCAATGTTGACTTGAATGTTTCATGTTATAAAGCAATTTCCTCAGCATAATGTAGGCTGTTCCCCCTGTATCTGTTCTATACACATTTTACTCATTAACACTGCATTGAATGAGGAATGTTCTGGAATATCTTGAATGTGCTCTGGCACTGATGTGGTGCTATCAGTCTAAGACTTTAGGAACCTCAGATTTAAGTCGAACATTACTTTTGAAATATCGCGCCAAAATCCATTGATAAATGTAGGTAAAAAATTAACAAACCTAGAGAAAGTTATATTAATTATAATTAGAACCAGGAATTTTGGAATTCTGATTTTTCGTCACTTTTTCCAAATAATGACTAGCCAGTCATAAATGGTGGACGAAACTGGAGTAGCCCGAGAAAACCACAGCCTATCACTGGCAACTTTCTCGGATGCCCTGGGCAGGATTCGAACACGAGCAGTGGTGAGAGTCAGCTAGCAGTCAGTGGCAATGCCTTAGGCCACATGGCCATCAGGGCAGGCCCGTATAGAGTGCCTTACCAAACAGGCACATCCCTGATGTTGTTGAACACATAGATGAGCTTACATTGAAAATATGCACAGTGTATACAGAACTTACATAACAGGAGAGATCATTAAAGCTTTGTATCGAACACATGAGCTCACAATAAAGATGTATCCAGTATGTACAGTACTTACTACATAGGCAGATCCTTGACGCTTTTAAACAAACACATAAGCTTACATTGAACATATACACAGTGTTTACAGTACTTACATAATAGGCAGATCCTTGGGGCTCTCCACCCGATACAGATATGCAGTTACGGTGAAAATATGCCGACCTAACTTTTCATAAACCTTTCTCAGAGGATCATGTATGTGACTCCAGAAATCTAAAACATATGAATAGTTTGAAGATTTTTAACTGAAGTTTGAGAGTTAGGTATGTGTGTTCTGTGCAGGAGAATCTGATTTGCCTTTTTGTGAGTCAATATGATTTCTTTTTACCGAGAGTGTCTAAAGATTCTAGTACATTATTCTCTTTTATAAGGCCGAAGAACTATTTCCAGCCAAAGCCATCTCTACTGTAATGCTATCTTTCAAGTATACAACACAAGCCAAACTCTTTCGATTCTAAAATATCTCAATGTGTTGAAACTCTTCTGTTTAAGCCAATAGCTGTCATAAGTTATATTTGCTCAATAATTGCCAGAATCCTATTGCAGTAGTTCTGCTTCTCGATTCTCATTTAATCTATTCAGGCTGGATTAAAAGGTGTGTGAAAGTGTTACCTTCCAATCGCATACACGGCAAGTCAGGGGGCGTTATTTCCTTCAACCAGTCCAACTGTATTGGCTTGTTCTTAGGGGCATAGACAGTGAACGCATCATCCACGTACACCAGGGCTTCCTGTCACAGAAATAGAACGTTGCTAAGGTGATGTTTGTCTCAAGTCCAGGTTCAAATCCCATCGGGCCATATGGAATATATACCAGTGATTTTGGGTTTGGCGTTTTTCCGGGGGGGGGGGGGCACTATTTCAACTTTACATTGTATAATCCTCTGCGTGTTTAGCGGCAGCAAGTGGGAGCAGCAAACTCCGAAGCCCAGTTACTTCGGGAGTTACTCGGCGTCAGAGCCGCGTATATTTCTTGGATTGTAAGGGGATTTTGACCCCCATACTTCGTACCTGGGTACAAAAAGTACCCTTCTTTTACAAAATCGCGGACATGCGGAGGTCTTAAAAAAAGACCCCATCTTCCGCGAAATACGTAACGCGGGTGTGGACCCCCTCTGTACCTGAGTGCCATTAACAAGACCATTAACTGTCCCTAAGTCATTGGCAACTTCCTTCCATGCACCAGCCCTACTACACTGTTGAGTCAGTAAATGGCATCAAAATGTGATTTTAATCATAACTTAGCTTTGCTTGGTCAGAAAATATGAGAGGGTGAGAAATTCGATGTCTACACCTCTCTTAAAATCAACTAATCCTACACCATGAAGTGGATATGTTATTAATAACATATTAACTTTATTTTAAAAAGTATTTGAAGTTGATACTTCAATAAAAATTAAACCGTCGACTTTCCTTCAAATAGTATGCTCTTAAATGCTTGATTCGTCGTTTTTTTCTTGTTGATTTCAATTTTGCAGTTAACTACACACCTACATAGGTTATCATCACCACTACGTAGATATGGACAATGACTATGTTTCCGGCCAGTTACACAATAGGTGCATGAGGTATCCATTCTGTCACGTGACTCACCACATTTACAAATCATTTACATATCATTCAATTTATTCTATCAATATCCAAGAAGCTGGCCAATGCGTAATCGAACTGGACGCCTGGTCGACAGTATAATTTGGGAAGCTTAATTGTGTAAAATTAATGGAAATGCAAAGGGTATTTGATCGCATTTAGTTTCATCTAAAGTCAGTTTTATCAAAAATTTCATGATTAGATGACTAGATTTTAAGTGATGGTTTGTGGGAAGTTATATAAGCAAGATTTATCACCATATGTTATCTTTCCATTCACACTGTATTTTGAAGTTGGAAACATTCCAATTCTAGTTATTCGAGTCGTACATTCCTGGTGTTATTTGATTTTATTTTATTTGGTCTAGTAAGATGTGCATTACATAGCATTTGGCACACAAAACATCATATATAACAGTGACTAGGTGGAGAGTCATTAACTGCTATGCAATATAATTCTTACCAGACAGGATATGTACCCTAAAAGTTAGAAACCTATTTCCATAGTGGTCCCAGTCTGCCCAGAGTCCAATGGCATCACATATGAAGATCAACTCCACTGCTCAAGATTGACATAACAACAATAGCATATAGTATAATACAAACGTTCGGACTAGAATTGATGAATTTCTTCTTATGATTCAGAGAGGACTGACATGAAATGTTTTTTGCATCTCACTTTAAAAAGCATGTATTTCACACACGACTCACCTTTTGGTCTTTGAATCTGAGGTTGGAGATACAGAGGGCGCTGTAGTCTGGCCATGTGTCTGTATGTAGAGTTGCTGTCAATGAACCGTTACAAATATGCCGCATCAGACCGACGACCTGGAAGAGAATGTGCACTACTCGGGACTATGACAAGATGATGATATGATGAACCTTTTTTCTAGACATGACTGTTATTATATAATATTGACGAACCAAAATAGGTCATCCGTTTTATAGTCTTACTGCTTGGCAAAATTTCCGATGGTTAAGGCAGAATCAATTCTATCAAGTTTATTGCTTTTGTTACATATGTAACATAAGGTGATCAGTGCCATTGATACTTAGTAAAAGGCCCCATCCCAGCCTACCTCACAATAGGTGCACAAGCATACACAAGCATAATCATATAACAAAGTGTATATCAATATTCTTGAGTATTATCATAGCCAACGCCCTTTTTCAATTCACATCATATTGCATTTCAACATTTACAACTTTTCTCACAAATGACTTAATGACTTACACGGTTTTCTATGATATTTTCTTCCTGATAACAATCAGGAATTTCCACCTTTTTGTTATGCTGCTGTAAGGTATATGATGGCATGCGACTTTTAACCAGGTCCCATTAGCACTTATCACCCGATGTTGTGCGATATTTAGCACTCACTTAACAGTTTAACTAGTGTTTTAAGCTGGTCAACCTCACCAAACTTACCACGAACGCAGTTTCATCCTGTGCGACTTGCTCCAGAGCTTGGATGATGTTTGCATGGCTTAAGAGTACAACCATCTTTACCTAGGTGTCGTGCTCTCTTCCCCGCACTGCTTCACTCCCAAACTGCACTGAGACACTCGCTTTTACATCTCAACTACTCAGGTATAAATAGGCCAGGACAAATAGTCTAGTCAGAAAAGGGGCTTAGCGTGCACCCTCGGTAATCATTTTCTAATTGGCGGTTTTATTTAGGAGAAAATATGTAGTAAACGATTTGCTATGTTAAAAGGTTGACAAAGTGTCCCTAGTGCCATTTTTGTGCATTATGCAAAAATATGTAATACGCCATATCTTTGCCAATTCATAAGATAACTGAACAAAATAAAATGTGGGTTTTTAGAACCATATCTTGGAGGTCAAAGTTTATGATGAATCTGGCTACGTATTTCAGTTGCATGTAAATATATAAATTGGTGCCGGCGTGCTGTATATATGTTGAATTCTTTTTGCAATTCTTTTCAAAACTTTTGACAAAATTTAAGTTCACCGGCGTCCAAAGCAATCAAAAGCACCCCATATATCATATACCTAAATTAAAAGCAATGTCTTCTCTTCTAAATGTACCAGGAATAAGCTCAATTGGAGGTCCAAGCATGATGTTATGGGACTTTCCTTTCCCCTACCCCTATGTTGAAAAAATAGCCAAAGAATAGGTGAAAATATTGAAAAATATTATCAAAAATCCTAAATCATTCTTTAATGCATATTTGATACCAGAAATGATTCAAACGTGATAAAAACAACTGGTGGGCTGTGAAAACGAATTGCCCAGACGCCCGGAACAACCAAATCTCAATAGAAATTGCATCAAATCCAGTTTTCAATTAGAACTATTTCAATTGACGATCTGACAGTAGATACAGCATGTCACAAATTTGACTGTCAGCTCACGGATTGTAGCTAATAAAACCTTTTTAATGTATAAAAAAGTTTGCAACTAACTAGTTCGAGTATTTGTATTGGCTGTATTCACATGACACATTCACAAATCATGCAATTATACATAATAGATACAAGTACAAAATGTAAAACAATTGACATAGAACTAAGTCAAGATAAGTTCGTTTATAAATGATAAAAACAAGCATCAATGATTCATAGGTAGACATGCATGCCTGAATGCCAATACATTTCTTTAAAGAGTGTTTGATCCCCCATCAGTCGTAACTCTTAGAACATGATCTTTTTCAATTACAAATAGCAACACAATACACAAAAAAGATTCAATGTGCGTGGTTATGAATCAATATGATACGAGTTAATATTTTAAAAACTTACAGGCATTGCATTGTAATTAGTTAGAAAGAGGTAAGGAACAAAAAATATCATTCCCTAAGATGTCAGTCTATTGAATTCCTTCCTTAGTTCATGAAGTGCCTCCGCAGTTCATGAACTGCTTCCTTAGTTCATGAACTGCTTTCTCAGTTCATGCTCTGCTCTACAATGGTTACCTAAACAACTTATGGTTGAATTGATGATTGCATGAACCGTTCCATTATAATTAGTGATGCATGCTGTATTAGATTAAAATCAGAATTGCTGATTGCATGAACCGTTCCATTACAGTTAGTACTGCACGCTGTATTATGATAAAATCAGAATTGATGATTGCATTATTCGTTTTATTATAATTAGTGCTGAACGCTTTATTAGTTTAAAATCAGCATTGATAATTGTATGAACCGCTCTGTTATAGTTAATGCTGCATTCTGTATTAGAATAAAATCAGAATTGCTGAATCATGAACCGTTCCATTATAGTTAGTATAAACGCTGTATTATATTAAAATCAGGATTGATGATTGAATGAACCGTTCAGATAAAGTTAGTGCTGCACACTTGATTAGATCAAAATCGGAGTTGATAATTGCATGAACATTTCCATTAAAGTTAGTGCTGAACGGTCTATTAGATTAAAATCAGCATTGATAATTCCATGAACCATTCCATTAAATTTAGTGCTGCACGCTATCGAAGATTAAAATCAGATTGACGATTGAATGAACCCATCCATTTTAGTTTAGTGCTGCATGCTATAATAGACTAAAATCAGAATTGATGATTGCATGAACCAGTTCATTAGAGTAAGAGCTGCACGCTTTAATATATTAAGATCAGTATTGACAAATGCATGAACCAGTCCATTATAGTAAATAATATTAGATTAAAATCTTTATACTATTGCATGAACTTTATCATTACAGCTTTTGCTGCTAGCTGTATTAGATGAAATTCTGGCTAGAGGATTTCATAAACTGACCCGGTATACGGTAGTTAGTGCTGCATGCTATATTAGATTAAAATCAGCATTGATAATTGCATGAACCGTTCTGTTATAGTTTATGCTGCATTCTGTATTAGAATGATATCAGAATTTCTGATTCATGAATCGTTCCATTATAGTTAATGCTGCATGCTGTATTGGATTTAAATCAAAGTTGTTGATCGCATGAAGAATTCCATCACAGGCAGTGCTGCAGGCTTTGTTAGATTAAGATCAGAATTGATGATTGCAATAATCGTTCCACTATAGTGAGTACTGCAGGCTATATTAGGTTAAAATCAGGATGGATAATTGCATGAACCGTTCCGTTATAGTTAGTGCTGCAAGCTATATTAGATAAAAATCAGTCATGCTGTCAGATCCTTGTTATGTGTGCTTTGAGCTGCTCACGCCCACTTCTTAAGGGAGAATATTTCAGCAAAAAGACATTTCCCTTTAGTTAGAGGGGGATGCTAAAATGTTCAGATCCCATCCCTACCAATGATTATTTTTTTCTAAAATAGTACAATAACTTTGATTGTCAAAGGAACACACACACATGTTTTTTAATATTGATCCCATTTACATTTTTTTTTACCAAACCTGCAAGACCTTTTTAGAAGGCCCCCAGCTACAATGGTTACGAATTTTGAAAGATCCTCATAATTTCTTAATAGCCCTACATACATTCCTCTATTGAATTATATTGTCATTTGCTTGGTTTTACTTCTGAGCATGATGGTGGACAATACGGATGTTTTTGAAGTTGGAGATTTGGTAAGAATGTTCTACCCCAATAGCCAACAAGAACGTACCAGGCAACACTTATTGAAAATCACAAGAACTTTGTTGTGGGTTGTGTGGGGGTGCCGTCCAAAAGTCTTCACCTCCAGCTTCGATTTTATGGACCCCGCATATCTTGTATTTTCATTCAGAGTTGCCTCCTATTGGATTTGTCCCCTTAGCAAAAATCAAGGGAAACTACATAGTTCACAGTTAAGATGGACTTTAGTATGTGCAGAGATGGGCCGAAGTGAATCTGCTGTCATTGTCTGGATGCAAGGTAAACCCATTCCACCACTGTTTATTATTTTCATACAACCCATGTAAGTGATCGCAGTACCATAAGGCTAGCAACATTATGGACAAGGAGCAAGCATCAAGTAAGTGCTTGCAGAACCATAAAGATGACAACATGATGGACAAGTTTTCACACAACTTCACATTGTTTTCTATTCATCTATTGTGAAAGAGTTTTTGCTAAATGTTTGTGCCCTCATCCACATAACTAATTTTTGATCCTCCATTCGTTTGAAGCCACACTTCTCGTGTAACCTCATAGACACGTCATGATCAGTCTCAACACATACAAACACATTTTCGCCAAGACTGAAAAGCTTCTTCGCAAGGTCAACAGTGACAAACTTGGCCAGGCCACGTGACCGATGCTCACTGTCTACCCACAATGCACCTACAAGTCCCTGGTGATAAGTAATGAGACCTGCAACAATGTTTCCTTGAGAATCCTTAACAGCTGTACCAGGATAGTGCGAAAGGCAATGGTAGAGATATCGTTCTGTTTCTAGTCGTCTACCAAACTTCCAGTTAGCGTTCACGATTGCTGCATCCTCTTTCGTCAGGTCTGTCTGCTCGTAACCTTGAGGTAACTCACTGAAAGAGGCATTAGATCCCGATAAGCATTTGAAGCTGCGCTTATCAGTTATAAATATAAGTTAGAATTTAGAATAAACAACAATAATATACAAATGGTGAACTTGTGGTTCCTTTGTGCAAACTTGAGATAACGATTGGTACAATATTCTCTTAAAGTAGAATTTACAGAACTAGAGAAAGGTATATAAATTGTAATCAGTACTAAGAATTTCGGAATTCTGATTTTTCTTCACTTTTTCCAATTCATGACTAGCCATTGTAAATGGTCGACGAAGTACCCAGAGAATAGTACTGCCTAGCCCATAGTCAGTAGCAACTTTCTCACATGCCCTGGATAGGCTTTGACCCCAGGCAGTAGTGAGAGTCAGCTAGCCGTCGGTGGCAATGGCTTAGACCACACGGCCATTAGGGCAGTCACCTGTACAGGGCCTTACCAAACAGGCAGATTTCTGATGCTGTTGACCGAATACATGATTTTACATTGAAAATATGCACAGTGTATATACAGTACTCACCAAACAGGCAGATCCTTGGGGCTCTCTACCCAATACAGATAGGTGGTTACGGTGAAAATATGCCGACCTAACTTTTCATAAACCTTTCTCAGAGGATCAAATAAGCGACTCTTGAAATCTAAAAGCAAAACATATTCATGAATCATCTGAACATTTAAGCTGAAGTTTGACAGTTAGGTGTGCGTGTGTGTGTGCATGTGAATATGACTTGCCCTTTTTGTGTGTCAACATGATATCTTTTTAGTGAGAGTGACTAGAAACTTTTCCATACATTATAATACATTATTCTCTTTTGCCAGGCTGAAAACTCTCAGAAAATTTGCATTGAGGACCAGCAGATTACAGACTACGTCATGGTAGTTTGGAATATAACTTACAACAATGCTTAATATATCAAGCCAAAGCCATTTCTACTGTTATGCTATCTTTCCAGTAATAATACAGCACAAGCCAAAGCCTCTCAATTTTAAAATACCTCATTTCTTCGAAAATGTAGATATCATCTATTTTAGCAAATATCTACCATGAGACATATTTATGCAATTTTTGCTAGAATCCTATTATTTTTCTGTAGTTTTGCTTTGCTGATTCTCATTTGATCGATTTGAGGCTAGAGTAAAAGTTGTGTGAAAGTCTTACCTTCAAATCGGATACATGGCAAGTCAAGGGGTGTTATCTCCTTCAACCAGTCCAGCTGTAACGGCTTGGTCTTAGGGGCATATACAGTGAAAGCATCATCCAAGAACGTCAGTGTTTCCTGTCACAGGAATAGCAAGTTGCAAAGTTGATGTCTGTCTTAAGCTCATATGGTCAAGTGGTTATTAAAGCAGTCCTAAATGTTACCTGTACGATAAGTTTCATGCATGAAGAAAACATGGCATAAAAAGTTCATGTATAATGCCACGATTTCTTCATGCATACAACTTTCCATGTGGGCCAGTGGACTACCGAAATTGTGACTAACCAGATGTAAGTAGTGGAAAAAAATGCAGTACCCGATGAAAACCACCGCCAGTCCTAGCTTTTTACAAGGCAATTTCATTCACGTTTTTCTTAAACGTAAATCTTGAAAAAAGACGGTTTTTAGCTATTTTATGCCAAATTATATCAGTTTTTAAGTTGATGCTTAGTTTCTTTAAAATGTAATTCATACCATCTTAAAGAGCATGTTCTCAAGTATATATCTACAAATTGTCATTAGTTTAGGTAGACAATGATCATTTTTTGATGTAAATTACAAAAATCACTCATTTTTGTTCATTTTTTACATTTCCTCCAAAACACCTTAAACGGCAAAAGAAGTCCCACCACACACACATACCATACGGCCCAACCTATGTAGATTTGGTTTAGCATGGGTGGCAGCTTGTATCATGTTTTGCCATCAAAAGTCACATTTTAGGATTTGGTCGCCATACCATAAGTCATTGGCAACTTCCTCTCTCGCACCACTCCTACTAGAATGTTGAGAGTCTCTTTGGCCTTTCTACCGGTTCGGCCTTCTCCAGAATTTCCCACCCACCCACTCTTTTTAAGCTCCGGTCACCCGTGACCGGTCGGCCCTTAACTTGCTTTTAACCCACCCACACACTTTTTCACGTCACCCCCAGGTTCGGCTCCACAGGAGCAGGGGGGATTTCGCGACAGGTTGAGAACGTGTGAGGTCTTTCCACTATTAGGGGTGATGCACCTCTAGGGACAGTGTTTTGGTTCATAAAGTACAGTCAGGTCAGAGGTCACACTGTTGTAACTTTGTATGTATAGTTAATGCAAATAGGTATTGGTTTTTTGGCTCAGGGAGCTTTATGTTTTACAGCGGGTCACCATTTCTAGGTACACGACTCCTAAACTAGTCGATACTTTGTATGAGTTAAGATGTTGCACGGTAGCAGTGCCTTAGTTAAACTTGTTCGCTACATTGTATCATTTTACAAAACAAACTCTACGCACTCACAGAGTGCTTCGAATGTATGTATGTATAGTATGTATCGTTCTTCCAGACTACGAGAACGAAATTGTTATTGTTGATTGTTTTGCTTATTAAACTTTTGTACCCGCACCCCCGTCTTCCCGAGTTGTTCTTAGCTAGCCACTAATGCATTCATTCAATATCCACGAAACTGCCAATGTGCTAAGTAACTAAACGTCGACACTAAAACCTTGGAACCTCAGTTGCGTGTAGTTGATAGAAACAGAAAGGATATTTGATCGCTTTTGGCTTTATCTAAAGTTTGTTCTATCAACAACTACACGATTAAATGAATCCTTTTAGTGATGCTTTGTGAAAAGATATATGAGCAAGATTTATCGTCTCTATTTTTCAAATCGTATGTTTCCTTCCATACTGCATTTCTGAAGTTAAAAACAGTCCAATTCTACTTATTCTAATTGCACATTTCTGGTGTTATGTATTTCAGGTACGACTTACCTTTTGGTCTTTAAATATGAGGTCAGAGATACAGAGGGCGCTGTAGTCTGGCCAATTGTCTGCATGAACAGTTGCCGTCAAGGAGCCATCACATATGTGCCGCATAAGACCGATGATCTAGAAAAGAATATGTACTACCTGAGACTATGCCAAGATTCTGATGAAACTTTCCTCTAGACACGGGCAGAATGTTATTATGTTATCATATTGTATTGACAAAACAGAATTTGCCATGCGCCCTAGAGTACCATTGACTACTTTATCGAGTATATATATATATATATATATATATATATATATATATATATATATATATATATATATATATATATATATATATATATATATATATATATATATATATATATATGAATATACATATATATATATATATATATATATATATATATATATATATATATATATATATATATATATATATATATATATATATATATAATATATATATATATATATATATATATATATATATATATATATATATATATATATATATATGTGTATATATATATATATATATATATATATATATATATATATATATATATATATATATATATATATATATATATATATATGTATATATATCTATATGTATATATATCTATATGTATATATATCTATATGTATATATATATATATATATGTATATATATATATATATATATATATATATATATATATATATATATATATATATATATATATATATATATATATATATATATATATATGTATGCATGTCCTGAGCAATTTCGGAGAAAAATCTGAATATTGTTGTTCCCATTGGGTATAATATTCTTTGTTTTCATATTTATTTGTAATGCTTACTTCACTAGGTTATGTTCAACATTGACAGAGTACATGAGCAATCCAGATGCCAAATCTAAACACTCAGCTTTACATACTCTCAGCTGTAGGCTAGGTTATAACTACGTTCTCAATACAAATCTGTTTGGCAGACTTTAAGCCTTAATGCAGCAGTATCAAACAAAACGGATTGAACAGTACGTTTCTGATTCAGTGGACAACGTAGACATTTCAAGGTAGCTACTGTATTGATAAAGTAATCCCTCCACTCTCTACTTGCATATAACAATGCTAGGGTGGAAGTGGTCTGTATTGTTCACTAAAAGATAAGATGATTAGCTACAGTGCTACTTGCTATGGCAAAGGCACAGGTTCTTTGTATTGTTTTTTAATCTTGGGCCTAACAACGTGAACAGAGGGAACAAACAACTGCTTTATCAGGAGGAAGTGTGTAGCAATTTCCTTATTCAATGAAACAAGTATGTGGTTAATGTATGTACATACTGGGTTGTCCACACTCGTGCATATGGCCTCCAAACACGGAAACGCGTCTGGAGTATATACACATATAAACATATATACATATATACATATATATATATATATATATATATATATATATATATATATATATATATATATATATATATATATATATATATATATATATATATATATATATATATATATATATATATATATATAATGGTAAAAGATATACCATTTTTTCAGAAAATGTCAGTAAATTTCAGTCCTTCCGCCTGAAAAAATCTGAGGTGGTTTGGGTAGAATTGATTTTCTTATTGCTTGTATTACACATGTACAAGGTGTATCTCAAGATTCCTGAGTTTTATCAGGCAGAGAATATCATAGCCAATCGTCCGTTGTCAACACATATTCTATTTCATTCCGATACTTACAACTGTTCACTCAAATTGCATAATCTCCTATACTTATGCAGGAGATAGTTAACGCAGCTTCAGAGTAACCTTAAGAGATCTCAATGACTAATGACATTAAGAAGAAAATCTCAGATTCCCTACTGCTAAAGTATTTACAGGCCATGATATTAAAAATCATAGTGAGATATCTTCACATCAAGTACAGCAAAGATCAACATAGCAGCTCTCACTGGACGCTATGTTCAACTGTAGGAGCGTAAGCGACTGGAAAAGTGAAACGTTTGCAAATGTTACAATCTGAACACACCGAGAGATGTTTTTACTAGAAGGGAAAATTTGCCAGAGAAATCGGAGATGCCGTAGATTTAACGACTCACAAACGCATAAAGCTATATTCGTTATTGTGTTTTCATCGGCAACGGGATAAAGTCGGTATATCGCCAAAGTTTTTTCAGTTGTTTTGGCGCTCGTAATCTCTTAATTGGTTTTTAACGACATTTGAATGATCTGTATACCGTAAGAGTGGGGCCATCTTAGTTAGCATATACTGGACGACTTATGGATCCACATGTTGACACGGTAAGGTAGGGGGGTCGAATTCATTTTGGGGACGTATATAAATTTGGGGGGTTATTGATAAAAATGGCCAAATAGTAAATAACAAGATTTTTTTCGGTATGTTAGGCACGATCCCAAATTATGAATATGAGTATTCATTTGTTTTTATCCATGCTTGAATAATATGACTCAATGGACTCATTGATAGCCAACCGGCTTGGAGGGCCAAAGATCGTAGGATCGAATACCTTTCAACTTTTACTTATATTTTTTTTGCAAAAGTGTATTTCCAGCTTCCAAATGCTTCGGATGGCACTTTAATCTGTAGGTGCTGTCGGCAATTTGAGAATTTCTTCAAAAAAATATATAGTTTAATGGGTGTAGTAATGCCTAGCCTTCACATAGAATATGAGATCTGTTAAGTGGTCAGCTTGTTGCTTTCAACAGGAAAAAATATCATAAGTGATAAAGTTTAGAATTTCCTCAAGAAAATATATAGTTTAATGGATGTAAATATTAATTTAAATATGTAAATAAAGGATATGTTCCCGATGATGTTGATATTGTCGCGTGCATGCACACTTGCTGCACATGCCTATTACCCAATGCAACTCTCACCCATTCACCATCTATTTGCCCTTACACACATCGTCACCTGTTGATCAGTGCCCTATTTATGCACCTTCCAACTGTACTATGGGCTTGGATACGTGCGCCCGCCACTCACTTTTTGGGCGCACGGATCCTTATTACACTGTCATCTTGAACTCATCCTGCGGCCTTAATAAGCGCCCTGCCGCAACACTTGCCTTCCTCCTCTCTGTAAGTGTACTGTCTTCCCAATACCTCTTTCAACGGGGCCCTATCTGGGTCTCGCAAACCACGTCATGTATTTCATACCACGCTGGGGCTCGTTTTGGCGAGGCCGGTTCGAACTAGTTACGTGATCTGTCGTTTTGGTGAGCTGGTTCACCTCTGATTTGAACCAAGTCACGTGGTCTGGCTCAAACATTTGTAACCACCGACAGATCGTGGTTCACGCCTGGTTTACGCTATGAACAATAGGAGATAAACATGTATTATTTTAGTCAGTTCTCAATAGGCCTTAACTTATATAAACAATTACAGTAATGATAATGAAGTGTACTTGGATCTTGTATTACAATGGAGACACATTGCTCGAACCAGGCACTGCGATGTGGTTCAAACCACAATCGTTTTGGCGAGCTGGTTGTGGTTAGTGACGTAGCTTGTGATGTATTGCTTGACAACCGGGCTCGTCAAAACTAGCCCGTGATCACTTGTCAGCAATGGAACAAAAGACAGCAGTACAAGGGCACACGTCAACTTACACATCTCAAAGTCATACTAATGCATTCTCCCGGGGCATTCTATATATAGTATGGTGACCGGCATGCTACATGTAGTTTGTATAGGATTCAAACCGTCAAGTGATAGTCATGACAGGATTTGCGCACACTGAAGTAAAGGAAGTCAATAAATGCCACTTTCTGACTACTAAAGGGCCCTAGAACTCCTACATCAAGTTGCTAACTATTGTATCATATAATTCCTTAAATAAATATCCCACTTTTGTGCAGCCATTTCCAAGAACGATGCTTTTATACTCAATCTTCTTCAACGAGTGGAAATCGGTAAAGCTGTCACTCCTTGGCCCGATATTATAAAGGTGGTTTAGCAGTGGTTTAAGCTAACCCACAGAATAACCTCCATTTAACCCACTGTTGAGGTGCATAACGGAGGTGGAAGCAAAACAGTGGGTTGTCGTTACCCTAGGTATAGAGGACAGATTGCGACAAGGTGGGTTAGCCTAAACGGTGGGGTAAATGCAGCCAAATCAGCCGCTTTCACTAAACCTCCTAAGGGGTAGGTTTAGTGAGTAGTTTAGTGACTCACTCACCATGAAACAGCCATTGCAACCATTTTGTTCAAGGGATAACTCACAATTATTGACATTTAAATCCTGGATTTATGCGTTGCAGGCAGATTGACATGTCACCTACCTCCTTACCAGAACGATCTGATGCTCGCAGACAGTCCCGGCAATGTGTGTGTGTTTGTATGCCTGTTCAAGCTGTGACAGTTCTCCTTAAGGAGCATTATCAGCTTTACAGATACAGATACAGATGAATGAAAAATGAATGAAAAATAACACAGGGTAAATTATGTAGATAAAACGTGAATTTATCCGTTGTTCAGACAAGAATGCCACTGCCGGCGCTGCCTCAAGCGCGTGTAGTGTGATTGACGAGGCTACACGAGCGAGGCAGTGATTGGCTATCTATTTTAGTAACTTTGCAGAACATAAAAAAAAATATTTGAAAAAAAAAAAATTTCCGAACAAGGATCTTGAGACAATTTTTTTTTTTTTTTTTTTTTTTTAGATTTTCGGATTTCTAAGGAAAAAAATAAAAATAAAAAAATATTTTTTCAGTGGTCCTAATAGGCTTCCGTAATAAAACACCACAAATACAACATAAATAATAAGAGATCTAAGGAAATGATAATACAATATTAGGTGTCAGACATGCAGCAATTCATACTATATAAATTCTTAGATGAAGAAAAGAATGGATATGTTGCGAGAGACCAACTACTATATGCGTTGTAGTGAAGAGCTGGACGCGGAAGGGGTTTCTGATCTGGCAATCAGCGTGAGTTCACGAGGACCAATCGGGACTCATGCATCATTTATATTACAGAGAAACGTGTGCGCCAGCATCATCTGAGCATGCACAGAGCACGACTTTTGGGCTAGTGGTTGAGGCTAGCCTGTTCAGGTTGACCGGCTGGTTTCATATCCACTTGTTTTTATTTATCTAAGACCACACCTCTGAAATGTGATACAGTAATGACAGAATATAACTGTAACGTGTTGTTCAATGCTTCCAACAATAGCACATGTCCCTTTTGCACTTTGTGCAAAACCAGGCGCGAGTTCACATATATAATATGATTCACGTCAAAACACACGCTAAATATCTTTTTCTAGGAGGGGCTAGTCCACTCTGTGGCGCAGTGTATAGTACTGGCAGAGCTGCCCATTGCGTCAGCTGTTTGTCCAGAGAGACTACCTCCTCTATTGTTTGAGAACCTGCATGCGGCTAAAAATAAGCGACCCATCTCCCTGCCAGTGCACCTTGCCAAACCAGTCGGAGTGAGGGTTGGAGTTAGCTGCCCCGAGTATTGTTCACCTACCTTTCATGCAACCCATTTTCTTTTAACCTTCCCAAGTGGGTGAACAAACCTGCTGGACGGCTAATCCATGCCGAATTTAAACTTCCTTTATAATATCGGGCCCTGGTGTTGACACCCCCGCCAATACACATAACAACCAGAACGTCCGGGCCTACCAGAGGCAGCGTTCCCGAGGGGGTCGACTAGACAGGAAGCACGGCTGTATCACAGTGTGCGATCGTCCTGGCCACTCCACAAGTGGAGTGGCCAGGACGACTGGCAGGGTGGCCATATCCTGAAATGGTTGCAATGTTGATCCAACTATGTTTTCTAATGTTGTGACCATCACCATCAAGTAATGAGATTAAGTCATTTGAGTGAAAAGTTGTAAACATTGAAAGGAAATAAATGATGGGTTGACAAAGGAAGGTTGGCAATGATACTCTCTGCTTGATAACAAATGATTGTTGTTATATGCCGCTGTCAGGTATGTTATGGGATGTGACTTTTAGCCAGGTCTCTATAGTACTCATCACCTTAAAGGTGTGGAAATGTCATCACTACCTTAACAGTTTAACATATCATCGTTAAAATTATGTGTTCATGTTCATTGTGTCCATTTTCTGCATAACTAGTTTCTTTTACCTTGTCCACCTCATCAACCTTACCAATAATGCAGTTTTATCCTGTTCGACTTGCTCCAGAGCTTGGACGATGTTTGCATGACTCAACAGCACAACCATCTTTGCCTAGGTATTGTGCACTCTACTGATCACTGCTGCACTATAAACGGCACTGAGCCACTCGCTCTGATATCTGAGCTATTGACGTATAAATAGGTCAGAACAAAGTTCAAACTCATGCGTGTGATTACTTGACCACAGAGGTGAGTGAACGAGAGCAGCGACGGACGGAGTGGTGCTCTACACCCTCATGGTCAATCCCAGTACCACGCTGATATCTAGCAGCCAGTGTCCTAGCCAGGACTGTACCACTGGACCTGTATCACTAACAACTGTTTGGACGCTGACATCGAGCAGCCAGTGTCCTAGTCAAGTTTCCATCACAAGACCCTGATCAATGACGACTGGTTGGACAACGACATCTAGCAGCCAGTGTCCTAGCCAGAATTCCCTAACTAGACCCAGGTCACCAGGGGCGGACCCAGCCCTAAATTTGACTGGTGCCAAAAATGAAAATATGCACTGAGCACCATAGGTGCTCAGTACTACCGGGTCTGGGGCCGATCAAGGCCCCCAGAAGCCAGAGGATTATTGATGCTCTGATATGCATTCTCAGCCATTCCTGGTACTAAAAATTATGAATTTTATGGACTTACTTTTCAAGAAATTTAATTTCATTTCTAGTATTTTTTTAGCCATATACTGAACCACTCATTACTCAGTATTGATCTTTGCAATGTATTTCATTATACTAATTTATGGGTAAAATATTTCTTTGTTATTGAAACTGTAATGATTGCTTACATATTACACTTCACATTCACTATCCCCACAGGGTGGTCTCTGTGTGCAGGTTGCCTCGTGGGCGGGTTTGGCTGTGCGAAGAAGTGCATATAAATGGAGGGATAACAATGATGAGGTTACTGTATTTTTTTCTTCTTCTCTCGTTCTGCTCAATCCCCATCATCATCATCATCATCGTCATAATTTTCCTCTACATCCTCATCATCACTATCGTCCTTTTCATCACCATCATCCTCCTCCTCATCACCATCTTCTTCTCCTTTAAATATTTTGCAATTATGCATTTACTTGAAAGATTTCATCAGAAGTGTCATGCTGTTTTAGCCCGCTGTGGGCATCAGTGGGTTAAGTTATAAAAGAAAATGCATGGTCTCTTGGATATCCAATCTAGAGATACACTGAATCGGATTCTATTTACATAAGGATATGTCAGAACTAGTATATTATAAAAACCCATCTTTGTGGTGTGAATACTGTATCTTATAAGGCAAAAACCTTTCTGCATGTTATGAATACAAACTACCCCCCCCCCCCCCCCCCCACCCCTTATACCACATCGATATAGGGCCCTGGAAGCCTTTTGCAGGCACCAAAGTTACCAAAACAAATTCCACCGCTGATGCCCCAGGTGCTACGCTCAAGAAAGCCTTTAGAAATTGTTATAAGATGAATTGCATAATTTGCCGAAATAAGCCTGTAACATTAGAATCCATGTTTGTTGGCGCTAAATTCATCCCCCACTTCAAGGATTTACTTGGCGTATTGTGTTGACTTCAACAGCTGTGCAATAGCTTGGCTGGCCTTAAGCATCTTGTATTCTCGTTCAATATTTTATTTAAATGCGATTTCCATCTTCACTTATGTTCAGTAAGTGAATAGAACCCATTTTACAATGTTGAAAGTTTAGTAAATAATAATAATGATTGGTATTACTACTACTACTACTACTACTGCTGCTGCTGCTGCTGCTGCTGCTGCTGCTGCTGCTGCTGCTACTACTACTACTACTACTACTACTACTACTTATAATGATAATAATAATAATAATATTAATACTAACAATAATAATAATAATAATGATAATAATAATAATAATAATGATAATAAACAATAATAATAATAATAATAATAATAATAATAATAATAATAATAATGATAATAATGAAATAATAATAATAGTAGTAATACTGATAATAATGATGATGATGATAATGATAATAATAAAAAATAACAGTAATACTACTACTGCTACTACTACTACTAATAATAATAATAATAATAATAATAATAATAATAATAATAATAATAATAATAATAATGATAATAATAATAATAATAATAACAATTAATAATAATGATAATAACAACAACAACAACGTCCTCATTATTATCAACATAAAAAGGTAGTCTCCTGAAGACACGCACTGTAAAGAGAAGGTGTGGCTACATATCGAGACACACTTTGAGCACGTAGAGACGGGGGAGTGGAAAATAGGGAAGAGTGACTTGCATATTGTGAGCCAACATGCATGGCATGACACATTTCAACATGTCATCCCCCAATACTGTGACAAGTAAAACATTACATGAAGAGAGGTTGTTATCCCATAGAACCTCAACTTAAGTGGCAAGTGAAATCCATCCTCAAATAAAGTGACTAGTAAAACGTTATCCTTAAATAAAGCAGAATCAACTTTGAGTCAAACACATATGAAGATATTGCATCTTAAATCAAGACATTTTCATACGTGGCAGACCATTGGTATGCTCCAGAGGTGAAAAGGTTCAATAGGTGTGGATAGATTGTACCTGCTTGATGCAGAATTAAATAACATTTTAAATCCCTGACCGTCTGAATACGCATTAGCCGATACCAGCGGCGATTTCAAGGGAATTATATTTGCTTCATGAAAGGAAATATTCGGCGTCGTTAGGGAAATCCAGATGATCGCTCAACAAAGGGATTTTCTCGACACAATGTATGAGAACAGGTTTGAACCAGTTGAAGAGAGTAATACTCTGTAAAAGCTAGCTACGAGACTTCTTACCTGCATTACCTACTCGAATACCCTCTTTTACCTGGGCATACTTTAATAGCATTAAGCTGACTGAAAGTAACAGGGAAATTAAGACATTACCAATACCACCACACAACCGTTAGATGGTGTTAGCCCATAAGCGTTTGGAGTACAACTGTGACCTTTTGAACTTAAGCAAAATTCATAAGTTAATGATTTACTCTTGAATTTTAAATTATCTGCTATTTTACTCCAAGATCATAAAAGTATGTCCTGAAAGACTAGATATACTTAATGTGTGTCAACTTACCTCCCCTCTACTTATCATTTATATCGCTGTTACACCATGTATGTTATATTTTGAATTGCTATTTTGTAGTCGGCCAAGAGCCCTGGTAGCTCGTGTTTACTATGTAAAATCATTACCGACTTGAAATAAAGATTATCTATCTATCTATATAACAGTAGGTAGTGGTCAGGGTGACGAGCTACATGCTTTATATGCACCTTTAAGTATTTAACCCTTTCCCATCCGTAGAGCTCACGTTCTAACATTTATATGAAATTTTGTTCGTGATACAACATATTAAAAAATGTTACTCGCATTCAATTCTTTGTTTTGAAAAAAACACAAACATTTTCGAATCGTTTTCAAATTGTACTTTAATTAATGTGTTACTCCTGACAGTGTCAAAGCATGCGCTTACTCCAGACATGACTTGGGTAGGGCTTGGTATGGTAGGGCAAACACCTTAACTCTTATACTTCTGGTGGCTAATTTGGCCAATACCAAACAATGAAAGAATATTTTTCAAAAATCTTTGAGCTTTGGGGGTTTGGACGAAAGTAGCCTCAGCATTAGAAGGGTTAACGCCATCTCGCCTGGTCATCAAGTACTCTAGGGAATGAAAATAATAATTCATCGTATTTGAATTCTGGACAGGTTTGTGTGAGCGTGTGTGTTGACTCTTGTACCTTACCCGAACAGTTACAAGTCAGTTCATATGCAATTATGTATTACGTTTTTTCAAAATAAACTAAATAACACAATATACATGCATATTCACACGTTCATGCCGGCAAACTTCTATACCTATTCGTATGCTTCGTTCAGTTTGTATGAACAAATGCAGTTATCTATACATACAAGTTATATACATACAGTTATCTATACAAGTATACAATCATACATAGATACATACAACACACATACATACATACATGCATACATACATACACACATGTACATACATACATACATACAACATACATACATACACGCATGTACATACCGTATTATGACTATTATTTCTAACCTATTATGAAATTACACCGGCCATAACTTAATGCAATATGGTTATTTTGTAAAGTTACACCACATGTAAAGTAAAGTAAAGCCAGTGCCCTAGTCAGAACTCCATCATTAGACCTATATCACTGACCTCTGCTTGGACGCTGACATCTAGCAGCTAGTGTCCTATTCAGGACTGTATCACTAGACCTGTATCACTGACGACTGCTAGGACGCTGACATCGAGCAGCCAGTGACCTAGCCAGAACTGTATCCCTAGACCCAAGTAACTGAAAACTGTTTAAGGCTGACATCTAGCAACCAGTGCCCTAGTCAGATTTCCCTAACTAGATCCGGGTCACTGAAAACTGTTTGGACACTGACATCTAGCAGCCAGTGTCCTAGTCAGGACTTTCACACTGGACCCGGGTAACTGACAACTGGTAGGATGCTGACAAGTAGTAGCCAGTGTCCTAGTCCGGACTTTGCACTCGACCTGGATGACTGACATCTGCTTGACGCTGATATCTAGCAGCCAGTGTCCTAGTCAGAATTCCCTAACTAGACCCAGGTCACTGGCAACTGTTTGAACTCTGACATCTAGCAGCAAGTGTCCTAGTTATGACTCATTCAGTAGACCCAGATGACTGACAACTGGTTGTACATGACCTGGTTCACTAACCTCGAGCTCCCAATGATCCCGGGTCATTTATTAGGGGTCACTGATAACGCTCACACCGGCTTTGGTCGTTTCTGGTCGCCCTATACAGGTATTCAGAGAAGTGTCAGATGGTAGAATTTCGACCCATGAGCGTATGATTATGTTGATTCTCTTGATATTCTATTGTTTGGCTTGTATGATATATATTGGTACATTTCAGTACAAATATACAGAGATGTCAGGTGATACTGCATTTGATATATTATTTATGTTTGTATAGAAAAGATATTACACAAATTCATTCACCAACTTGGTGAGAATTTGATAATTGTACAGCACAGCCGTGATGCTCGACAAGCAGGAAAATAAACAAAAGGTAGATTTTTTAATAAAAAAAAAGTTACATTGTTTGGCGGAATGGGTTGCATTGCATGTAGTATAGCAATGGCAAATGATATCAAGTAACGTGGTTTATGTTTAAGTATCGATGGTTGGCTAGGGCCAAAAGGGTTAATGCATGGGACAAGGTATTGTCCGAAGTTAGTTGATTAGTAGGTCAGTTGTGATTAAGTGACCAGTGTAAGTCTGGACATGATCCCTGTCTGGGCACACTCAATAGGCGGCATGTGCCGATTTACAAGTAGAAGACCCTCTTTGATGAAAGCTCGTGATTACCTCTCGTGATCTCCGCAAGATTGTGGTCAACATTTGATCAACAAAACTTCTCAAGAAACCTTTGAATTACCATTCCATTAAAAGTGAGTTTATCAAAAAAATGAAATTAGCGACACGTATTGCATTACATTAGACATCTTAGTGCAGTCAGGTATGAGGTAAATTTGGCACCGACGGAAAAATTTGGGAAGGACGATTTTTAACATTGCAGGGTGTAGGGAGGTTCGCCGACTCTAATACCAGACAGCATCAAAATATCAAAGGAGTATTAGAGTCGGCCCCGGCTAGGCAATAGTAATTATGGAAATGTTATGATTAGGCAAATCTAGATAAGATATGTTTCAATGTTAATCTAGACAAGATATGATTCAATACTAATATAAACAAAATATGTTTCTATACTAATGTAGACAAGCTATGTTTCAATGTTAATCTAGACAATATAGATTTCAAGGCAAATCTAGACAAGATATGTTTCAATTGTAATCTAGACAAGATATGTTTCAATACTATTGTAGACAAGATACGTTTCAAGGCAAATCTAGACAAGATATATTTTAAGGCATATAAAGTTATTTAAACGTAAGTATACATATTCGGACAAGATAATATTAAGGTAGTAATTGTTTACCTACTCTGACCTATGCAACATCAGTTTATAAGAAAATCATCATTTTTTCTTCATTTAAATGCCTAGGGGATTTACTGCATTTCATGAATTTAGTAGATAACCTTGTTCTTACTTCTACCCTTGTTCGTATTTTACATTATCTAATCATTGATGCATATAATTTTCGAATTTGAAGTTATAAGTTGTAGTATTTACTATTTACATGCTATAAAGCAATGCGATAACATGATTTTTGTGTAAGTTTTAGTATTTGCATACTATAACGCAATATGATAACATGATTTATCGTATAAGTTTTAGTATTTGCATGCTATACAGCAATACGATAACATGATTTTTGTGTAAGTTTTAGTATTTGCATACTATAAAGCAATGTGATAACATGATTTATCGTATAAGTTTTAGTATTTGCATGCTATACAGCAATACGATAACATGATTTTTGTGTAAGTTTTAGTATTTGCATACTATAAAGCAATGTGATAACATGATTTATCGTATAAGTGTTAGTATCTAAATGTTATAAAGCAATATGATAACACGAGTTATAATGTACGCTTCAGTATGTGCATGCTATAAAGCAATGTGATAACATGATTTATTGTATAAGTTTTAGTATCTAAATGTTATAAAGCAATATGATAACACGAGTTATAATGTACGCTTCAGTATGTGCATGCTATAAAGCAATGCAATAACATGATTTATAGTGTAAATTTTAGTGTTTACATATTATAAAGCAATACGATAACATGATTTATGGTTTAAGCTTCACCATTTGTATGCTATAAAGAAAAGCGATAACATGATTTATAGTGTAAGTTTCAGTATCTACATGCTACAAAGCCATAGATAACACGGATTCTTAGAACCCACAAGCCTAGGAGAAACGATAACTCATATTATTGACTTACAGGGCTCCTCTTTCATAATAATTGATATAATATTGGCAGCGAGGAACTGAATCCCTGGGGAGTGTTCCTGTCCATTCCCTGTAATGGTAGCTTTTAGGGTCAGTTTTTTGGATAGACACTTAATTCCTGCACCAGTCGACCGGGCGTCTGCATATGCCGGGTTGTAAAAACAAAGTAGCTCAGTTGGTTAGGTGTCGGACTAGTAATCAGCAGGTCGCTGGTTCAATTCCTGCCCGGGGCACTTTGGTCTGTTCTTGGGCAAGACAGTTTATTCCATATTGCCTCAGTCTACCCTGCTGCAAAGTGGGCACCTAGCATTAATAAGGCAGTGCTTAGAGCGTGTGCGCTATATGCTGCTACCTGCTCTGGAATATTCCCCGGGGTATTGAAATGGTTTCCGTGTCTACAAGCCTGCTAGGGGAGAAAGGTCTTGTGACGTGAACATTTCAGTGGAAACAAGACTATAAACCGAATACCTATACCTTTAAAAACACGCATGGATAGCATGTCAAAAGACAAGCCGAGCACATCAATGACCAACGTAAACTGCGAATCGAAGCTACGTTCAGTTGTAGGGTTATCCGTGTACCAATGGCCAGGAAACTGGGTGGCAATCAGGCGTGCGGTCGTTTATTATGCCCAGATTCCCCACGCATTGGTTGCAGGAATCAATTGTCGGCACTGTAGAATATTGAGGGTTATTTAAGGGAGACATTGGCAGGGTTTTTTTAATTACTTCCAAGGAGTTTGCTCTGTAGTCGCCTAATTCTTTGTTTAATGTGTTCTCAAAGCATTTTCCTTATTTGATCCCAAAACGAAAGCACAAACCACAAACCGAGTATTACAGAAGAGGGAAATGTAGTGCTCCACATACAGAAGCCCTGGATCACCCTGTTAACCCTCATACTGCTGGTTGCTAATTAGTCCAATACAAAATCGTGCAAACCCCTGAAATATTAACTGACACCCTGGCACATGGGTGCTCATCTGAGAGTACTCGGTGAGAGCTATTCAATTAATACCAACATGACAGAGTTTAGGTGGTTTTCAAAAATCTTCGCATCCATGTGCTATCGGCGAAAGTAGCCTCAACAATGGAAGGGCTAACCCTGATGCTGCTGGCAGCAAATTTTGCCAATATCAAAAAACTGAAAAATGACTGAAACCCTGGCAAACGGGTACTCATCTGAGAGTACTCATTGAGAGCTATCTAATAAGTACCAACATGACAGATGGTTTCAGATGGTTATCAAAAGTCGTTGCATCGTTGTGTTTTGGACGAAAGTAGTGTTAGCATCGGAAGGGTTAAGTTAAAAAAAACTGATTTTCCGGCTGAGAGACACTCGGCCTCATATTATGTCATGATCTGTGCGGCTTGTTTGATATCATGACATGACAAACAACTCATGGCGACATATACCTACTACAGACCCGAGCAAACAAACACACGTGACGAAATATACAGAACGGACATTCCATTCCTGCACCGGTCGACCGGACATCTGCCAGAGCCTGGTTGTAGAAACACCCATGGATAACACGTCAAAAAATATGCAAAGCACACCAATGACCCGCGTAGCTTGTGAATCGAAGCTACGTCCAGTTGTGAGGTCGATAATGCATCCAGGAAGCAATGGGTGGCAGTCGAGCGTGCGGTCTGCCCACGTATTTAGTGCAAGACTTAGATGTCGGCACTGTATATACATTACAGACTTCAGGAACAGGGGGGAAGTATGTATGTCATTTATCTGACGCCGATCAATGTGGTTGTACATCTCATTAAAGGTTGTATATATTATGTCAAAGTCTCTTTTAATTGGAATTTCAATTTAAATCTAGGTTCCTTATCCAACTGATACACTTACGAAGGAGCTACAGTAAAATCGTTGTGCCCTGTGTGTTTTAATGGGGAGACACCTACAGCCCCACTGAACTACTGCGAGGGTACCGGTAGTTAACCAGAAAGATAAAACGTAAACACACACCACACGCTTGGTGCAGACTAGCCTAGATTGCTAGGCTGTCATATGTATGTTTCTGTTGTGTTTTTTTCTGTTACCAAGCACTAAATAGTCTACAGATGCCACACTGATCAATTTAGTTTACACCTATCTCACCAGGGGAATAGAGGATCCAGTTTGAAATCCTCTAGAGATAGGAGGACCAGGTGGTGCCATCTATCTACCGTATCTACACCACACTGCTTGGTCAGCACAGAAGGGAATGTCAACTTTTTAGGGACTAGGAACCTAGTCTAGGAGCAGACCCTCACTCATTGGAATCTAGACGCGAGGTTCCGGAACCCGCCGATAGGCGGCTTCAAACACGTCGAATGCCTTAGTGGAACGCCATGGATTCTTTCATTAGAGAAAACTTGGTTCTTCCAGTTATGTATGATAGCGTCCACTCTGTTTTGGTCAAACAGCATGGATACATTCAATGGACCAATTGTACTAATAATACACTTTTAGGAAATTAAATAACCTTTTTTAAATCAGTGAAATTAGCGATTTTACAGTTTTGATGACGTCAAAAGTAATTGGAAGCTAATTATAATACGCGAAGGTGGCGACGCGTAGCGGCGTTTATTTACACTACAGACCTGTAGTGTAAATGAACGCCGAACATGAACACGTTACAGTCAACCTCCCCCCCCTTACTACACCCATTCTACTGCCGACACATGGCATCCAACCCTAGTTCCGAAGAACTCTGGGTTCTGCTATCGCCGATAGATGTCGCAGGCAGTAGGCTCCAAACAACGCTAGTACCAGAAAACGCATCACAACATATTGAAAATGAGGACGTGTAGCGATATGAGGGACAGTGCAAGTGCAGTACGCATTTACACGAGAAGTGTACCAAGTGTTTAGGATAAGTGAGTAAAGTTAAACTATAGTCCGGCACAGAAAGCTAGTGCTGAACCTTTTTTTTATATATAATTGGTAGTTTTGGTTGATCAATAGCTGGATCAACCAAAATCGTTGAAAGTCCAAGTTTTCCATTTTATGTACCGTGGGGGTTGGCAAGTTAGGTGGGTGTCCTTGGCTACCAGAATCAGTTGAAAAACTGTATATGAAATAGAGGTTCAGCCCCAAATCTAGCTTTCTGTGCTGGACTACTACGTCGCAGGAGGTAGGCTCCACACAGAATCTCAGTAGAGGAAGATTTTTTCTCATATAGAATTTATAAAAATGTGCATGAGTTTGAAGAATATGTTGATCTATTTCCAGAATACTTAAAATACTCACTACTTGACTTCAGAACTGAATCTCAAAAATTGCCAGTTAATTGTAGATCCAATTTAGCAATACCAAGGCAACAGCGCATCTGCAATAAGTGCAGAAAAAGACTTATGGGCGATGAATTTCATTTCATTTCCATAAATATTTGCATTTGCGTTTGGAGTGCATTCTTGCCTGAACACCTGAAAACATGTGTGAATAGAAATTGGTAGTAGCTGCAGGAAGTGTAACTGACTTTCATACTTCAATAAATGATGATTTGCTGGTGAGATATGCCTATATTTTCAGGACATGGGGACACTCCAGATGTGTTTGGGTTAAAGCTGATTTCTTTGTTGCACTGGACTATATCGGGGTACTATTAAACATTGTCAATGATAGTACCACTATAATATTAATGACCACCATACGCCTCGTTTTGACCCTAAAATATCATCGAGAATGTAATTCCCTCGACAGAGGGCGCTTCTCTTGACGACGAAAATACGATGCCAGACATTGCCCTTTGCACCTTTTCGGCCTCGTGCGATATAGCTAGCACACACCAGGCCGTATCCCTTTTTCACAAAGAGGATATTTAATGTTATCATCAGCTCCACTCTGATACTAGCAGCTGATTGGTCATTTGCTGTGGTGTACAGGACTGTATTGCAGTACTAACATTGCTTTTCATTAAGATGTTAGGATCCGAATACGAGTCTTCTATGACGTCATGACCTCATGTTTACAGGTCACAGCCTCATTTGGGCCCTTAGCGACCGGAAAAATGGCGGACATTACTCCCTCTTTCACTGCCGCATGTTTTTTTTTGGCGTTTAAGGTGATGGGTACCATTGCAAGCCAGTTAAAAGCCCTGTCCCAAAACACACCTCAAAGCAGCATAATCCTATAACTAGGTGTATCTCCAGGTTCCTGAGTGTTAGCAGGTAGAGAAAATCATCCCCACCTGTCATTATTCAATCCATATTCTGTTTTATTTTAAAATTTACAACTTTTTTTTTTTAAATGACATATTCTCAATAATTACGCATGTGATGGTCTCTACAGGTTCACAGTTACCTTAGGGATATCATTGACTATGCCCAATAAGAAGTATTTTTTGAATATTTTACTGCAAAAGATTTCTACAGGCCATAACATTGAAAATTTTAGTGAGATATCTCGTGTGTGGAGGCATGGGAACCCCTTTGATAGTAGTGGACATACCTCGCTGATCACTTCTGAGCACTGGGAACAAAAGAAAGTTGCACAAAGATACACCTCGACGATCTCAAGACAATGGCTTGTGGTCAGGATGCTATAAATAGGTGCTAGCTATGAGTATATGAGGTTACCAAGTGGAGTTGGTGTGGAGATTTCTAACTAAAATTCTCAACGTTATGGCCTGTAAAAATCTTCAGCAGTAAAAAATCAAAAAAATACTTCTTATTGGGCATAGTCAATGATATCCCTAAAGTAACTCTGAACCTGCAGTAACTATCACCTACGTAATTAATGAGAATATGTCATTTGAAAAATAAATTGTAAATTTTGAAATAAAACAGAATATGGATTGAATAATGACAGGTGGCTATGATATTCTCTACCTGATTACACTCAGGAACCTGGAAATACACCTAGTTACAGGATTATACTGCTTTGAGGTGTGTTTTGGGACAGGGCTTTTAACTGGCTTGCAATGGTACCCATCACCTTAAGATACTATTTGCGCATTATAGTCTGCCAACATGGTGTATATATGGAAATAAAGATGGCAGAACGTAATTAAGTTGGATTTAGGTTGGTATGTTGCACATACATATGAGAAATAATTGCCGTTTGGTCGGCGTCAGGTCTGACGAAAATCTCCGTTGCTATATAGTCTGTCGGACTCGAGTTTGGCAACCGCTATTTTCATTTTCTTTATAACAATTTGTTCGAGTTTGCCATCAAACTTGGCAAATCTCTTTTAAGCACTAAGTAGTCTATAGATAAACATGATTTTTGTCTCAACTCTTCAAAATGTTGATTTTGCCCATTAGGTCCCATTAGGTCCCAATCGATACAAGTATGTCGGGAGGGGGGCGGGAGCTGATGATAAATTCTTTACCCTCTTTTTAAAAAGGGGATACGGCCTAGTGTCTGCGTTCAGCCAGCCATAACCAACTCGGCCTCCGGCCTCGTGTGATATGGCTGGCTTCTCGCAGACACCAGGCCGTATCCCCTTTTCACAAAGAGGATAACTATTAGTATCATGGATGCAGACTTTACTTTTCAGTTGGATCTCTAAATACAAACGGATCAAAACGCACGATAGAAAGGTATTGGGACTAACTAAAGAAATATCTTCAATTCAATTTTGTTAGAATGCCTTCATAATTTGTAATGTATGTGCACAACTTTCAGTGGTTCATTTATTGCACCTAAAGCAACTGCGTGTTAGGATAAAGGTTACAGTGCCCAGAATAATCGTTGCTCTAGATCTGCATTTCCTGGGAAGATGAATTGATCCGTCTATGGTGTATATCTGGCAATACTATCACCCAGGTGGTATCACAAAGTCATATCAAATTGAATAAGTATTGGATAGTACCATTAGCGTGTCATTGAGACTGGTAAACACCCCCCCCCCCCTCCCCCTTTCTGTAAGTTTAACACCCAAAAGAGGGTAGGTGGTGACCCGTTTCTCCAAAATATGGGCTAATTCCAAGCGAAAGTCGATTTATTTTCTATATACTCTCATGTATTCATGCAGACGCCAGGTTTATTGTCTTATAGTTTTGATTATGTATATTGTGTTTTCTCTATAATTTACGAAATGGCACTCTCATGTATGCCAACACTGTATATTTTATGTATATGATATAGTCAATGAATACTTACTTACCTACTAGTAAAGGACAGGCGTAATCCTCAATGACATGGAGTGGAGAAAATTATAAACGTAGGTAGAATCGATAGATGATCCTAGATGGCCACATTTTCCTGCGTTTTTCAGTTTCGCATAAGGTTGATAATCACGTGATCTGATAGTGCCAAGGACCCATAGCATTTGGTAAGGGCTGTTCCATTTAAAAGTGATGGGAGGGGGGGGGGGGAGGAACGGAAGGTTTTTTGAAGGGGGTGGGGGAGGGGTCGAATTCTAAATTAATTTATACTAATAGATCACACATGATTTCTGGCAGGAGGGGGGGGGTGTCGATTTTTAAATTATCTTCCGTTCCTCCACCTACCACAGTTTTAAATGGAACGGCCCTAAGATATTTGTGTAGCTTCAGACAAATTACAGGTAGATTCTGGACGAGATAGAATAGCAATAATGATAAGTAAAACATTTTATTTCATAGCATACCATGAGTCCATGACTAGTGTAACAATATACCAAGTTGTATAACTCGATGTGTAGTGGTGGTGCATTGCGTTCAGGCAAAAAAGCACACCTCGTTCGAAAAGTTTCATGCATGAAAAATCGTGGTATGAACATTTTTTTATCCATGAAATTTCATTTCCATGAATGAAATGAAAATGAATGAAAATGATATTTCCATGCATGAAAATGATATTTTCATGCATGAAAATGATATTTTCATGCATGAAAATGATATTTCCATGCATGAATATGATATTTCCATGCATGAAAATTATATATCCATGCATGAAAATGAAACATTTGCCCTAAAAACATTCATGGATAAGAATTCCATACATGAAATAATACTGAGCCCAATTTCCCACTAAGGTTCTGGGGCTAAAAATCCTCCAAGGAATTTTTTGGTGCAAAGTTATCATTTTCACTCACGGAAACATCATTTTCATGCATGAAAATATACAATTTCCATGCATGAAAGTGAAATTTTACACATAAAATTTTCATGCCACCATTTTTCATGCATGAAACTTTTCGTACGGGAGCAGTACACTGTGTTCTGCACAATTACCAAGTTCAGGACGCCCAATGAGAACTTCTTAGTACAGCAGCTTTCAGACACGTCAACGGTATCAATACGTGACATGATGCAGGAACCTTTCCCATGAAATTCCCATGCCCCATGTCCCATCCTTGTCCCTTCATAAACGTGTCACATGGCATTTAGTGTTTAAAAAGTGACGTGAAGAAACGTTTATGTAATTCCCATGCCCTCTGTTCCATGAAAGATTTTTAAAATGTCCCATTCATATTTGTGTCACATGACGTTTACCGACTAAAACGCGACGTGAAGGAACCTTTATGTAATGTCCATGTCCCATGTCCCATTCAAAGTTTTAAACAATGTCCCATTCATGTCCCATTCAAGAAAATCTTTAAAAACATACCATTCATAAACTTTCCCATGACGTTGACCGCCTAAAACATGACGTGCAGGAACCTTTTATGTTATGTCCATGTCCCAAATCCCATTTATGTCCCATTCAAAGTTTTAAAAAATGTCCCATTCATAATTCTGTCACATGACATTGACCGCGTAAAACATGGCTTGAATTCTAGGAACCTTTATGTAATTCCCACATATCATATTCAATTCATGTCACATTAAAGATTTTAAAAAAAGTGTCCCTTTCATAAACCTGTCACATAACGTTAATCAACTAAAACGTAACGTGGAGGAAGGTTTAGGTAATTCTCATATCCCCATGTCCCATTTATGTCCCATTCATAAATTTTAAAAATGTTCTTTTCCTTAATCTGTCACACGGCGTTGACCCACTTAAACGTGACGCGTAGGAATGTTTGTGTATTTCCATATCCCATTCATAAGACCTATAAAATATATTGTTTGTTTCCTCTAACGGTACGGGTAAAATATGGTAGGTAGGTCGGTAAAAACTTTTTTTGGATTAAAATGTTCAAAGAAGTGTGTTTTATGCATGTTTTACATTAATTGGGAGTTGGAAGTGCGGAAAATTTTTAGGGTAGGGATTTTTTTGAATAAAAACTTGTTAGGGTAGGGTTACAGGAAACAAACAACTTTTTATGCCTAATCCTGTCATGTCGTGTCGACCGACGTCACATATGATGTCACATGACGTTGACCGACGTCACACGCACTAACGTCGCGGAAGATGAACACATCACATGTTGAGACGTTCTACAAAAATAAACTGTTGCTTGTTTTAAACGTTCTTAGTCGGAATCCGTTCAACAGGATTGAACACTGTCTTCGCCTTAACGTAAACGTTTATTTCAATCGTTGTTATTAACACTGCTATTGACGCAAGTTGAAACGTTCTGGGCGTAACGTCCGTGTAGCTTTAACCCTTCCGATGCTAAGACTACTTTCATCCAAGGCAAGGACGCAATGATTTAACCATCTAAAGCCTGTCATGTTGGTATCCATAAGATAGCTCTCACTGAGTACTCTCAGATGAGTACCAATGTGCTAAGGTTTCAGTCGTTTTCTCAGTTTTTTTAATCATTTATATTGGCAAAATTAGCCACCAGCAGCATAAGGGTTAAGCATCAAAAGAGGAAAAGCGCTACGTGGCTTTGGCGTATCCTGTAGTGTGGCCGTTTTTACTGAGGATTTTCCGTGTTCCCTGAACAAAGACTGCTAGAGCTACGTGCAGATCCTTGAGGTTACTGTCTGCGGTGACTTTTAGCGTTTTCAACTCGTTGTAGTCGGGCGTGTAGTGCTGGAATGTCCATTGTTGCGAGGGGGATGTGTAGTTGCACTTTTGTAGAGTAGCGTCCGAGTAGGAGGCCTCAAGACAGAGACCACTGTCCGTTTCCATTAGAACACTGCCCTGCAATGTGAAGGAACAGGTACTTAATTCACACGAAAATAGCACAAGTCAGTGTTTAATAATTTTACCTTAGATGAATAAAAACAAGTGGATATGAAACCAGTTGGTCAACCTGAACAGGCTGGATGCGGCGGTTGTGCCAAAAACTTTGCGTTCTGCGCATGTTGGCACGCACGTTTCTATGTAATGTCAACGATACGCGAGTCCTTATTGGTCTTTGTCTCCTAGTGACGTCATCCTAGGCATAGCCAGGAATTCATTATAGCGCATATAGTTATTGGGCTCTCGCTGCACATCCATTCTTTCATCCATCTAAGGTTTTACAATGTTCACTTACCACCTTTGGAATAGTGAATATAAAACAAATAGGCTTACGAAAAATTGAAAAATTAAAAGTAAATGATAGAAAAGAAATGTCCTGTGCACATTTAGTTCATGCGTCGCATGATAGCCATCAAATATGAGCCGGCTTTACATGACAAGACAGAGTAAATGGTAGTTTCTAATCTAATGTGATAAGGTTATATTTTAAAGCCAGACTGTAGAAACTGTTAAAATCATACCTGCCATAAATTTTTTGTGATCCACATTATACCAAAAAACACCAATATTTTGCTTTAAGGATCATTATATATGTAGTTTGGTTATCGCTTGTTTATTACATAGTTCTTGATTAAAAAGCAATATATGAAACAATATGTAATGTGAAACACTTTGAAATCGATTTTATTAACGCAAAACATGTGTCAATAGTCGGCTAGGCCTATTTTCACTAAGAAAACTACTGAATTAGAATAACATAATATTGTGAAAAACTACACTATATTTCCATCCCTATTATATAAGATTGTTGAATGAGCATCATTTCTCGCCTCTGCAGTCCCCAAGATAGAAGTCAAATGCTGGAAAATTACGGAGGAATAGGTCAAAAGTTTCTATAACTGCCATTTCAAAATAGCAGACATAAAAAAATTAGCGAATCATAAGATGACCAGTTAAGAAAACTAGTAGTAATTAGTGTGAAATATGTTATCTTCTCCTATAAGGGAAAAAAGGGTCAAAAATGTTATTAAGGGATTTTTAAAAGATCTCTATTAAAAAAATCTAAACATTACAAGACTCCACGAGTCAGGAGTCAAAAATGTAGACATGTTTGATCAAATGTGGAAATAATTCATAGACATCTTCAGAAAAGATAATGACACCCACAATAGTTGGTATATCTTATAATCGTATACTTTGTTTTTCCTACTTTCATAAAATATTATCCATACCATATACCCTGGATACACACCATATCAATGGATAACTATACAACCTTTATATCATTGTCCAATAATATTGCTTGAAATCTTTGACTACGGAGAAATAAAAATCCTGTAGCATACAGTGTCGATATTTAATTCCTGTACTAAAAGCATGGGCAGCACGGGCATAATACACGACCGCACACCCGATTGCCATCTAATTTCGTGGGCTTGTATGCATGATTGACATCACAACTGAACGTGACTTTGACTCCAAGCTACGATAGTCATTGATGCGGTTGGCTATTGTGTCAACATGTTATCCATGAGTGTTTGCAGAAGTGGGCGCTGGCAGACGTCCGGTCGACTGGTGCAGGAATTAAATGTCTTCACTGTATGTGTTCAATTTGAAATGAAAAAATGTCAAATGCTGGAAGTCTATGCACTCAGTGAACTTACTTGCACATGGAACCATTTGGAGTTTAGGGTAGTGTTGTACCGGGTCAGGTACTCATCGCGGTTAAGAGGTGCACCAATTTTAACAGGATGTGTAGGGTTAAAAATGTGTACGGGCATGCGCAGTTCTCCCCTCTTATCCCAGAATATGCCCTACAAGGACAAAACCAACCATGAATATCTGCACTAGACGTATTGTAATCCTAATATTGAAAGAAACCTACATTTGGTAGAAAACGATGATGTGAATTACATGAGAGCAAAAAATGAAATGTGAAATTTATGAAACATGTATTAGAATAATTAGTACACACCAACTGAAAGTAAAGGAAATGCATCAATGTATGTACGTATCTTTAATGACTGTAGAACATATACAAATATACATAACATGAATGAAATTAATGAAATTATTAAGTCTTTTAATTATGCCGTAAATAACATAGATGAAGAACAACTAGATTAATTTGTATCATCAAACAATAGCGAAACAAAAGCGTACACATTTAAAAAACACACACAAGTTTACTATCTAACCATGATAACATGTATCAAGTCAGGTACATGACCCTCATATACTAGACCATTAATAAGAGAGAGAGAGAGAGAGAGAGAGAGAGAGAGAGAGAGAGAGAGAGAGAGAGAGAGAGAGAGAGAGAGAGAGAGAGAGAGAGAGAGAGAGAGAGAGAGAGAGAGAGAGAGACAGAGAGAGACAGACAGAGAGAGAGATCATTATTACCACATATAGCAATATTACCTGGCAATCGGGCTTTCTGTGACAATTGTTCATTCGCAGCGTGTAGCCATGAAGAGTATCTAAACATTTCCTAACACCAACATTTTCAAGCTGAAATGAATACATTCGCTTTTATTAGGAAAATAATTATAATTACCTTACAAAGATAATGCAAATATCAAATCGAGAATATGCCTTTGGGTTGATGGATCGATACGAAGTTGGTATATTTTAAACAAATCTTGTCTGAGTAACATGTCTTTTATAGTTATTTCGTTGCAAATGTGAAACAAATGCAGCTGGTGGTCGTTCTATCGACCGTCAGTTCTAAAGCAAACGTTCACAGGTGGAGAGAATTAGGGATACTAGTTTTAGCATTGGCATTGGCAAGGTAACCATACAGTAAAAAGAACTAATGTAGATGCACCGGAATGTAAATCTGAATTCAAATATGACAATTAAAGTAATAGAACTGCATTAAAGGGTCCAACCGAGTCAAATATTGGACAATAAGTTCCTGTAGTTTGTTATACAAAGTCTTTTACCAAGATTCCCATTTTTGTCACATTTCATTTTTGGTAATGACCGTCTAGAAACCAACCACTTGTGTTGAACTTTTGACATGAACGTTGATTATACACAAATATTAACTTATAACGTGTATAATAGAAAACCTTTGGAGTTTCAAATCATTCTTTGAATCTGTACGTCTACAGTTAACATTGATTGGTAACCAGATATGCCCAACAATCACCTGTCCATACATGTTCGAATGCGCATACACGTTCCACTCTTCACTGCAAATTGTGGCTGCAGCGAAATTATCATTTTGGTGTTTGACATATGGGAATAATCGTATAGATATGTTGATAGATCGGCAGCATTAGATTATCAAGAGGAACATTACAAACATTTAACACATGGATAATGTTCATGACACATATTTTAT
The DNA here is from genome assembly GCA_963942565.1 of Maea johnstoni. NCBI lineage: Eukaryota > Metazoa > Annelida > Polychaeta > Spionida > Magelonidae > Maea > Maea johnstoni. The sequence continues at coordinate 11,573,121 of OZ012690.1, read as the reverse complement.
AAAGTAGAACGACTATGGGTTAGAAAAAAGAAATAACGCTGACACTGGGTGTATAAATAGGTCAATATGGAAAATGCTTCGCCAACTGTGCAAGATGCTCGTTAGAATAACATTCTGTATGACTTGTATGTATGTATGTATGCATGTACAGTTGTATGTATGTATGTATATATATATATATATATATATATATATATATATATATATATATATATATATATATATATATATATATATATATATATATATGTATATATAAACATATATATATATATATATATATGTATATATAAACATATATATATATATATATATATATATATATATATATATATATATATATATATATATATATATATATATATATATATATATATATATATATATATATATATATATATATATATATATATATATATATATATATATATATATATATATATATATATATATATATATATATATATATATATATATATATATATATATATATATATATATATATATATATATATATATATATATATATATATATGAAGGACTGATCTTCGTGTACTTGTGGTGTGTAGTACTCACCCCGCCCCAGGCGTAAGAGTTCTGGTCTGGTACTCCCAGTTCTGGGTAGACGTTCTTCAGTAGCCAACTCATATCATGTGGGCATTGCTTCCTCAGGGTAAGCCTTTCGGAGATGTCTGTGACATTGACGCTCTGTAACAGAACCATTTCACAAACAAAAGGTAAGTGGTGAGTAAATTACCTTCTATATCTGTGACATTGACGCTCTGTAACAGTACCATTTCAGAAACAAAAGGTAAGTGTTGAGTAAATTACCTTATTTATCTGTGACATTGACGCTCTGTAACAGTACAATTTCAAAAACAAAAGGTAAGTGTTGAGTAAATTACCTTATTTATCTGTGACATTGGCGCTCTGTAACAGTACCATTTCAAAAACAAAAGGTAAGTGTTGAGTAAATTACCTTATTTATCTGTGACATTGACGCTCTGGAACAATACAATTTCAGAGACAAAAAGCAAGTGGCCAGTAAGTTACCTGATATATCTGTGCCATTGACATTCTGTAACAGTACCATTTCACAAACAAAAGGTAAGTGGTGAGTAAAATACCTGGCATATCTGTGACATGGACACTCTGTTACAGTACCAGTGGCCTGCCCTGGTGGCTGAGTGGTCTAAGGCATTACCACTGACTGCCAGCTGTCTCTCACCACTGCCATGGTTCTAGTCCCAGCCTTGGCATGTAGGAAAGTGACTCGGGATTTAGTGGTAAGTGGTGAGTAAAATACCTGGTATATCTGTGACATGGACACTCTGTTACAGTACCAGTGGCCTGCCCTGGTGGCTGAGTGGTCTAAGGCATTACCACTGACTGCCAGCTGTCTCTCACCACTGCCATGGTTCTAGTCCCAGCCTTGGCATGTAGGAAAGTGACTCGGGATTAGGTGGTGGTATTTACCAGGTACTCCGGTTTTCTCCACCAGTTACATCTGACTAGTCACGACTACAAATTCAGCGTTAACTGCCCGTCAGAGAATTACGGTACCGGTTATTCTGTATTTTTCTTATACTCAAATTTCATCTGCCATTACACAATGGCTAGTCACGAAGTAGTTTTATTTTGGTAAAAAATAACGAACTATGATAATACACACACGATAAGAATGAAACAATTACTAGCTGATTTTAGTTCAGCAAAACATACCTTAAGGTGCGGCCGCTCATTATAGAAATACTTCTTGTAGTCGTCCAGCCAAACTTCTGCCACTCTCTTGTAGTTCATGTCAATAAGAGCTGTCCACTTGTCTCGGTAGCTGCGGCTTCCCTTGAACTCCAGATGGGCCACGTGGGAGCAAGGCACATTGACCACCCGGCCCCCGCATAACCAGGCCTAAAGCAAGAAGCTCACTTTTACAAGTTGCCCTAGCCTAGTATATTTAGCAGACATGCATGGTATCTACGAACAAATGTACCCTTTATTGATCAAGAAAATCTCATTTGAGGTAAAACACTGTACAATAGAAACTGTGGTCCTATCCAGGTCAGCTCAAGCAGCTAAGTTAAAGAAAACTTATAGTTGAAACACCAAGACCATAGGGATTGGATAACAATTGTTAGAACAGGGACAAGAGTGCTAAACTAGGATATGTGTTATTTTGAGTGTGTCACCAGCACAACAGCCTTAACCCTTTATCACTCAATGACGCAAAAAAGCGCAACATGAGTGCAGCTGCACTTCCTCATTACCGCGTTATTGCGTCATTGCACTTATTCCTACGAAGGGCGTTTCTGCGTATTTTGCGTACCACGATTGTAGATCGCTGGTGTACAAATTTTTTTTAAATAATATATGAAATGATACCCTTTCCCTCTTTCTCTTAATCCTCTTTCTCTTAATGCCATGCATATTTTCGGACTTGAAGGGAAAACTATGGGAGAAGGCCCTCCAAATATGGAAGTCATGGGGAATTACCGCATCATATTAGTGCACTTATTCCTACGAAGCGCGTTTTTGCGTATTTTGCACACCACAATTTTAGATCGCTGGTGTACTAATGTTTTTTATATGAATATACAAAATGATTTACCTTTCCTTTTCTACGTAATCTGAAGTTATGTCATGCATATTTGTGGACCTGAAGTTCGTTTTTTACGATGTGAAAACTACGGTAAAACCCTCTCCAAATATAGCAGTCATGGGGACTTCCTGCCGGTGACGTCGTCGTGTTGTGGCGTCTCTAGCAACACGCAAAACAGCGTTGGTCTCCCTTGTTTTTGTCGCTGTTCCTCCAAATAAATGGCATATTGTAAGGGAGAAAATTCCAAGGAAGGGTGGGAGGGTGATTATAATTGTCCTAAGCATGATCTGTGGGAGTCAGATGATGACATTACCACTCCTGCAACTTCGAAAAGAGGAAGAACTTGCCGAGCACTCCTCCCCACGCAACAATGCCTCTGAGGAGTAACCCCTCAGTCAGTGCTGGGCACCTGGCAACATTGTTGCGGTGAGTAATATAGGGTTAAGAGAGGCTTGAACTGGTTAGGGATTTCAGGGGGGGGGGACATCGAGCCCACGTGACCGCTCCTGTAACCTTTCAATTTGTCTGTTTCACACTTTAAAACGTTCCCTTATGATCATCTGCCAATAAAATCTTGTATCCCTGGCTTCATGAGTGTTTACGCGCTCTTTACACTGCTCAATGGCCATGTGAAGCAATGGTTTCCTACAAATATATGGACTAATACAGTGCATTCTTACGTCACATCGACCTTCTTTCCCAATGCTTGGCAGAGGGACCCGCTCAGACGTCACTGTCCAAAATGGCAGATTAGAAGTGTGTTCTGGCCATAGTTCTTCAACCCAGCAGTGGGTTGGTGGGGGCAGATGATCAGCTTTTGTCTCTAGAGTTTAGTGAGATAGACCTATTTCTCCACCTGACCTGCGGTCGCGGTCTGTACACAACGTCATCTGTCCTACCAAAATATTACATCCTCAATCCAAACAAACATAATGTCAGTCTTTCTGGATAGCATACTTACTCTGAGAGACAGGTCTATGTTCTTACTCTGGTTGACAGGTATATGTGCTCCCCTGCCTACAAAGTCTTTTTTACTGCGTGAGACAGGTCTATATTCTCCCCTGCCTAGAAAGCATACTTACTCTGAGAGACAGGTCTATGTTTTCCCCTGCTTAGGAAGCCTACTTACTCTGAGAGACAGTTCTATGTTCTCCAGTGCCTAGAAAGCCTACTTACTCTGAGAGACAGTTCTATGTTCTCAGGTTCCTAGAAAGCATACTTACTCTGAGAGACAGGTCTATGTTCTCCCCTCCCCATGCCTGCATGCCTGAGTCGTAGCCCCCTATCTCATGGAAGAAGCGTTTCTCTATGGCGAAGATGCCCCCTATCATGCAGGGCGTGGGGATCCCTGCAGTGATGTCGCCATGTCGGGCTCGCTTAGCCTCATCTGAGATATCCTGGAAGCCAAACACCAGGCCCCAGTCAAAGTAGGTCTTCCACGTGCTAGGACCATGCTTGTACTGCCAGATCTGGGTACCTCCATCACCATCTGAAATAACAAATCACACATGTCATTATTATTATCAGCCGCAGCAGCAACAACACTGTCCTTATCAACATAATTAATAGCATCATCATAATAATGCTCCCCCAGTATGATGATCATCACAATTTTAGTAGTGGCATTATCGTAAAGTGAATACTGTGGAATAGGAAATTATTCCGAGGTGCAGATTAACCAAATTGTTTATTTTGTATTTTTCCGAGATTCAGAAAAGCCAATAATGAAGGTTCATATCTAATGACAAGAATGATACATCCAACTTTCACTATAATGAACTCGGGAAAAATCGGCAGAATAAGCCACTCGGATTAATTTCCCATTCTACAGTAATATGATGGTGATGTTAGGGTACTATGTACAGCTGCTATTGTTTATTTACATGTTTTGTTTATGTCACATGATTTCTTAATAACCAGGAGAGCACTCTAGAGGTCAACTTTAGAACCAACTGTCCTCCCACTGCTTGATACTATTTTTGGAAACAACAGACAGCCTTGTTAGAATCATCTTGCTCTAAAACAGTCAGTAGGTATTTCATTATTTCTCTCTTTCTCTCTCTAGGTTTACAATATTTGTATGAATATGTAAAGAATTAGGATGGATTATATTCATATGCTGTTTATTAAGTAAATCAGTGTGTGTTTTGTATCCTAAAGTTGAAAGTAATTTGTCCATTGTAAAGAGTGACTTTAATAAGTAAAGAGTGACTTTAATATATTATACGGTTATGTATATATATATATATATATATATATATATATATATATATATATATATATATATATATATATATATATATATATCCTGTCAAATATGTATATTGTGACTAAATGTGTACTTTGTAATGTATTAGTATGATTGTAAAGAAGAAACATGATATTTACTTAATTTCAGAAAATATGCATAACTGTCAATATGGAAATGAAGAAAGACAAATAAATGATTAAAGTCAAGTATAAGACTTTGTTATTTTGATATTTCAGCTAAAATGATCACCAGCATCATAATGACAATCAAAATGTTTATTGACATAATCATCATTGTAATAAGCAGCATAATTACCATCATCATCATTATTTATGTTATCATCTTCAAATTGTTCTCGTCATCACCATCATTATCATAAGTTATATCATCATTACTATCATCAAAATGATAGTATTAACAATAATAATGTTAATAATAATAATAATAATAATAATAATAATAATAATAATAACAATAATAATAATAATAATAACAATTGTAGTAATGATAATTATAATAATGATAATAATAATAATCAACATAATTATAATAATAAAGATAATGGGTGTCATCATCATTATCAGTAGCATCCTCCTCCTTATCATCATCATCACCATCAGCAGCAGCAGCTGCACTACTATATTTTGAATAAAAGTCCAAGTCCATAAAATGCTCACATGGACTTTTCATTGCAGTGAATTGTAAAGTCAGTGACCTACCTACTTTTGTCATCCAGTCCAGGTAACTTGACGCCAAGGTTTTGGGGTCCTTTTTAATTTCATATAAAAGTGGTTCTAACCTGAAAAGGGTATCCAATCATCAAAACATTTTCATTAAATCTCAATCTAGAAATACATGTATGCATTACTTAGTTTAAATTCTCACATGGTATACACTAATACACTATACAATACAATACATTACAAGTTTTAAGCCAATGTGTCAAACTGAAGATATATTTTAAATAAATTTTGGTATGGGCGAGTGTTTTATGAGGCAAAGTAGTACAAGTGGCATTTCACTTCGTAAAAACATCACGACTATAATGTTTAAGAACAAAAATGGTCAGATAAATTTAGATAATGAGTACAATAAGATAATGTAGAGGGAATGATTATAGGCACATGTGTAAGGAGTGATGTTTACGTTTGAACATTTAGGTATGTTCAGGATTAACGATAACGATTGAGAGCTACCCTGTCTACACATGTACAGTGCAGACATTCCATCCCTGCATAAGTCGACCGCACGTCTACCAGTTCCTTGTAGTACAAACACCCATGTTTAGCATGTCAAAAGAATAAGCCAAGCACATCCATGACCCACGTAGCTTGCGGATAAAATCTACGTTTAGTTGTGAGGGCAGGGACATGTGGTCGAATCCATGCTCAGGTACCGTAACTGGCAGGCAATCGGGCATGCAGGCTGGTATTATGTCTGGGCTGTCCACGCATTTAGTGCAGGAATTGAATGCCTGCACTGTAGGGAGGAACGGTCAAAATAAATGCTTTTTCCCCTCAAATGGCATTTAAACCGCTCGATCACCCAACTAAGTCCTTTGTAGGTGAGATTTCTTCACCTACCATTTTTCCTGTACCTCCATGTGGCTGTCCATGACAGCTATGACGTCACCTGTTGCCTCCCTGATGCCATGGATACGAGCCCGGATCAGACCCAGAGGCTTGTTTGGACGTAGTATTTTTACCCTGCCAGGAAATACTGACGTGACATAATTGTCTAAAATAGTTTTTAAATTATCTGAAATAACAAGAAAACTTACAACAATGAAATCAAAATCAACTACAGAACATTCCAATATATATATATATATATATATATATATATATATATATATATATATATATATATATATATATATATATATATATATATACATATATATATTATATATATATATATATATATATATATACATATATAAATATATATATATATATATATATATATATATATATATATATATATATATATATATATATATATATATATATCTATCTATATTATAAGAGAGGAGGCCCAATCCTTTGCAACGCATGATCTCCTTTCCCGCGCCCGTTTGCCTAATTCTGAGTTGGCAGTTTGGTGGACGAGTGTATCTAGATGGTTCTTAACGTAAACACATTTCAAAATATTAATCAAAAAGATGATTTTGATGCTGATTTCTCAACCTCGAGCGCGGCCGGGTTTCGTATGACCACCCGGCGATAGATGGTACTACCGATATCAAACTTCTGCTTCCACAGTGGGGTTACACTGCACGAACTTTGTTGGTTGAACGGTGGCAGAAGTGCGCTGACTGTAGTAGCGTCAAGCCTACCCGGGTGATCAAAAGAAAGGAGAATGGACAGAACGGGTTGAGGCGCCATGGAGACCCCTGGACATGGGTGCTTAGCGCGTCCGACAAATCCCATGGGTGAAAACACCAACAAGGGCAGATGCTTCGACAGACATGCCTAGAACACACCGAGACAGTTCAGCATACTACGGTGGCGCATGAGTAACATGCATATTTGAGCTTAAGAAAAATCTGGACTTTTCTATAGTTCAAAAAATGTTTGCAGACAACCAGTATATAGGCTATGCGGGCTGAAATTTACACCATTTGAAATGATCATTATAAAAAGAACATGAAAATTGTGACGAATTTAATGTTTATATAAACTTAGAACTACCTCATGCCTTTACGCACTTTTCAAAAAATGAAAGGTCAGTTTGAAAAAAGTCCTATATACAGACACTGAAAAGTTACAACCCATTTTATATAGCAATTTCGATAAGCATTTGATTAAAATCGATGGATAAAATGCAAGTATATATTCATATATATATACATACATAATATATATATATATAATATATATATATATATATATATATATATATATATATATATATATATATATATATATATATATATATATATATATATATACATATGTATATATATATATATATATATATATATATATATATATATATACATATATATATATGTAAATATATATATATATATATATATATATATATATATATATATATATATATATATATATATATATATATATATATATATATATATATGTAGAATATATATACATATGTATATATATATATATATATATATATATATATATATATATACATATATATATATATATATATATATATATATATATATATATATATATATATATATATATATATATATATATATATATATATATATATACAGAGAGGGCATGGTGAGAAAGAGAGGGGTAGAAAGAGAGGGGGGACAGAGAGGTGGGGGAGAGAGAGAGAGAGAGAGAGAGAGAGAGAGAGAGAGAGAGAGAGAGAGAGAGAGAGAGAGAGAGAGAGAGAGAGAGCGGGGTAGGGAGAGAGGGGGCTATGAGAGAGCGGGAGGGGCAGAGAGGGAGAGGGGGCAGAGAGAGAGAGAAAAAGCGGGGCAGATAGAGAAAGAGGGGCAGAAAGAGGGGGATTGAGTGAGAGAAGGAGAGAGTGGGGGCAAAGGTAGAGAAAGAGAGAGCTGGCACAGAGAGAGAGAGAGAGAGAGAGAGAGAGAGAGAGAGAGAGAGAGAGAGAATGTCTGGGTGCCACAAGGAAGTCCAAGGTTTCCGTCCGTAGGACGGGTACTTTTCTAGTATATTATAAGAGAGGTGGCTCAATCCTTTGCAACGCATGATCTCCGTTGCCGCGCCTGTTTGCCTAATTCTGAGTTGGCAGTTTGATGGACGAGTGTATCTAGATGGTTCTTAGCGTAAACTTATTTCAAAATATTTTACAAAAAGGTGCTTTTGATGCTGATTTCTCAACCTCGAGCGCGGCCAGGTTTGGTATGACCACCCGGCGATAGATGGTACTACCGATATCAAACCTCTGCTTCCACAGTGGGGTTACACAGCACAAACTTTGTTGGTTGTACGGTGGCAGAAGTGCGCTCACTGTAGTAGCGTCAGGCCTATCCGGGTGATTAAATCAAGAGCATGTACAGAACGGGTTGAGGCGCCATGGAGACCCTGGACATTACCTGCATGGGCGCTTAGGGACAAATCCCATGGGGGAAACACAAACAAGGGCAGAGTGCTGCGACAGAGATTCGTAGAACAAACCGAGACAGTTTAGCATACTACGGTGGCGCATGAGTAACATGCATATTTGAGCTTAAGAAAAATCTGGACTTTTCTATAGTTCAAAAATGTTTTTCAAACAACCAGTATATAGGCTACGCGGGCTCAAATAGTAACCATTTGAAAATGATCATTATGAAAAGAACTTGAAAATTGTGACGAAATTTAATGTCTATATGAACTATCTCAAACCGTTCAGTTTGAAAAAAGTTCTAAAATACAGCCACTAAAATGTTATAAACCCTTTTTATATAGCAACTTCGATAAACATTTTTATAAAAATCGATGGATCAAATACAAGTATCTATTCATATATATATATATATATATATATATATATATATATATATATATATATATATATATATATATATATATATATATATATATATATATATATATATATATATGTACATATATATATATATATATATATATATATATATATATATATATATATATATATATATATATATATATATATATGTATACAGAGAGAGAGAGAGAGAGAGAGAGAGAGAGATGATATATTACGCCATACTCTAACTTTGAAAATAGTTTTGAGTAGAAATGTTTAAGATTATATGTATCAGTGAAATCATAAATGTCCCATCTTTTATTACAGCCGGTTTAATAACCCATGATCTTACTTATGAAATGGTATGTCTATATGCCAAGTTTCTTGAATTATTGATACATAGGTTAGGGTTAGGTGGCCCTCAATGTGTGGTCTTACGCATATCCGAGTGTGTCTACATGGTTTTTAACGTAAACAAATTTCAAAAAGTTAAACAAAAAGGTGCTTTTGATGATGATTTTTAGAACTGCATATCTCTCCGGGAGGTCCGGTGAGGAGAACATGTGCACCTGATCAGGTTAAAATGAAGTTAATAGGCAAGCCACCCCAAAATAGCTGCGAACAATGAGGCCCTAACCACAAAACCCACTGGTGTGCCTGCAGTTTTATTTGCGAGGGGGTCGAGAACATAAGGCTTAAGTGGAACAAACAGGCCAGGGTTTGAATGACGTCTAGGGCATACAGACGGCAGTTTAACTTCGACTGTTCTCTTCGCCATTGATAAGGAAGAGGAGAATCTTAGGAGAATGAGATAAAAACAGGATATTCGGGGATAGATGGATAACTTGGATTTCATTGAAGATGGTAAAATGATAAGGTGATATTGCCTCAATATATGGTGGGTTTACATGTAATTAAAAACAGTATTTTGTATTAACCATTGCACTTTCCCAGTTTAAAGAAAATGAAAGGTCAGTTTGATATAAACATTCTAAATTGCAGCTGTTAAAAACTTTTCACTTTATTTTTTTTTTACTTTTTTTTTTTTTAGCTCCCTCTCGCATTGATTTTGGGAAAAAAATCTTCCTAAAACCGAAAAAAAAGATGGCCTTACAATCCCAACAAAAAGTGTTCTAAACAAACGTCAACTATTTTTTTTCCTTTACAAATCACTATCGCAATTGAGTAAGGTATTGATTGGTTCATCTTCATTTGAGAATTGTTGGACAATATATAGATATTATTTAGGAAGCCGCGACTAACATATCATCTTTTCCAGGGTAAACATTGAAATGTCAGCTGGTGACATTGAAATTTCAGGAACATTTGCGAATGCAAGACCCCATGTCTATGAATGACAAGAGAAATACATACGATCCTTTGTATTAGGGATGACTGACCTAAAAATATACCTGTTTCCATTCTTTCGCTTAAGAACTGCTATCACAAAAATCCTGCGACAGGTCGGGGCAAGGTATTACATGCGGTTATATAGGGTCAATGCTGAGGTTATTCACACTTGAAACATTTATTATTAGCCGAACAGTTCTATCGTCCATCCTCTTAACGTATATATATATATATATATATATATATATATATAGATAGATAGATAGATAGATATAGATATAGATAGATAGATAGATAGATAGATAGTCATACATAAATATATATATATATATATATATATATCTGTTCAAAGATGTATATATCAATTAACTATATGGATATCAACATCTATCCTTTGACAATGGAATGTAATGCGCCTTTGAGCATGTTTATGGAAAGGGCGCAATATCAAATGACAATATTATTATTATTATTATTATATATATATATATATATATATATATATATATATATATATATATATATATATATATATATATATATACACACACATATATATATATATATATATATATATATATATATATATATATATATATATATATATATATATTAGTGAAAAATGATAAATATGTCATGCAATAAGGCGTCAATTTACGGGGATGATATTGTTTCTTTCCTGACCACTACATGTTATGGCTACCAAGTAACCACCTTAATAAAGTAAGAACATGCGCTACACATAAATGCAGCATTAAATACGTGGATTTCAAATTGACAAAAAAGACTGCTCTCAAATAAGTTTATTCGAAACACCAAGATGAATACATCAAGGAATATAAGAAACTTGAAATAAAACATAGACACTATATAACAAACAAAAATTATTACTTGGTTTTCGGAATCATGATGAAATGATGACTAGAAGTGATAAGGATGAGTGCTGTGTCAAATATGAGGGAATCTGTCACCTCCAAATATGTTTTAGCAGCGAGCAAACTGATCCAGGAGAGAAGGTCTTATGCATATAGATAGGTTGGAAGCCAAAATTGTTTGGCGTTTTAGGGAACATTAATTATCTAATTTGAAAGATAAAAAAATGAAAGTAAAGTTGTTGCGGACACAGCTTTTGTGCCCGAGGATCTGTTTGAACATTTCCTCCCATTATGATGTTACATCGATTTTGCAGGTATTTCTTTCGGCATAAGGTCTATATATAAACCGAAGACTACGATTCACCAAATATGTGTTTAAGTCATTTTACTAACGATAGATGCCATATGTTAGATAATCAATACCATATGCATAGTCGTTGATGTTGTCCTGTTAATTTGTTCAGTCATATAAAAGTGAACCACACTGTCTAAACATAACGTATTTGATTAAGCATACGCCACATGTTAGTGCGTATTGACAGCCCTCTGGGTGATCATAGAAAAGTTGTTTTTCCACATAAACATCCAAAAACAAAGGTTCTATCCACTTCCGTTTAACATATGGCCATGTGACGCAACCTCCGTGGTTAGGAAGAAAATGCCTTGAGGCTTTTTACACACGTGTTTGGTTAGTATTGGGGATTATGACTGTACCTGGAACCTGGGATTATTGCTCTCTCTCTCTCTCTCTCTCTCTCTCTCTCTCTCTCTCTCTCTCTCTCTCTCTCTCTCTCTCTCTACTTTTTTCAGAATGTCGATATATATATGTATATATATATATATATATATATATATGTATGTATGTATGTATGTATGTATGTATGTATGTATGTATGTATGTATGTATGTATGTATGTATGTATGTATGTATGTATGTATGTATGTATGTATGTATGTATGTATGTATGTATGTATGTATGTATGCATGTATGTATGTATATATATATATCTATATTATAAGAGAGGAGGCCCAGTCCTTTGCAACGCATGATCTCCGAGGCCGCGCCTGTTTGCCTAATTCTGAGTTGGCAGTTTGGTGGACGAGTGTATCTAGATGGTTACCCTCTATATTAAAAACACATTTTCAGGAAAAGTCACTGGTTCCTGCTGACTCTTCTCCAGTCATTTTAGTTATGCTTGAATTGAGATGAAGAACCAGCTCTTAACATTTCCCAACAAAAGTATTACATTACAACAGTTATCAACCCTTTAATAGATAGATAAAAATAGTATACCACTAACTAACTTCAAATGTGTTTTTATATCGTGGCATACGCAAAGTAAATAATTTTCGAAAATGTGACCCAATCACGGTCGACGAATGACAAATGCGGGACTGTGCTCTATTAATAGCCATGAGCGGCGATAAAAGATGCAAATACACCCACAGAGGTGTAAAAGGTACCTAATTCGGTAATGTGACAAAATCATGAATATTTCTTTCAATAGAAATATTCTAAACTATTTACAATTTCGATAAAGTTAAAGTTGAACAGTTTTATTTAATCAAATAACTTGCAAAAGTTAATTAGGTCAACTACTCTAAGCACATTACTGTACTCCAATCTACCTATATAACTAGCATCATTGGCATTGTTAAGGCAAGCACAACCGATGGTTGTTGCGCTTCCCTGGGCTCCCTTCCGATTCGTCATCATATCGGGAGCGCGAGGGGATTGCTAAATATGAGTGAGGGTGTGTCGGTGGTTCGCCCCGATACCCTCCACTGACCTTGACCGTGGCCTGCCGTTTGGACCCCGGCCCTGTCCGAATTTTGAGTCCCTGCTGGGGGGCATGAAAGATTGATGCCTTTGACATAAAAGCAAGCGGCGGATTGGTTTCCCTATCATCCACACCTAATTACATGCGCCCTAGCAGCAACTTGGCAGAAAAACTGACCAAAAATTCAAAATTGAAGTTTTAGTGTGTTCCTGCGCGGCAGCGTTAGCAGGGTCTACCAACTGCAAGATCCCATTAGCATGCGATACCTTCACTACCCTAACCCCGAGAATACTCGTAGCATTAAGAAATTACGAACAAATATGTAAATTTAACTGAATGACCAAAGTTCGTGGAGGATAACTAAGACGACTGCCAATGACATGAGCTTCAGCCGGTTTAGCATCTCATTTATCAATTTCATATCTGATAGCTGAGCTTTTTGAACTTTTGGTACATAAGTTAGGTAGCCCCACGTGTGTGGTCGCAGGGATATCTGTGTGCTCTTATATTTATTTCCTTAAACGAATTGCCGAACGAAAAAAAAAAGGATTTCTCTAATTCCTCTACCTGTTACAACTGCCGAAATACGCCCTAGCCGCAATTTGGCAGAAAAAACTGACAAAAAATGAAAATTCCAAATTCTGGTCTCAACGTGTTCCTGAGCGGCAGCACAGGCAGGGTCTACCAACTGCAAGTTCGCAGTTCGTGTAGAATGTGATACCTTCACTATTCTACCCTGGAGAATACTCGTAGTTTCATTAAAAGAATTGCCAAACGAAAAAAAAAAGATTTCTCTAATTCCCCCACCTGTTACAACTGCCGAAATACGCCCTAGCCGCAATTTGGCAGAAAAACTGACAAAAAATGAAATTCCAAATTCTGGTCTCAACGTGTTCCTGAGCGGCAGCACAGGCAGGGTCTACCAACTGCAAGATCGTAGTTCGTGTAGAATGCGGTACCTTCATTACCCTACCCTCGAGAATACTCGTAGTTTCATTAAAAGAATTGGCATACGAAAGAAAAAGGATTTCTCTAATTTCTCCACCTGTTACAACTGCCGAAATACGCCCTAGCCGCAATTTGGCAGAAAAAAACTGACAAAAAATGAAAATTCCAAATTCTGGTCTGAACGTGCACAGGCAGGGTCTACCAACTGCAAGGTCGTAGTTCGTGTAGAATGCGATACCTTTACTACCCCACCCTCGAGAATACTCGTAGCGTTATGAAATTACGAACAAATATGTTAATTTTACTGAATGACCAGAGTTTGTGGAGAATAACAGGGCGGGTACTTTCCAGTTAATTACAAATTTATAAATCAATAGTTGTTGCTTTGTTTTTATTTTTGCATTTCCACCATTTGAAATTCGCCCAAAGTATGCCTTTATTAGGCAGATATTACATGCACCTGGATGGTAGGGCCTTTTTGTGACTACTGTGAAAGCTTTGACATGTCCAGGGCATCATGTTTGATTGTTAACCCACATTAACCACCTGCATTAACCAATGATTAAGATAATTGATTTCGCATCGTTTTCCTAGGGTTGTCCTGCCACTGAAGAATCAGTGATATTAATATTTCATATTTTCCTTTGAATATAACTCCATTCTCTGAGTGCAATTTAACTGCCAGCAGACTCCCCGCAGGGCTTGTTCTTAACGTAAAAACATTTCAAAATATTAATCAAAAAGATGATTTTGATGCTGTTTTCTCAACCTCGAGCGCGGCCGGGTTTTGTATGACCACCCGGCGATAGATGGTACTACCGATATCAAACCTCTGCTTCCACAGTGGGGTTACACAGCACAAACTTTGTTGGTTGTACGGTGGCAGAAGTGCGCTCACTGTAGTAGCGTCAGGCCTATCCGGGTGATTAAATCAAGAGCATGTACAGAACGGGTTGAGGCGCCATGGAGACCCTGGACATTACCTGCATGGGCGCTTAGGGACAAATCCCATGGGGGAAACACAAACAAGGGCAGAGTGCTGCGACAGAGATTCGTAGAACAAACCGAGACAGTTTAGCATACTACGGTGGCGCATGAGTAACATGCATATTTGAGCTTAAGAAAAATCTGGACTTTTCTATAGTTCAAAAAATGTTTTTCAAACAACCAGTATATAGGCTACGCGGGCTCAAATAGTAACCATTTGAAAATGATCATTATGAAAAGAACTTGAAAATTGTGACGAAATTTAATGTCTATATGAACTATCTCAAACCGTTCAGTTTGAAAAAAGTTCTAAAATACAGCCACTAAAATGTTATAAACCCTTTTTATATAGCAACTTCGATAAACATTTTTATAAAAATCGATGGATCAAATACAAGTATCTATTCATATATATATATATATATATATATATATATATATATATATATATATATATATATATATATATATATATATATATATATATATATGTACATATATATATATATATATATATATATATATATATATATATATATATATATATATATATATATATATATATATGTATACAGAGAGAGAGAGAGAGAGAGAGAGATGATATATTACGCCATACTCTAACTTTGAAAATAGTTTTGAGTAGAAATGTTTAAGATTATATGTATCAGTGAAATCATAAATGTCCCATCTTTTATTACAGCCGGTTTAATAACCCATGATCTTACTTATGAAATGGTATGTCTATATGCCAAGTTTCTTGAATTATTGATACATAGGTTAGGGTTAGGTGGCCCTCAATGTGTGGTCTTACGCATATCCGAGTGTGTCTACATGGTTTTTAACGTAAACAAATTTCAAAAAGTTAAACAAAAAGGTGCTTTTGATGATGATTTTTAGAACTGCATATCTCTCCGGGAGGTCCGGTGAGGAGAACATGTGCACCTGATCAGGTTAAAATGAAGTTAATAGGCAAGCCACCCCAAAATAGCTGCGAACAATGAGGCCCTAACCACAAAACCCACTGGTGTGCCTGCAGTTTTATTTGCGAGGGGGTCGAGAACATAAGGCTTAAGTGGAACAAACAGGCCAGGGTTTGAATGACGTCTAGGGCATACAGACGGCAGTTTAACTTCGACTGTTCTCTTCGCCATTGATAAGGAAGAGGAGAATCTTAGGAGAATGAGATAAAAACAGGATATTCGGGGATAGATGGATAACTTGGATTTCATTGAAGATGGTAAAATGATAAGGTGATATTGCCTCAATATATGGTGGGTTTACATGTAATTAAAAACAGTATTTTGTATTAACCATTGCACTTTCCCAGTTTAAAGAAAATGAAAGGTCAGTTTGATATAAACATTCTAAATTGCAGCTGTTAAAAACTTTTTATGTAGGTATTTCAATAAAAAAATAGCAAACTCGATAGATCGAAAACAAGTATCAATGTGAAATAGATGATAATTTGCAACCATCTCTCAGCCCTTCTGCTGTAAAGACCACGTGTGCCACTCTGGGTGGTGGCATCTGAGACTCAAAATAGCAAGCGCTCAGTGCATATACTGTAGAAGGACTAAGGAACGTGTGTTCAGGTGTGACGAGGGAGAGACAGATAGCGATACAGAGAACGAGAGAGAGACAGAGAGCGAGACAGAGAACGAGAGAGAAGGGAGTGAGAGAGAGATACAAAGAGAGAGCGGGGGAGGGAGAGAGATACAGAGAGAGAGAGATACAATGAGAGAGAGAGAGAGAGAGAGAGAGAGAGAGAGAGAGAGAGAGAGAGAGATACGAGCGAGAGTGAGGGGCAGGGAGATCGATACAGAGAGAGAGAGAGAGAGAGAGAGAGAGCTACGAGCGAGAGAGGGGGAGAGAGAGATAAAATGAGAGAGAGATACAGCGAGAGAGATACGGGGGAGGAAGACTACAGAGAGAGAGAGATACAATGAGAGAGAGAGAGAGAGAGAGAGAGAGAGAGAGAGAGAGAGAGAGAGAGAGATACAATGAGAGCGAGAGGGGGGTGAGGGACATTTGGACAGACAGACAGATAGATGTACAAATGACATATGTTACGCCATACTTTCACTTTGAAAATAGTTTTGAGTGGAAATGATTATAATTAGATATATCAGTGATATCATGAACATACACAGCACTATATTCTTTATTACAGCCGGTATGATAAAGCTTGATCTTATTTGGCGATGGTATATCTGTTTCTTCTTGAATTATTGATACATAGGTTAGGTGACCCTAAATGTGTGGTGTCAGAGATAGCTGGGTGCTCTGATATGTCTGTCGTTATAAGATATTTCATGGTTTCCGTCCGCAGGACGGGTACTTTTCTAGTATATATATATATATATATATATATATATATATATATATATATATATATATATATATATATATATATATATATATATATATATATATATATATATATAAATATATATATATATATATATATATATATATATATATATATATATATATATATATATATATATATATATATATATATATATATTTACACATATATTTATGATCACATGTTTACCTATGGTACTATTATTATTAACCCAGAAATGAACAGGTGTTTACCTTTGGCACTATCATCATTAACCAGAAATTAACAAATGTTTACCTTCGGTCTGTTATCATCAACTAGAAATGAAATGAAGACATATTTACCTTTTGTGCTATTGTCATCGACTAGAATTATTTCTTTGAGCAGCTCTGGCGGGGTCCTCTGCAAGATGGAGTGGATGGTGTGCAATAGATAGCTGAGGGTCTCGTGTTCTACAAACGTAATGATGACAGATGCCGTAGGAAGACTCCGACTCTCGTATACCTTCTTACCACAGACACTGTAAGAGCCAAGGTGAAACAAAGATGAAAATAAATAGCACAGCAGATTCGTCGACAAGAGGCACATCTAGCATGTGAGATTTGGTAGTCTCATGCAGTGTCTTAGCCAGGATATAGAAACTGGGTGCCTAAAATTGGCAGTGGTAAAATTTTTGGGCGCCCAAATTTTTAAGGGGGATCACAATATACTCATATCTAAACCATAAACATGTATAAATTCATCAAAATAAGGCATGATACCATTACACAGTGTCATGGGAATTATAAGGAGATGAAAAAATTCAATTATAAGCTTGAAATTGTGATTTTCAGAAATTCCACACAAAAATATTTGGGTGTCCATCGATTCGAAATTCGGCGCATCGGTTTCAACAACTTTTTTTCTTTTCTTTGAATTTGTCCATGGCGGCTGTTTTTTTTTTAGTTTCATATCCATATAATTTGAATCAGTCTACAGATTGGTAACTAGCAGGTGGAAAATATGTAATTATTCCATACAAAGTACACTCTTCTTCAGGTTTTCCCCTCCTGACATGTTTCCACTCTCCTTCATACACCTCTTCAATTGTTTCCTTTCTTGTAACCAGAAATGATCACGTGTTTACCTTTGGCACTATCTTCACAACCCTACCCTCTCCTTTAAGGTTTTTCAATTCCGGTGTCAACAACTTGATGAATGTGCCATTTCCTTTCAACATATACCAACTGTTTTTTTATGATGCCACTACTGATATTACTTACGACAGTCAATAACAGCACGTGATAGAGAATAATTTTTCTGAGTGTAGACACACTTGTTGAAATTTACTCAACACAATCCAAATGTACTTTCGGTTTTGATGTTTAAAGTTGTTGTTGTTGTTTTTTCGCTTTGTTTATATTTTGTAGAGAAAACGTTATATCATGATATGTATACTATATGGTTTTGTACTTTCCGTGCAGTCAATAAATATACTATACTACACATCTGTTAATAGGTGATGTGTTTTGCTATATTTTCTAAACTCTCCAATCTACAGCAGAATGCGGCCTTTGTGGTAGACTCTAAATTCCCGCAGTCCTCGGGAACCGACGCCTTGGAAACGTGTGATCTTGGAATACCCTAGACCTAGGTTTAGGTTAAGGGTAAGGAATCAGGTCCAGGGTTAGGGTTAGGGTTACCTAACCACAACCCTAGCCTTAACCCTATTCCTATTCCTAACCCTAAACCGAGGTAGGGTATTCCAAGACCACAAGTTTCAATGGCGTCATGCATAAAGTCTGCCAATGATTAGGGTCTACACTTTTTCCATAGATTTTAGTTCGCGTACTTACCGCTTGGTGAGCCTAACCTCCGCGTCACCCCATGGTGACGTATTGAGGGTAGAATTCATGTCTAACAACATTGGTTTCGTTATAAAGGCTTCCACCTCCCGGGGATGCTGGGTTGACCTTAGAACAACTTTCAGATCATGATCGCCAAACAGCGACTCTCCGGCTGTCGTGTTATCACTTGACCTCTGACCTGAAAGAACAAGTACGGTTGTAGATGCAAAGCATCAATAGTCAAAAGGCGGGGCCAAGTTATTTATGAACTTGTGAGGGAACCGGATGTATAAAGAACATTAACATTATAGAGGAAAATAACTTATAATGACTAGATTTGCATCATTTTTGTAGAAATGAAACAAATATCGGAATTCTAGGCGCAAGCTGGAGACTTCGAAATCTCTTGGGTGCGAAGCTACTTGGGTACGAATCAGTTTGATTACGAACCAGTTTGGTTACGAAGTCTCCTGATTTCATTCTATACACATAGTATTTTTTTTCTTTAGTAAGTTTCCTTCCTATACTGAAAAATATACTTTATGTCCGCTTAAGATATTTTATATATTTGAAAACTTCATGCTAAATTAAAATAAGGAAGGCACGATTTTCCGCGGCAAAGGCAAAATTTATATTATAACCAATCAGAATAGAGAATTATATTAAGTCCGGCCTCAGGATTTCACACGTGACCGTCCGGACCATGAACATCTCAAAACAGCTTCCCAGATAGGCGCGGCCTGAGGGCCCCGCCAATGACGTCACACCAGGGAAATAAAACCAAGAAACGGGAGAGAAGTCTGCCATCAATAGGAATAGTCACATTGGTCAAACGCAGCCTGGCTGTTTTGCTGAAATCTTTCAAGAGAAAGAATAGGTTCATGTAGAATGTTTAATACTTTCCATGCTGAGGCTAATTTTGTCCCTGGCCGAGAAAATCAAAAAGTTTTGAAAAACCATTCGTCCAAAACGCAAGGACACAAAGATTTTTGAAAAACATCTGAACCCTATCATGTTTGTATTCATTGGAGAGCTCTCGCTGAGTACTATCCAAGGGTTACCACGTGCCAGGGCTTTAGCCATTTTACAGCTTTTTTACATCAGTTTGTATTGGCAAAATTAACGACCAATGGCCAAAAGGTTAAAGAAGAGATCCAACTCAAAACATCTCCAACAGCACCACTTCAAATATTTAATAGTGTTCTTAATTCCCAAGTTATTTTATTTTGATCGTGGATCCAGTCGACAATTTCTAGATGACTTCTTTAGCATGACTGAGTTTAAAAGCTACATTGACCTTTACGTTCATCGACATCATTGCATTAATCAGAATACAACTCAAGCGTATAAATGTAACGCTTCCAATGCAGAGGCTATTTTCATCCAAAGAACAAAGACGCGGAGATTTTTGGAAACGATCTAAACCCTGTCATGTTTGTATCCGCTTGATAGTACTCGCTGAGCACTCTTAACACAAGGACGCAAAGATTTTGAGAAATCATCTAAACCCTGTCCTGTTGGTATTCATTGTATAGCTCTCGCTGATTACTCTCAGATGAGTATCCGCATGCCAGGGGTTCAGTTATATTTCAGCTTTTTTGCATCATTTTGTATTTTGAAATTAGCAACCAGCAGCATAAGGGTTAATAGTGTTGCAAGTTCGTATAGCTACCGAGCCAGCATGCTTAACTGTTAAGTAGACACGAGAAAGATCAACACAATCATCAATCTCAGTCATAAAGATAATTTTATACAATGTAATTGTGACCATCATGTGATAAATAAACATCGCATTGAATATCAAAATGAACATTCACTTGAAAAGCATTATTAAATTTGTCTTTTTACGAACGAGACCGACCGAAAGACCGAAACCGGAAGTAGGCACATCGATAGCATGGGCTGCGCCATTTTGGAAGTAGGATTTGTCAACAAGAATAATTCAATGCGTAATGAGCGTGCAGCAGCAAGAATAAACAAGTAAACAACATGCAAGGGAGGCAAATTACTTTACAAGTATATATAGCAGAGGAATGACAAGTCAGGTAGGTGGACAATAATGATTTTGTGGAGGATTGTGCACGAAGTTAGCGATCGATTTTCCATCTAGCTTTCGTTTCAATTGATAATTTCGGCCACAGTGTCTGACCTTTGATCGCTATTTTCGGAAAATTTCGGCCACCATCAGCCAACGAAAATCGTAATTAATAAAAAAGTGTCCGAGATTTCCGAGAATTTACGGTACTCACCAAATTGACAGACAAAGCTGCTTTAGAGTATATGTATTTTAGGCTGGGTCAAGGGGGTAATCATTATAATGGCTAAATCTGAGTAGGTGACAATTTTGATGGAGTCTATTTTATAAAACTGAAAGTGGACACGACCTTTATTTCTTGTCGCCACTGCACGTATTCCGACTACTAGTACTACGATGGTGCATGTGTGAACGGCATAAAAATATTTTTCCCCGCTGTTTTTCTGGAAAACGACATATTTTTTTCTGTCGTTTTATAAAAAAAGCTTTTTTTTCTGCCGTTCACACCTGCACCATAGTATACTACTGAGTCAATGTATAAAATATGATCCTTCAGAACGAGCTCAATCGTCCTTGGCCCTTAACGCATAAATTATTAGTTTTATATGAGTTATACATATAACTCATATAGAACATAGAATTTATGGCCCATTAGATTTATACCATGTCTGGCCGACCCAGAAGCTCTGTACATATAAGGCACTTGCCCTCAACAAGTCAAACAAAGGACGGGAAAGAGGTCTGACAAGTAGCTGGCTCAAGGGCAAGGTTTTTTTTAAAAGGAAGTGCTCATATATCACGCCGACACAAATCATAATTATGTTATGTTCTCCTGCATTCAAAGCCTTGGCTACTGATGGCAAAAAGGGTGATTTCAATCAGAATTTAATTCAATCACATTGGGATATAAAACATACGAGTGATATACATAATACATGATATCAATTAGTAGTAGTAGTAGTAGTAGTAGTAGTAGTAGTAGTAGTAGTAGTAGTAGTAGTAGTAGTTGTTGTTGTTGTTGTAGTAGTAGTGATAGTAGTAGTAGTAGTAGTAGTAGTAGTAGTAGTAGTAGTAGTTGCAGTAGTAGTAGTAGTAGTAGTAGTAGTAGTAGTAGTAGTAATAGTAGCAGTAGTATTACTAGTAGTAGTAGTAGTAGTAGTAGTAGTAGTAGTAGTAGTAGTAGTAGTAGTAGTAGTAGTAGTAATAGCAGCAGTAGTAGTAGTAGTAGTAGTAGTAGTAGTAGCATCAACACTTCACCCCCATAGAAGCTCAATGTCAACAGGTGCTGGGTGATTCAATGTAGGATAACACATTTACCTGCCATAGGTACCATAATACCAATAATATTTACAAATTCAAAACTCGTATCAATAACAGTGTCATCAGTATCCTTCAAACAGTAGAAAAGTATATTAGAGATAGTAGTGTAGGTAAACACTGGGAAATCTCCCTGTACAACTTCTAGTCATTATTGCACCTCTGTACATAAATCACCTATGTCTGAAATAAAGTATTGAATTGAATTGAATTGGATTGGATTTATTCCCTGTACAACTTCTAGTCAGTATCGTACCTCTGTACATGGACCACCTGTGTCTCAAATAAAGTAGAGTATTGAATTGAGATTAATTGAATTTATTCCCTGTACAACTTCTAGTCATTATCGTACCTCTGTACATGAACCACCTATGTCTAAAATAAAGTATTGAATCGAATTGAATTGAATTTATTCCCTGTACAACTTCTAGTCATTATATTATTGTACCTATGTATATGAACCACCTGTATCTGAAATAAAGTAAAGTATGGAATTGAAATGAATTGAATTTATTTCCTGTACAACATCTAGTCATTATTGTACCTCTGTACATGGACTGCCTATGTCGGAACTAAAGTATTGAATTCACATTGAATTCACAAAGCCTGAAAAATGGGCACTTATCAATATGTCTAAGATGCCATAATGATTCCTTTCGATAGTGTCCGTTTTTTTAGGCTTTCTGACCCAGTGTGATTGAATTGAATCCCGGGGGGGGGGGGGGCACTTTGGTATTGAGGGGGGCGTATACGCTCGTTGTCAAAATCTTAAAATACCGGAAAGCACTGATTTCTGGCAATAAAGCACCCTTATTTTAATAAAAACGGTGACTTTTTCCACTAAATAAACACGCCTTCTTTTATCAAAACACTGACATTGGATGAACGGGAACACGTATTTTAACTTAGGATTTTATAATCCTCTGCCTGTTTAGCGGCAGCAAGTGGCGGCAGCAAACTCGGAAGCCCAGTCACTTCGGGAGTCACTCGGCGTAAGAGCCGCGTATATTTCGTGGATTGTAAGGGGATTTTCACCCCCCCCCCCCCCCCCCCCCTTACTTCGTACCTGGGTACAAAAAAGTACCCTTCTTTTACAAAATCGCGGACATGCGGAGGTCTTAAAAAAGACCCCTTCTTCCGCGAAATACCTAACGCAGGTGCGCCCCCCCCCTCTGTACCTGAGTGCCCCCCCCCCCCCCCCCCCCCCGGAAATTGAATTGCATTTCACGGATAGCTCGCTGTTGAGAGTCGTGTGATATTGCTAGGTCATGACAGACCCCTTGTGTATGTAGGCCACCTTTTGTATCATCTTGACAACACAGTGAGCAGCTGAGAGACACACAAAGCCTATACAAACAAACAAAAACATGTGTAGCTGTCGAATTAGAACGATACCTGGACCTGTCTGAACTTTAACAAACAATGAAATCTTTCTTCTGCCGTGATTGTGACTGTCATGTACCAGACCGAAAAAAACAAGTTGCAGGGTTCGACGTTAATGCTAGCCCCATAGCCCCGGGCTAGTTATTGAGAGTTAGGGCTAGTAAATTATATATGCGAGTAGCCCTAAGGGGCTAGATGGAATAGAAATATCAGCGACTAAAGATGTATGAAGCCCTCCTATGGCTCTGCATACCTGGATAATAATAAAACTCAATTCAACAAAATACACTGCGTCCTTTTTCATGTTATCAACAAAGGCTAGGGGTAGGTCACTATTTGATTTCTTTTGGTACTTATATTGAAACAAAAATTGTTGGCAGATCGTGCACATTTTACGTCATCAATGTTCAGGGCTAGCAAATATATTTCAGGGCTAGTAATAGTTACGGTAACTATCCCTGCTGGACTTGTGAATCTTTTTCTTAATATTGAACCCTGAGGTGTGATGTGTTGGCATGTTTGCTATCATATGTTGGTAACCCTGATACTAGGTACTAGGTGAGAATAAATCGTTTAATAGATCAAGGAACGGATGGCATATGCCTGGGGGAGTTTGAAAGCAATTGGGAGGGAGCAGCCAAGGTTTCAGTAAAAAACAACTCTATAGTCCATGAGAGAAGTAGGCCGATAAGAAATGTCTATCTATCTCATGAAATAACTAACATCAAGGAAGTGCCTGTGGCAACTTGGTATGCGAGAACTTCAGGCCTCATCTAAATTCAGAATAGAGATTTTCTCCATTCATATGAAACCAAATATGTGGTAACCGCCTTGGGGCCTAAAACTACAAAATTGTGACCTATTTGAGAACACACTCATTTCCAAATAAATATGCTGCTTCCTGCTTTCTCGTTACCAAATATATTAGGCTTAAAGGGGCCCTAAAGGCTCACAAACATATCAGCTTATATGAAAGTTATACACTTCAAGAACAGGATGCTACCATTCTTTTTCTCTCAGTGATCCCGTGAGGGGAGATTTTTGCGTATTGTCATCCTCCTAGACAGCCAGTCTGCCAGCCACTGGGTGCGGCCATGTTTTCAAGTGCTATCAGCTGTGACACAATTGGGTGGCAGGGATCACATCCTGTCTCCAAGCTACCTCTGGGCAGTGTATCTAACAGCAGTGCTCCTGACAAGAGCTCTCTGCACAAGTTGCATAAAAACGTATATATCAAACAAGAAAATAGTGAAATCATGTGCAGCAATTGGCTTTAAAAAAGACACGATAATGGAGAAAGCTTTCATAGATTTCCTAGTAGTAAATTTAGACAAAAACAGTGGTTAGCATCCATGAAACTTTTAAACCCACCTGTCCTGAAGTATGCATATGTATGTTCAGACCACTTCACTGACGAGGATTTATGTCAGGAATCACACACTGCAGTCAGGATTACTTCAGAGTACAGTTAACAAGGTTCTGAAGAGGGGTGCTTTTTTAGAAGGTTTGGGTACTTGTGAAATAGGTGTGCATAATCTCTCACACTTCTTCAAAAAAAGAAACAGTCACAATTGATACACCTTTTATCATGCTCCATGCGACTCCTATTGCATCTAGTCTTACTTTCTTCAAGGATATAATATCTGGTAACCAATTTTCATAAATCTCTTATTTCAAGCAGAAGTGATCTTGCAATTTATCAATTCCGGGATTTATTCACTTTATTGGTATACATTTACTAGTCTCAACATGATTTACCTTCATTCAGTTGCTCAACGAATATAAGCACAGGTGTATGCATTAAATGTTTAATATTAAGCCAGGATGAGAAGGGTAAATATCATTCCCTAACTTACAAAATTGAAACAGCTAAGGTTATATAGTCAGTCATGACCCCATTTTCACTGGGAAGAAATACATTTCTAAATAGTACTGCAATATAGAGGAAGGTTGAAATCAAAATATCTCAAATTGCAAATGACCCTCTCTTTTATTTATGATAGAATAAATGACATTTTCATTTACTCATTACCAACCTTCTCTTAATGACTTATGATTAATAATCATACTCTTCATTATTATGATCTGATGTACAGACTTTAGCAACCCTAACAGCTAACTTTCAGGGTGAATGGCAATTTTCATAGGTACCTCAACATGGTCTTTATTAATCCACTGAGAATAGACTGTGCAGGATTTTGTTAGTTGTGTTACAACTGAGGTTTTGTCTTATGTCTAGGTCCCTAGGGTAATAACAAAAGTAAGTAAAGGAAAGGGACACACAGGGTAATTGACCTTGTCCAATTGGCATTATACACATCTAGACCCCATGGGACACAAGGTAGTAAACACAGGAAGTGACTAGCAGTACTGGGAACAGCAATCATCTTCATTTCCTTTAGTAATTGTGTACATATTCATGAAGATTATAGAAAAGAAATGTCAAGAATACCTTTGGAAGGGGCCTGATAATTTAAAGAAGGAAAGAAGTCTGACAGGTGCACCACAACATGCTATTTAAGCGCCAGCCCTCTGTTTCCACATCTTGACCATCAAATTCATCAACACCTTGAACTATGTCCATATAATCCACCTGATCACCTTCAGCCACTCTTGGTTCAAAGTCGTAGGGATTTGCATACCTAAACATCTTGAATGTGCTTCAAGGCAGTGAAATATCTACCTCCTAGACAGAGCTACTGGCTTTATCTAATACACCCACTAAGCTGCTTGCCACCCAATTACATAGACTACAGCAGCATGAGTTGACTCAGATCCAAGATGGCGGCTGCCCTGCCTCAGTGGAGGTGCTATTCATTAATTGCAATTTGAGATTTCTCTTTGTGTGGAGCTCTAGGGCTTCTCTGTTTATGACAGATGTTGAGCTATGTTCATGAACTTTCATATAAACCTATGATGTGTTTTTCCCCAAGTTCCCTTTTAACTACATCAACACAGACAAACATGTATATATATATATATATATATATATATATATATATATATATATACATATATATATATATATACATATATATATATATATACATATATATATATATACATATATATATATATATATACATATATATATATATATATATATATATATATATATATATATATATATATATATATATATATGTGTGTGTATATATATATATATATATATATATATATATATATATATATATATATATATATATATATATATATATATATATATATATATATATATGTGTGTGTGTGTGTCAACATAGATACGTAGACTGCCAGACAGTCTAAGAGATAAATAACGATACTGCATCATCATCATCATTATTATCATTATTATCCGTATTATTATCATTAGCATTATTTATACTGTCATTGTGATTATGAACTCGACAGTCATTGTCGTCATCGCTATGCACTAGTTTGCTTAGTATTTATATTTTCAGCATGAACTGATACTGCCAATTTCCTCCGTCTAGCTGTACTCGGTAGAAAGACTGACACCTGTTTTTATCCCAACACCAACACGTGTTAAAATCACATGGCTGACCTTCCAACTAAATCATTCTCTTATCAAAAACTACTCCAATCAATATATCTTTTCTGGCCGAATTAGAACTGTGCACTCTATGTCAGGGCTATGGCCGCCTGATGAAATGCTTCACACCAACTTGTAGTACATACCCTGGGTACTATGAGCTAATGCTAGATCGTGTGGGTTTACATTAATAACTATTGATGTCATTTTAATACGCAAAAATGTAAAGAGTAGATTTACATATATATATATATATATATATATATATATATATATATATATATATATATATATATATATATATATATATATATATATATATATATATATATATATATATAAAATATGCGTACTCCACAGATGCGAGCAAAAACGTATATTCTCAGTATTACCAGAACTGGTGGAATAGTACCAGTTTTTAATGAACCAGTCGGTAATCTAGGTGCAGCTTTTGATCCACATATGATCATATCTGCACATGTACCATAAGTTTTCATGTCTGCAAATTGCCACCTTAGAAACATAGAAAAATAAGAGAATTTATCAATACTGATTCAATACTGGTGACATCACGCTTTGACTATTGTAATAGACGTCTCTGTGGAATTAATGATGAGCTACTATGCAGGCTCCAGAAAGTCCAAAACAACGTTTGTGCAGTGAATTATTTGAGAAGAACAAACAAGCTTGGTTTAATGTGCAAACAATTCAGGAAGTGCAGTGGGCAATTACTTCATGAACATGTGGACTTGTCTGAGGCATATGGCTTGCTAGGCTATGTTTCTACATAACTAGGCTGACAGTAGTACAGTACAGACATTTAATTCC
>OZ012690.1:11509618-11539618 GCA_963942565.1 Maea johnstoni | reverse complement strand
GCAAATAAAATATTTCAAATCCCTTGTATTTTTATCAGGTTGGTTGCTATCTTAATTGAATTATATATGTCAGGGATGAAACAATCACAATTGTAAACAAATGTGGCAGCACTTTATAAAATTGCGCCGGTTGACTGGCACCTGGTCTCAACACCGGAAGACATCTTTTTTTTTCAACTTCACTTGTTTTTACATATATTCATGTTTTTCTTTGTCAATCTGACAACCCCGCAAGGATCCCACCTTATGGTGTGCAATAGGAGTTGGCACCTCCAGGGGTACCCTGAGCTGGTGTGGCAACCTGCTTGCCTTATAAAAGAAGGTGGATGTGTGGATCTGTCTATGGATACCCTGCATCTAAAATTTCCTTTGGTCCTCTTTGGATCTGAAGGCCCTGAGCTTACTCTCCCTTTTTTCTTCATTCACCTAGAATAGTTATGCGTCATCATTGTTCTTTAACAATGACAAACGACCACTTTTTGGTAATATTTAATGGCACTAAATGACCTTTGTGTGTCAGTGTGCCTTTAAACACTCATTCATTCATTCATTGTCAATCTGACGAGGAAAGACTACTGCTACTTCTGCTGCTGCTGCTGCTACTGCTAGTACTGCAACTACTAATGCTGCTGCTGCTGTTACTGATACTACTACAACTACTGCTACTACTACTACTACTACTACTACTACTAAAACTACCGTTGCTGTTAACACCACTACTCCTCAGTGCATGCACCATGACAAAACTTTGTGAATGAGTTATCTTACCTTGTTTGGCGTGGCCTAGATAAGTGTATGAAATATGGACGTTGATGAGGCCGTAGAGCGTGAGGACGAGCAGCACTGTGGCGATGAACTTTCCTGCCAGGGTCCTGCAAAAACCCCAACTCCTTCTGCCACAGCAGCAGCTACAGCGGACCATCCTCCTACTTCCCCTCTGCCCTCCTTCTCTGCCTCCTCCTCCTCCTCCTTCTCTGCCTGCTCCTCCTCTTACTCAGTGGTACAGATTCAGCCCTGCTGGAGAAATTTGATAACAATCAAGAGACAGTTTCATGTATTGTGTGTGCATATCAAAAAAATCTTCCTCCTCCTTCTCCTCCTCCTCTTACTCAGCTAAGAGTCAGCCCTGCTGGAGAAATTTGATAACAATCAAGAGACAGTTTCATGTACTTAGTATTGTGTGTGCATATCAAAAAAATCTTCCTCCTTCTCCTTCTCCTCCTCCTCTTTCTCCTCCTCCTCTTCCTCAGCTAAGAGTCGACCCTGCTGAAGAAAGTTGATAATAGTCAGGAGACAGCTATATGTATGTTATGTGCGTATCAAAAAGAAATCCTCCTCCTCCTAGATCTACTTCTCCTCCTTCCCCTCCTCCTCCTCCTCCTTCTTCTCCTCTCTCCTCCTCCTCCTCCTTCTTCTCCTCCTCCATTTCCTCAGTGGTACAGAGTCAGCCCTGCTGGAGAAATTTGATAACAAAAGATTGTGTAGAGTAAATTTTGCGAATTTACAGAAAATCGACTTTTGCGTTTTTTAACTTTGCGAATTGGCCGCAGCATTTAGTGCCAGCTATACACTCAAAGTGACAGCACTAATCATTGCGAATTTCAATTTTGCGAGGCTAAACGCTAAAAAAACGCAAAAATTAAACTAACGCAATCTTTTCCGAATGTACAGTACCCAACGTCAAGGCGACTACGATCGGACAGTTTTGAGCCTGTCCTGATGGCCGTGTGGTCTAAGGCATTGCTGCTGACTGCTAGCTGTCTCTCACCGCCGCCTGGGTTCAAATCCCAGCCGGGACAAGTAAGAAAGTTGCCAGTGACTTGGGGTACTGCGGTTTCCTCCACCACTTGCAACTGGCTAGTAACCACTTAGCCGCAATATGGCAAAAAAATGACGAAAAATAAAAATTCCAACAGGGCGCCATTGCCGGCTGTGTTGCAGCTCCCATTATCCTGCTCCTAGAGTGAGGGTTATGGTAAACATGTTCGCGAGTACCGGTAAGTCGTGCATGGGGTAACCCTTTCAATGCTGAAGCTACTTTCGTCAATGGCAGAAAAATGCAAATAGTTTTGGAAAAACATCTTAAATATGTCTAGTTGGTATTCATTGGATGAGCAAAAGAATTGCTTTTATTTATCTAAGATTGGATAGCTCCTGCCGAGTACCATCAGATGAGTACCCACATGTCAGGGGTTCAGACATTTTTCATCTTTTTGCATCGTTTTGTATTGACCAAGTTAGCCACCAGCAGCCAAAGGGTTAAAAGCAAACAGAAATGGTTTGATCTGCTGTGAAAGTTCAAGCAGGCAGTATATTACATGTGTATTATTCCTTCTCGAAGTGGGTGTTTTGTAGGAACAGGACACCCGGGTTGGTACACCCTTCCATTGAACTCTATTCAGGTGAAACAGCAGATCTAGGTCAGGATCAGACATTGTATTTTAGATGCACGGAGAGTACACCACAACAGAGGGTGTAGACTAGCTCCTAGTCTATGATTTCATTAGATCATGCTTTTCTCTGTTCTGATCTCTATCATTTGCTTAATGTCTAGGTGTTAGTTCCTGTGGCTTGTGATAGATGGCACCAATCCAAATGAACCCATGCTGGCCGCCTGGTGAGCCAATATAGAACTAAATATGGGTAGACATCTTAGAATGTTATAAAAACATAAGGTAAGTTATCAAAGACGTGAAATAAATTTCTTGGCCTAGGACTAGGCTACAGAGGGTGGTGCTCACTCCCTTTCGCCCTTCTTATCAAGTCTGGAGCTCCTGTCCAGTTAGGGAGATCCTGTTTTAGGTTCTCCTATCTAATTGGGTTCTATCCAGTAAGGGGGCTCCTATACAGATAGGGTGTGCATCTCAGTTAGGGGCCCCTATCCAATTTAGGGGTTTCTTTTCGTTTGGAGGGTATCTTTTACAGTTAGGGGGTTCCTATCCAATTAAGCGGTTTCTTTTACAGTTAGGGGGTTCCTATCCAATTAAGCGGTTTCTTTTACAATTAGGGGGTTCCTATCCAGTTGGGTGATCCTATTTTGAATGACATTCTATTAATGTATTCAACTGCTGATCGATATCATTAGAAATGGGTGGATTTGATCATTGAAAATCGGAGATTTGTAACTTACACTTCATATTCCTGCTTCTGCCGAACAAGACCCAAATATTGTCAATATATCCTCATGATAAAAGTATGTTGCATTCCTTTAGTAAGAAACAATTCATAATGGAATAGTCTGTGATTATTTGCTTTATATCCATGCTGTTTGATGGAAATTCAATTATTCATCTATTAACTTCCGTACTTTATATTAAAAAGGTCCCATTGTGCCCTGTATTTGTTAATACAATTTTTAATTACTTGTTCCATGGGTGTAACAGGCGCCTCAGCACGTTTTAATTGCACTGCAACATATTTATCATGTCGTACATGTATGTTTATGACATGAATACCTTTACTATGTGTTCCATGAGGTCTTTGAACTTTCTTACACAAAGCAGCAGTTGTATAAGAGTTTGAAAACTTGCCTAGCATTTTAATTGCCCTCACAATAGTTGTCACAAAAAAAGCCACAATGCTATAACAGGGGACAAGCATACTTATCATCAGCTTCACTCTGATACTCGCAGCTGATTGGTCAATTGCTGTTGGGTACTGGATTGTATTCCATTGCTTTTCATTAGTTGTCAATGTTAGGATCCGGATAAGTGTTTTATCCCCACTCTCAATGTTGTATCCCCCTTCGCCATGGCTACTATGGGTTTGACCTCAAGTTTACAGGTCACATCCTCGTTGTTGTTTTTATACCACAAGACACACAAAACAAATCAATGAATAAAATAACAAAATTTTAAAAAAAGATTATAAAAAAATATATATATATTTTTTTTAAATTAAAAATATTTTTCAAAAAATATTTTATAATTTTTTTTTTAATTTAAAAAAAATTCAACAAAAAAAAATACGGCTAGCTTCACGCAGATACCATGGCGTATCCCTTTTTTACAAGGAGGATAACTAATACTATTTATATCATAATTGCATGCCATATTTCTTAAGGATCAAATTACTTCTCCTGATGCCTTGATATGATTATTGATTTATTATTCAAATTAGTTTTCACACACAACGGCACACATGTAGCATGTTGTACTTAAACAGTTCATCCGAGAAAAGTATGAAGACTACTTGAGCAAAAGAAAGCAAGACAACTCGTTAGAGTTATCTGTGTATACTATAGTCTGACTCGAGTTTGGCAACCAATTATTTCACTTTTTTGTGACAAAACGTTCGAGTTTGCCATCCAAACTTGGCAAACCCATTGGAGCACAACTACGTGTATGTTTAACCATACTTTTTGTCTCAACTCCGCTAAATGTTGATTTTGCTCAACACCACACATTTATATAGCGACCAGACCAACCCCTTATGGGGATCCAGTGGAGACTCGAACCTGTGACCTCACGCTTGAGAGCCAGGCGTCGTAACTACAGTGCCGACATTTAATTCCTGCACTAAATGCATGGGCAGCCGGGCATAACACACGACCGCATGACTGATTGCCATTAAGTTACCTGGTCATGAAGGGATGGATGATCTCACAACTGAAAGTAGCTTTGTTTCACAGGCTACGTGGGTCATCAATGTCTGTGGTTTATTTCTTTTAACATGTTACCCATGGGTATATGTACTAGCAGGCACTGGCAGACGTCTGGTCGACTGGTGTAGGAATAAAATGTCTGTACTGTACTGGGCCACAGAGGACCCCCCCCTTATTGACAGAGCTGTCAATTAGACAGTGCCTGTCGCATGATCTTCCTCTCCTGTCGCGAACATCTGTCATGCCACCCATAGTTGTTATCGAAACCGTCAACATATTATCAAACAGCAGATTTTTCTCACACGGAGTGACCGAGTATGCCACCTACAACCAACGCATGCTTTACAAAATGAGTTTCCGTGTATACTGTACTTACAATAGACTACTAGTATCTGTAAAATTCAAATTACTGTAATTTCGGAAAACCTTGCGTTAGTTTAATTAGTTCGTATATATTCGCACCCATGCGCACCTTCATATTCGTACTCAAGTGCGACTATGTTTACATATTTACGACAAATTACGATATAAAACGTACTGTGTCGCATATAAAAGCATGTTGTCGAACATCAGTCGTAGCTAGTTTCGTGGGATTTCGTATAATTTCGTATCTTTTTCGTGCAATTCGTATACTTCCTGATTTTCACAAAAATTTGAACAGATTCTTGGCTTCCCTCGTAGATTTGATATGTTCAAAACTTCATACATGAAATTCATAGTGGGACAGCCCCGTTAGTCCTTCAGAGTCTTAGCTGCTTGGAGTTAGGGGCAATCGGATTTATAGGCCCGTTACATAGGCGGCTAAAAGGTCGCTTTTACGGGAGGCCTGTTTGACTAAAAGTCGATTTGTTCGTCCTTCAATGAGGCTTATCCAACCCACCGACACGTTGTTAGAGCATTCTACGTTGGCGGATATAATTCCAAGCGTCGTTGCATGCTGTACCATCTTGAAGAGCCAAAATTAATAAAAGCCAAGAATGCATACCTTGAACACCCCGACTTCAACCCTGAGCTCAGGTTGTGTTGAGCTTAGTTTCTAGTGTGGACACCAGATGCCAGTCACTGCATGGCATGTAATCTGAGGTAATCTATTTAAAGTAACTACTAAGTTGTCCACTGCAGTATTGTTATGCAAATTACAGTGTGTCACTGGCCTAAGTGGCATGCTTCATGATTACAATCAAAAATCTCAGCAGCATGTTATGATGTATAGTTTGTTTAGAAAACACATGTACAGTTGTCTTTTGATCATACTCCCTTGCAAAATCCCTTTGTTTGTAATTACAAGGGGTGCCACTACCCACCTCCTGAGTTCTATTCACCATGGTAAACTTAATTAAAAGTTAACTCATACTTGATCAGGTACTCCCAATGCGTACGTAATAAGTGCATTTTACACAGTGAGAACTCATCAGGTATTTATGCCACTTTCCATTAGCTTTGCAGGTAAGCCTACCCAAACCAAATTGTAATTTAAACAAAACTATTTCTGTACAGAGTTACTTTTAACAGATTGAACTAGAATACATGCTATGCAGCGACAGACATTTTGTCATTTTAGGTAGTAAGATAATTTCAAAAGTGAGGTAATTTTGGCTCAGACCCTGGGAGAGCCAAAATTAATATGAGCCATAATTTCCTTACCCCCGTTTTGGCCCAAAAGAGCCAAAATTTCACAGCCAAAATAACCAGATATACGGTAGTTGGTGAACAATCCTGCAAAATCATTGGACATTTGCTTGTCGCGCTAAATTTGCGTGTCGCAATATCCATAACCCATGGAGCAAAAAAGTGCGACAGCTTGGACAGGCCTGGAACTCCTGTCCTCCCTTATACCATCCCCATACTGACGTTATCCGTGAGATCAGAAGCTACAGTAGTACTTACCCTGTGTGTGATACGGCTCATATCCTCACTTATACCATCCCGATACTGACGTCATCCGTGAGTTCAGAAGCTACAGTCTACTTACCCTGTGTATGATACGGCTCATATCCTCACTTATACCATCCCGATACTGACGTTATCCGTGTGTTCAGAAGCTACAGTAGCACTTACCCTGTCTATGATACGGGTCATATCCTCAATTATACCATCCGGATACTGACGTTATCCGTGAGATCAGGAGACTTACTTACCCTGTGTATGATACGGCTCATATCCTCACTTATACCATCCCGATACTGACGTTATCCGTGAGTTCAGAAGCTACAGTCTACTTACCCTGTGTACGATACGGCTCATATCCTCACTTATACCATCCCGATACTGACGTTATCCGTGAGATCAGAAGCTACAGTGGTACTTACCCTGTGTATGATACGGCTCCTATCCTCACTTATACCATCCTGATACTGACGTTATCCGTAAGATCCGAAGTCAGGATGCACATTAACGACCCTATATATAGACCGTAGTTCCTATAATAAGTCGGTGTTCACCAGTATAGTGTACGCGTAGTAGTCAGGCGTTCCGAATTATTACGGTCGCTGCTGTACGGTACTAGCGTACTTAAATCCTGTACGTAGCGGGACCAGGGTGTACATAGAACCCGGTAGTAGCTTCGTTAAACTTCGAACTTTTAGTGTGTCTGCCCCGTTAGTAACCACACGCTTGACTGACTAGCGACGCATCACCTCAGGACCGCTTGTTGCTGTGGTTATTTTCACCGTCATTGATTCCGTGGTCTATACCAAAACACCTATTGATTGTTGATTATCGTGGTCGTGCCTGTGGTGAGTTCTGGCTTGGAAAAATAAAACAAGTGGATATAAAACCAGCCGGTCAACCTGAACAGGCTTGCCTCAACCAATAGCCCAGAAGTCGTGCTCTGTGCATGCTCAGATGATGCTGGCGCGTAGGTTTCTCTGTAATGTAAATGATACGAGATCCCTGATTGGTCCGTGTTCTCTCTTGACCTCACGCTGATGCCAGATCTGAGACCCCTGTCGTGTCCAGCCCTTCACTATTAATAGCGCATGTAGTAATTGGTCTTTCGCTACGTATCCATTCTTTTCTCCATCTAAGGTCCTGGCGTGTCTGCGTAGCATGGAGTAAACTATAAAACTCACCGTCCCTGATCTAGATATGGCCCGAAGACTGATCCAGTTCGCGTGACGTGTAGGGGATATATTTAACAGGGCGAGTGCCCCCGGCCATTTGCCCTCGCCGCGTTTTCAGTGTCCTGTACCCAATCTGATAATCGCGAATCGTCACTATTTTTGGCAGCTCTGCAGGCTAGTGGAGACTGAGAAGTTATTAGAAGTTATTATCAGAAACATCCCTAATAAAGTGGAAATTAATCTTTTTTCTCTTTTTTTCCGATGTCACTATTTAATTTCAAGTTCATTATATATATATATATATATATATATATATATATATATATATATATATATATATATATATATATATATATATATATATATATATATATATAGTTTATTGACTGCATGTGTACTGCATATAATATGATGAGAAAGCAAAGCTTTAAATGCTCGCGCAGCTCGATGATATTTCTGCAGCTTCCTTCAAATGCAGTCACAAAGTGTTTGTTATTGTTATCCGTGACGTCATTCTTTACTTGAACTTCGCTAAAACATATTGGAAGCCCCTTTATATGAGCTTCATATTTGTGCAATAACCACACACAGTATGCGTAGCGATTGACCGAAAATATGGCATAACAATTACTGCGACTTCAACCTGTTGCAAAATCGTCATTTCACGACGGATTTCAACTAGAATTAAGAGACCTGTAGAATTATTTGTGGCGGTTGTAGCGATTTAAACTGCATTGAAATCGATTCACGGAATGATGAGTAAAGTCATTTTTACCGTGAACATCGAAGTTACGACTTTGGAATACGCGGAATTCCATCGTAACATGACGTCATTTCAATACGTCAGCATTTGTCGCACGTGAGCATGTATGTTTCAGTTGTTGCATAGTTCGGCGTGTGTTGCACGACCAAAACGCTATTTTGACACAATTTAAAGGAAACAACCCAAATTTATTATTTGATTAAGAAATATTTAAAACATGAAACGATCTGGCGGCAAAATGTGCTCTTAAAGCAAAAAGTTATGCTCATTTTTCCGAGGTAATCGACCGAGCAGGGTCGAGCGAGCGAGCCCGACGAGAGACGAACAGACAGACGTCAACACCAAAAATCCTGCCATAGTGTGTATCCTGCCATTAGGCATTACACTATATATATATACCGTAAATGCTCGCTACGCTGAGCCGGCCTGACGGCCGACTCACTACGCGAGCTATAAATCATAATATCAATATACAAATACAGTGCAGAGAAAATAAGGCAAAATATTGTTAATATCTCCAACTACCATTTTACAGCGTAAAAATAGTATTCGTCCATGGGTGGAAAGTTAATCTTGATTTGCGAAATGAATCCCTATGTCAGATGGATCTTAACACTTTAGACTTTGGAATAACTTTTTTCGTCACTTTTTCTGTCATATTGCGGCTAAGTCGTGACTAGCCAGTTGTAACTGGTGTAGGAAACTGGAGTGCCCGGCGAAAAACACCGCCTTACCCCAAGTCACTGGCAACTTTCCCACGTGCTTGATCCTTACATATGTGTGATCATTTTAAATATTTCGACGTGGTAGGAGTTTCTTCAGTCGGTGCACGTTCATACTCGTTGATTGTGTTCCCTCTTTCTGCATGCTGTCGATATGACAGTTGACTAGTTTCTGGTAACATCTTAGATGACCAAACACAAGTGGATTCGAAACCAGCCGGTCAACCTGAACATGCTAGCCTCAACCAGTGTCAACTAATAGCTGCTAATAGGCCAAAATTGATGCTCTGGGCACCCCCAGCTGGTGGTGGAGATAAGGTTTCTCTGTATTGTGATCGATGGGAGAGCCCTGATTGGTCCTTGTTCCCACGTGACCTCACTGTGATGCGTTATCTGGTACTCCTGGCATGAGTCCAGCATGTAACCAGAGGGCATATGGCAATTGGTCTCTCGCTACATATCCATACTTTTCTTCATCCAAGGTAACATCAATGACACTAACCCGATCTATCGTGAAAAGCGTGCCGCCTCAGAGTCTGGCGCGAAATCGGGTATAGCAGCATAATGATATGATATGAAACACGCCAGTACTGTAAGGGTTCGAATTATACCCGGAGCATGTGAGGAAGTTGCCAGTGACTTGGGGTTAGGCTGTGGTTTTCGCCGGGAACTCCGCTTTCCTCTACTTGTTACAATCAGTCACGACCTAACCGTAATATGGCAGAAAAAGTAACGAAAACCCGAAATTCCAGACTGTTCTTTGAGATAGTTCTTGGATGGAGAAAAGAGCAAAAATAATTCCATCTGTGTGCAAGCCTATGTGAGGTTCTGGATATTCTGTGTCTTACTCTGCTCATTGATAGCCTCGTAGTTGCAATTGATCTGAGCATGAGGATAAGGTTGAGGGATTAAAAATATCTAAAATCTCAAAATGAGCCTTTGTTGACACAGTAATCCTATAAGCCACCTTCAGGGGGTAATGCGAGCTGTGGCGGAAATGCGCGACTTACAATTCGACAGCCTACAATTTGCCCTGGGCATATTTCCATACACTGCAAAACGCCATTTTGGCCTTTGTGTAATTATGACCCTGGACAACATAGTGCATGGAAAATACATACAGCTAAACATAGCAGCCATCCAATCACCTATACAGGCGAACTTGCTTAATCCGGACGTGTGTAATCCGGATTTTCGTCGTTACCGGACAGATTGGAAGGGCCCGGTCCCTTCCTATACATATAATTTCTGCACGCATAATCCGGATTTCGCCTAATCCGGACAGAAATGTGGGTCCATATCAGTCCGGATTAAGCAAGTGTGCCTATAGAAGCAGGGGGAAAGTAAAGATTCTTCCCTTAGATCAGGGGCATATCATAACAGTCGGTATCACAGCAAGACGTGGTGCTAATGTATGTGAGGCGCAATACAACTTATAACCCGTTGCCATGTGATACTTTTCACCTTATTAGATTAACTCACCAGACGTGTATCCAGTCCTAACTTTGACTGGTGCCCAAACTGAAAATGGCCACCGATCACCGTAGGTTCTTGGTATTGACGGGCGGGCCTCTGAGGGCCTTGAGCGTCCCCCAGAGGCCCAAGGGTGTTTGATGCTCTAAGATGCATTTTCGACCATTCCTGACACTTAGGACTATGACATTTATTGACTTACCTTTCAAGAAATTCCATTTTATTTCTGTTTCCACTCATTACTCACTACTGAAATTTGCAATGGCTTTTCTATAATAAAAGCCTAATTTATTGGTAAACTATTTCTGTAGTGATTGCTTCCATATTACACTTCACATCCACTATCCCCACAGGGCGGGAATGTTAAATACCTCCAAAACCCTCCTTAAAATATCCCATTTACTTGTTTTTTGATAAGCCCAATCGGCCATCAGTACGGAAGTTTATTAGGACCACTGAACAATTATATATTTTTTTCCTTAGAAATCTGAAAATCTAAAAAAAAATCACTTCAATATCCTCGTTCCCATTTTTTTCGACATAATGATTTATTATCCTTTAAGATATTAACTTTGCCTGATGTAGACTTAGACATGTGGATTAGCTCTGAATAAATCCTCAAGGGGGACACACTTGAGCTCTAGTCTCTATCATGTGTTATCAACCGCGACTCCTGAAAACAGTGCTTCCATCTATAGTGTGAGAGAGATACCAAACCTACATAGTATGTATAGTGGTGGGGGCATTATACCTAACACAGCCTGAGAACCAGACTATGTCTGATGTTGAGGCAACCTACATACCATTACAAACACAAAAGGAAAAAAAACTCTTCCTGATTAAAAAAAAAATGGGCTGCTATAGGTAACAACTACACAAAGAATGTATAACCATCTCAATGTATATTTCACATAATTTTTGCTTTGTATTGTACAATTATGGATATACTTATAATTATGACATTTGCTAATATCAATATCATTTATAGTCAATATGTGCTGTAATCATGATGGATCAAAATAACTCAACTTATACAGGCAAATCTGCTTAATCCGGACTGATGTGGACCATGACTGTCTGTCCGGATTAGGCAAAATCTGGATTATGCGTATGGGTATTTTATGTAAAGAAAGGGACCGGGACCTTCCAATCTTTCCGGTTTAGACGAAAATTGGGATTACACACGTCCGGGTTAAGCAGAGTTGCCTGTATCACGTTATGTGCGTTCAGTATCTGGGCTGTCCAAGCTTTCGCCTTGTTGCCAGATTTGGCGACAGATGCTCTGAATTTGGCGATAGCAGTTTTGTGGCGACAGAAAGGCGACAACCATAGGAGTGTAAATATGTGAGGGTGGTTTACACAGTTAGTCCCCGGTTTACATAATTATGTTTCTGTGTTCGCATTCCCCTGGGATAATTTTCTTTTAGCAGAAATATATGATATGCAGCGTTGCCGCTATGTTTATTCTAGCCTCTCAACAGGGTGAATGTTGTCTGATTCTAAACTGAGAATACAAAATTTACACCTCGACTTCCTAAATTAGGGTCCCACACTAAATGTTGAGTAAAATGGCGCACTCTACAAGGTTATTTCAGTCAAGTGTTAAGAGGTGTACTATGATTTAAACTAGTCACTGACATGTTCATATACATTTGTAAATACTAAAAAGGCAGTATATTATGTAGATATGTTGAGGTAAAGGTTGATCAAATAAGTCAAAAAGGTATTATATAAATATTAGAAATGAATAATGATGACTTTTCTCAGTAGATATTTGCAATTTCGTATTGTCTATCATCTGTCCCTTAACATACTTCATATCTGAATGTATCATTATGTATTACAAACGAACTCTAATACATGGAATATTGTCTCTGGCTTCATCATTCAGAAAGTACATTGGTGGAAAGTTCGTGACAAATTCTAGAGTAGTCTGAGTATAACCCCTTTCAGTAAGGATTTAGAATGTTGAATGGAGGCCTACTTTTGTTTAGGGGTATATTTCGTTGTAATCAGCTCTACTGTAGCCAAATTGTGTATGCAAGTGAAAACCCTCTACAAAGCTTCGGCATGCCCAGGGTTACAGCATAAGTACACGACTTTCCGGATTACTTTTGCCCTATTCAATCCTGGGTTATACTTTCTTTTGAAATATTTTTACAGTGGCGGATATTTCTTGCTGTTTCATGTTATTGCACAAATCCATATGCTGTAAGGGATTATTGGGATACTTTGGACCATAGCACACACCTGACAACCACCACGTCAACAGGTAAAATGATACCTTCTAAAGGACTGCAGGGTGACGAGGGTCAAGAATAGGTGCTTTTAACAACATTTGTAAGGCTCAAATAAGATAGTGTTCAATGATACAGAGTAGACTTACAAACATTATGGCAATTTAGCTCTTGAGTAAACTATACTATCATAACTAACTTCATCATGCCCAGGGTTAATTATGTTAATTTTACTGTACTATTGTTGTGCAGTAAAATACTGGATTATTCTTTGATGTTGACATAATTCTAAAGCGAAGATGATTTTTACGTAATTTCATTTTATTGCACAACATTGAATCAGTATATATAGATGGCTGGGTATCCAGGTGCTGCAAGTTTCAGTGGGTTATCTTGAGCCATAACACAAACCTACCATCCACACCCTTGACAGACTTGTATAACGGATACCTTCTAAAGAGCTACTGGCATAAAAGTGTTTGCATGGAACTGCACCTTCTTTATGAGGGAATTGCTGAAAGAGTATGTCCCACCACGGACACTGAGATCAACATCCAATAACTTACTCTGCGAGCCGAGAACTAACATGAACACCTACTGTGACAGATCGTTTAGTGCCTGTGCCCCAAAACAATGGAATCAGCTCCCAAATAATATTCGGGCAGCTGGGAGTGTGGCAATCTTCAAACGATAACTGAAAACACATCTGTTCAAAGATGCATATATCAAATAACTATGTGGATATAAACATCTATCCTTTGACAATGGAATGTAATGCGCCTTTGAGCATGTTATATGGAAAGAGC
The DNA here is from genome assembly GCA_963942565.1 of Maea johnstoni. NCBI lineage: Eukaryota > Metazoa > Annelida > Polychaeta > Spionida > Magelonidae > Maea > Maea johnstoni. The sequence continues at coordinate 11,525,952 of OZ012690.1, read as the reverse complement.
GAAATATCAAATGACATTATTATTGATTTTATTATTATTATTATTATTATTATTATTATTATTATTATTATTATTATTATTATTATTATTATTATTACACAAACAAAATCTGTCCCTCCTCCACTTCATTTGGCTACACGATTCCCAGTTTTGGCTACGATGATATTGGGCATCCCTGAGTATATATAGTGTCTCACTTTTGTCATAGCCATTGGCTAATATGTGTATTTATCTCATGATTGGCAAAATTCTAGGCTTTTGATTGGTCAATTGCCATATGATATGAAGTTGTATTAACCTCTAAGAATCCTGTATTAACCTCCCAGTATTTGTATGTATGTATGTATGTTCATTTTTATTACCTATGCAGAGGTCGAGGAGGCAATCATGAGATAAATTCGTTATCAACTGTTTTGGAGTATGATACAACTTATATCTCGCAATCAGAGGGCTGTATCACCCTCGGCTGCGCCTCGGGTGATACAGCCCTCTGATTGCGAGATATAAGTTGTATCATACTCCAAAACAGTTGATAACTAATAGTATTAAACGATGGAAACAGGAAAATAAACAAAAAGACTTCTTAAAAATAATAGTAAAAAACACATTACCAACACATAATATGTTGACTTATATAATAATTCTACTAAATTATAAAGAGTAACACAGCCATAGGTGTAATGTATACAGACCATTTACATTATATCATATCTACAATTCTCATAACGCTATGTACCGTTTTAATGAAATGCATCTGAAAAAGCATAAAGTTTCTAACATTGAAAAAGTTCCATAAACGCCATATTACTATCAAACCTTTAGAGTGCTTCAGTCACGGATCTAGTGGCGCCATCACGTGGATTAAAACATAAATAAATTTGACTCAAGTCAACTCAAGATAAAACATGGAGAGGGGAGAGAGATGTATAGAAAGTAACTATAATGATGATTTCCCCCAATATCTACGATGGTGCAGGTGTGAGAACGGCAGATATTTTTTTAATTCGGCTGTTTATGTAAGAACAGTGGATTATTTTCTTCTATCGTTTTCCAAAAGAACAGCGGGTATTCTTTTTTTGTTGTTCACACCTGCATCATCGTAGATATCCCTATAAGTTAGGTAGAAAAGAATACGAGCTGGTCCAATGGTGTTATCATGTGAATGTGCTTATAAAAGTTCCTCCAGTCAGTGCATCCATAATTACTTCTACCAGGGACCTAGCCAGAAATTTCATAACAGGGTGTCCAAATTGGGAATTCTAGAATTTAGGTTGTCCTTAATCCCTGATTGAAAAAGTAAAAATTATTAAATTGATTATGCACATTAACAAATTAAGTAACTATATGCTTGATTCTTAAAGAAATGTCTTTGTTATGATTTTGAAGTTAAACTTTCTAGAAATTTAACTTGGAATAAGTATTATTTTTTTAAACATAACAAAAAATATGGTGTCTTTTTACCTAAAATCAGGTATTTTTTATGAACCAGGGAGTCCAAAAGACAGCCAGACACCCTGCTGGCTAAGACCCTCATTTCTATGTATAAAGCCTCTACCTTTCACCCGTTCAGGGATGTCTAATTGTGTGTATTGTCACACCAGCATGCGACAAAACCTTACACGTAGCTTCAAAACATGCGACCCCAGATACACGTGATCAGCATTGTTATATTTACTTACTGTTAGCTAGTTTATGGGGTTGATTTGTGAATAAAAGGTCATCCTAGAGGTTTTCACGTATCTTTAAGCCTACACAATGAGATATTTCTCAAATATTCTAAATTCTCAGACCATATACACAGAGATGCAAATGAGTTCACCTGTGATCAATTTAAAAATGAAACTCTATAAAAACTTGGGTCGCCTACACATAAACGAGTAGTATGATGGTAATCTTATCCCATCATTTATCATAGTTCAAAAACGTTAACTTCAACTTCAAGAAAAAGATGGCAGCACTTTAAATGTGTGCTTACGTTCTGCTCATTTTAAATTTGAGGTAGTGTGATTCAAACACCGTAGAAGCAAATGAATTTAGTGATGGGGTATGATAAATGTGAAAACAAAAGCAGTTGATGATTTTCCCAACTTAGAAGTCTTTTATAACCATATGATACATATAAACTTGTCTATGAGTAAGTTATTTGAATGGCTAATAAGCTTTTTAAATTTTCACAAATACACTGTTAGTTGACCTATACACAAATGTATTCATGTGTGTGTATGTATGTATGTATGTATGTATGTATTTATGTATGTGTGTATGTATGTATGAATGTTTGTATACATGTATGTATCTTTAATGGCTGCTAAAATATGCTTTGACGATTCTACAAAATCAGTTTAAAAAGTCATGTTTTTCAATTAGAACAAGCCCTGCGGGGAGTCTGCTGGCAGTTAAATTGCACTCAGAGAATGGAGTTATATTCAAAGGAAAATATGAAATATTAATATCACTGATTCATCAGTGGCAGGACAACCCTAGAAAAACGATGCGAAACCAATAATCTTTATTCATTGGTTAATGCAGGTGGTTAATGTGGGTTAACAATCAAACATGATGCTCTGGACATGTCAAAGCTTTCACAGTATTCACAAAAAGGCCCTACCATCCAGGTGCATGTACTATCTGCCTAATAAAGGCATACTTTGGGCTAATTTCAAATGGTGGAAATGCAAAAATAAAAACAAAACAACAACTATTGATTTATAAAGTTGTACTTAACTGGAAAGTACCCGCCCTGTTATTCTTCACAAACTCTGGTCATTCAGTAAAATTTACATATTTGTTCGTAATTTCATAACGCTACGAGTATTTTCGAGGGTAGGGTAGTGAAGGTACCGCATTCTACACGAACTGCGATCTTGCAGTTGGTAGACCGACCCTGCCTGTGCTGCCGATCAGGAACACGTTGACGTTGAGACCAGATTTTTTTTTTCTGCCAAATTGCGGCTAGGGCGTATTCAGGGCAGTTGTAACAGGTGGAGGAATTAGAAAAATCCTTTTTTTCGTTTGGCAATTCTTTTAATGAAACTACGAGTATTCTCGAGGGTAGGGTAGTGAAGGTATCGCATTCTACACGAACTGCGATCTTGCAGTTGGTAGACCCTGCCTGTGCTGCCGCTCAGGAACACGTTGAGACCAGAATTTGGAATTTTCATTTTTTGTCAGTTGTTTTCTGCCAAATTGCGGCTAGGGGTATTTCGGCAGTTGTAAAAGGTGGAGGAATTAGAGAAATCCCTTTTTTTCATTTGGCAATTCTTTTAATGAAATAAATATTAGAGCACACAGATATCCCTACGACCACACACTTCGGGCTACCTAACTTATGTACCAAACGTTCAAAAAGCTCGGCTAACAGATATGAAATTGATAAATGAGATGTTAAACCGGCTGAAGCTCATGTCATTTGCATTCGTCCTAGTTATTCTCCACGAACTTTGGTCATTCAGTTAAATTTACATATGTGTTTGTAATTTCTTAATGCTATGAGTATTCTTGGGGTTAGGGCAGTTAAAGTATCGCATGATAATGCGATCTTGCAGTTGGTAGACCCTGCTTACGCTGCCGCGCAGGAACACGCTTAAACTTAAATTTGGAATTTTCATTTTTGGTCAGTTTTTTGCCAAGCATGCCGGGAACGCTCAAATCTGACTGGGATCTAAAATCAACCGGCTGGGGCGCTTGTAAGAAGGTGTGGATGATAGGGAAACCAATCTGCCACTTGGTTTTAAGTCTAAGGCATCAATCTTTCATGCCCCCAGCAGGGACTCAAATTAAGACAGGGTCGAGAGACAGCTAGCAGTCATTGGGCAACGCAGTAGCCCACACCGCAGGCCATGGTCAAGTTCAGTGGAGGGTATCGGGGCGAACCACCGACACACCATCCACCAAAAATTTGCATTCCCCTCGCGCTCCCGATCTGATGACACATCGAGAGTGACGGGAAAGCGCAACAATCATTGATTGTGCTTACCCTACCTAAGCCAATGATCCTACTTATATAGGTAGGTTGGAGTACAGTAATGTGCTTAGAGTAGTTGACCAAATTTTAAATTTTCCAAGTTATTTGATTGAATAAAACTGTTCAACTTTAACTTTATCGAAATTGTGAATACTAGTAGTTTAGAATATTCCTATTGAAAGAAATATTCATAATTTTGTCACATTGCCGAATTAGGTACCTTTTACACCTCTGTGGGTGTATTTGTTCTTGTTTTATCGACGCTCATGGCTATTAATAGAACACAGTTCCGCATTTGTCATTCGTCGACCGTGATTGGGTCACATTTTCGAAAATTATTTACTTTGCGTATGCCACGATATAAAAACACATTTGAAGTTAGTTAGTGGTATATTATTTTTATCTATCTATTAAAGTGTCGATAACTGTTCTAATGTAATACTTTTGTTGGGAAATGTTAAGAGCTGGTTCTTCATCTCATTTCAAGCATAACTAAAATGACTGGAGAAGAGCCAGCAGGAACCACAGACTCCTCCTGAAAATGTGTTTTTAATATAGAGGGTAAAAATACCAAAGTAGCGTAGCAACTATTATAAGTCGGTGACTTTTATGGACAATCTTCCAAATTGCCTCCCCATGAGAGAATGCTCTTTGGTTGAGCTTATTTATATTACGTGACTCCTAAGGCACCTATGACATAAACGCTTCTTTCCAATTTTTGCCAGGCAAGTAATGTCAATAATAATATGATATCAATGATATTTTAGGAGGTAAATTTGATTTTTACATGTATTTGACACGTTCAACAAGGTGCATACACAAGGTATGATATGTGCATTGAAAGACGAATGGCGAGAAAGGCTTACAAAGAGAATCTGCAATCAAAATAGATGACAATGATTGATGTACATTCAAATTTTTCTTCCACATAACTTTTAATATACGTGCATTTCTAGCAAATTTACTACAGCCTGTCTTGTAAAGATTGCCACTAAATTTTAAGATTAGATGTAGAATGGTATTAAGATATATATTTTGTCAGATAATTAACATGCACCAGAAATGAATATGGCAACCTATAAGAATCCCTATTGTGATGACACTCTTTGGATACAGAAGCAGTCTAATTCAGCAAGGGATCCACATCTCAGAGGTCTCATGACGTCACACAGCTCATCTCTCTCTCCATCCCTATAGTGATGATGCTCTTTGGATGCAGAAGGAGTCTATGTCAGCCAGGGATCCACATCCCTGAGTTCTCATGACGTCATGCATCTCTCAGTATTCAATATCCATCTCTATAGTGATGATGCTCTTTGAATACAGGATGAGTCTATCTCATCCAGGGATTCACAACCCAGAGCTCATGAAGTCATGTAGCTCATAACTCTGTATTCTATATTCATCTCTAAAATGATGATGCTCTTTGGAGGACAGGAGGAGTCTTTCTACCACTATGGGGCTGAAATACCCATTGAAGAAATTCGATTCCCAATGGCCATTCCTAATGGGCATTTGGAATGATTTTATTACCATATTTGGTAAAGATTGCCATATATGGAACAATGCACCACGTTCGTTGCTCGACAAAGTGACCTAGAAATGCCAGGCACGTGCTCAGGCACGCTCATTATACTAGTATGTGAAGCTTCCCCGATTATTTACTGTTTATTTATCTATGGGACGTGGCAGAAATAGGTTCTTGAACTTGTGTGCTAGAGTATGATATTTCTTACACTCGGGGACAGAATTGTCATCATGGAACTCGCCAGAGGCTCGTTCCAAGATGAAAATTCTGTACCCTCGTGTAAGAAATATCATTCTCTAGCACACGCGTCCAAGAACCTCTATATCTCAGCAAGAGACCCAAATCCTATAGCCTGCATGACGTCAGGTAGCTCATCCGTCTGCAGGTTATATCCGTTCCTACAGTGATGATGCCCTTTGGATACAGGAGGAGTCTATTGCAGCAACACCACAGAGCTCTGTTGACGCTATGTAGCTCACCCCCAGTATCCTATATCCATCCCTATAGTGATGATGCTCTTTGAATACAGGAGGAGTCTATCTCAGCTAGGGATCCACATCCCAAAGCTTCCATGGAGTCATACAGCTCATCCCTCAGTATTTGTAGAACTTTCCTCATCCCCTCCTCTCCACTGTGAGCTAGTCCCCACAGCACTGGACGTCCAATGAAAACCAGCTTGGCACCTTAATTTGAGGCGTAAAAATAGAGGAATATATTATAACATATTAATTGTTACATGCAAATGGCATACATAGATTCTTTTATTCATATTTCCCTTTGCAAGGTTTGAAATCGAAAACACTTCTTATCATTCTCCTCATAAACACTGGGATACCTAAAAAAAAAAGTTTCATCTTTCTTTGTTGGTGTAATGTGTAAATGTGGACTATTTTATGCAGGAGTCAATGGAATAAAAGATTCAGAGTTCACTTCAATTCAGATTTAATTTTGTGGTAATTATATATTCAAAGTTTGCTAGCTTGTAAGATAAGTCCAATATTCATTCATACCTAGATCAATATTACAAAGTATGCTTACAGAGGAGTGCCAGATCCTATGGGAATACTTATTATTATTATTATTATTATTATTATTATTATTATTATTATTATTATTATTATTATTATAATCATTACTTTTATTATTATCATTATTTTATTTTTATCATTATTATAATCATTATCATTATTATTATTATTTCTATTATTATTATTATTATTATTAAATATGTAGTCATTATCAAAACCATTATCACCTCTATCATCTCAAAAATCATCATCATCATCATCATCATCATCATCCTGACAAATAACCATCAGTAACAATCATAAGCAATCGCTGATAGGTATACCTTTGCATATTTTCATTTCATCCATCCCTTTTATCCGTCAAGGTACAAAAGGTCTATCAGATGTGCATTCCAACCCTGAGATATGCTTTGGCATTTTGGTTTTAGACTAACCTAGTGCAATTGCTTTAACGACATCACTTCCTGATCTCACTCCTCCATCCATGTACACCTCACACCCTCCATCCACAGCCTGAACAACTTCTGGTAAGGCATCCAGTGCTGCCAATGTTCCATCAAGCTGCCTACAATGGAAAATATCAGAGCATCAAACTAACATAGTAGATGACGAAGTTTTATTCGGCTGTTTCCATAGACTGGAATTTGCTATTGTGTGTACTCATGAGGCTAATGAGTCTGACTTCCACAGCACCTTTATTACAGCTTTCCTAGCCTACCTTGTTCTACTGGCAATCCTTATACGACAGAAAATACAAGCGAAATAAAAAAGAAAAATAGAAGACAAAACATATGGATGGATGGAATATATAGATTCATTGGAGTGGCTATTTGATATCAACTAAACATGACTCGAAATACAAGGCGACCAATGCAGGATTGTGCTGCCCTCTGTGCAAAAGAGGATAAGACAACCATGAACACATGACCTAGTGCTCGGAATATAAACAGCTGGACAAAGAATTAAATGTATCAGAGCTAAAAATGCACAGGAAGTGAACAGAGCATCTGAAGCGATTTAAAAATGCATTGAGTTTAGATGCACTCAACCTGATAGCTAAAAAGGCCAGGACTCCAGGAAGTGGAGAAGGGATTTGAGAAAGAAAAAGATAATCAAACGAAAGAGTATATTGTACTGAGGAGGTGATGTATTCTGTTGTGAACTTTTGTGAGTTTTTTGACAGATTTAGACTTACCTTCCTCCATGGTTAGACACAATAATACCAGCAACTCCATGTTTCACTGCTAAGACTGCGTCCTCTGCTGTCAGTATCCCTTTGAGAACAACAGGTAACTTTGTGATACTTCTCAGCCAATCCACATCTTTCCAGGTCAAAGATGAGTCAAGAAAGGTTTCACAAAAAGGTCCTATTGGGATTCTTCCAGGGTCTGCATTCTCAAGTATCCTTTCCCCATCAGGATTGGCTAAATTCTCATATCTCATGTGTTTGGGTGGCTTGAAATTAAATCGTGTTTGCCCCCTTCGTTGGGCTATTACAGATTGATCTACTGTCAGGACCAAAGCTTCAAACCCACACTGCTCTGCCCGTCTCACAAGCTTTAATGACCACTCACGATAGGCTGGTTTCAGCAGGTAGAGCTGCATCCATTTTGTGGCATTTGGAGCATTGTGAGCTACTTCTTCTATTGTTGTTGAGGCAAGCTGGCTACATATCAGAAGGCATCTGTGACTGTTAGCTGCTCTTGCCATCCCTCCTTCTCCGTCAGAATGAACAAGCTTTTGGAGACTACTTGGTGCTAAGCAAATTGGAGAGTCTAGAACGTTACCCAGACAAGTTACACGACTATCAACACTTTGTATTTTCTCCATGAATCTAGGGACTAGTTGATATCTTCTGAAAGATTTAACATTGTCCAGCATAGTTTGTCTCAAACCCTCTCCTCCAATGGTAAACTGGTAAATGTTGCCAGGAAGGGAGCATCGTGCAAGTTCTTCAAACTCCTTTATAGAGTGAGGTTCCTTCATGTGTGTTGCCATCTTACACGCCTTATATCAGTAATTTAACCGATTCACACTCATATTTACTATACTATGTATCGTCTGCTACTCTCATACTTTTGGAAGTTACTAAGGAATAAAGCAAAAGTTCGAAAGATATTTGTTGCATGGTATCTGATCAACATTGCTCCTTCAAATATTTTCCAGAAAATGCTTTTGGAAGTAAGATATTTCACAATTCGTCATGCCTTTTTGACCTCTCCGGGTGTTAATGGGTTAAGTCCTTTGCACCACAAATAGTATAATACCAGATAGGGGTCATAACATAACTGTTTTGAGACTGTCATTAACCTAAGTGTCAAATATCATTTGATGTTAGTAAACCAAAGGATTGTTTGACTAGATAAAAGGAATCCTCTTGTACCTGATTACGAAGACATTGTGAAAACTATCATAAGGATCTTTGCCATTTTAAGATTACACTTAAAACATTTGCGGCATGTCTGGATAAAGTTAAACCTGGCCAAGCTGCAAACTGTGAACAAAGTCCAAAGTTCTATAGATAGAGAAGATTGACCTTTTGTGTGATGATATATCACTCACTGTTTTGGAGCACCTATCCTTATATACATAAAGGTTTCCTAAACAAATCTGATTACATGTTATGCAAATGCTATTGCATATGCATATATATGCAAAATATTTGTTTATTGACTGCACTGCCTTAATGATAAAGATCATACTTATTATACGGTTCCTGAGATTATAAGATAAAACAAAACAACAAAATGATCAAATATATCTTCAAGACTATTTAATAGCATATCTTGAGAATATAAGATGAAACAAACACATAAAAAACGATCGAATACATTTTCAAGACTATTTTATAACTTAGGAAATACATATCTTGCTCAAGATATCCAGAGATAATACTTGCAAAGAACCCCTGTTGTTTGGATAAAAAATGTTTCATGTTTCAAAGTTTAGTTTGTCTCAGACTCAGTTGTTAGATGGTTGTTCAGGTGATTGCCCTTTAACCTACTAAAGAACTTAGGGTGTTTCCTAGAGTATAGCCTTGTCATCTAAATGCAGATAGAAAATGACATGTACTGAATCAGACCATGAGCTAAGGCAGTTATTATCATGATAAGTATAAATGCCTAAATTCGGAATTCGGAATTAAAGTTTATATTCTAAATTTTCTTAAAGTGCTTATATATCGCTTTGGTGATGATTTCCTGTACAAAAATGCATAATTCGCTTTGTGTATGTGTGATTATATATATATATATATATATATATATATATATATATATATATATATATATATATATATATATATATATATATAGAGAGAGAGAGAGAGAGAGAGAGAGAGAGAGAGACTGACTCAAATAAGCGCATATCCATAGATCTATCATGTCCTGAAATGTGCTCTTGTTTTTACCAGTGTGAAAGGGTTTGGTTAAGGTCAAATCAAAAGTCAGTCGCAAGAAGAGAACTCAATGTCACATAGCAGCTTCTTGTCAATGACTCATTTGTATAATCTCTTACTTTCCTTTCAGCCTCGACTAAGACTGCGGGCTCTTGAGGGAGAAAGAGAGTGCTTAAGGGGATGGATGACATGATCAAATATTATTCCTAGGGATAAGAAGAGAATCCCATTTATACCTGTACAACACCATCACTGTTGGTAGAAAGTAAAGCACGATGTTCTAAAATCCCTTCTATCCCAAACCACAGAGACGTGCTGAAATAAATATAATAAAACATGACGTGTGTTTACATGGCGATAATTTGCTTTTTGATCCTGTATCATGTGTAGTGTGGGCGATAATAAGTGTTGTCAATAGGATTTCTATAGGATTACAAACGATGTCACATGCGACAGACAGCCCAGCATCTATTTGTTTAGTACTACTTTTATTTGGTTTTCACACGAGGACGTCTTAGCGTTCATGGTTGTCCCTAAAATACATAAAACGCAATATGGCCTTAGGTGTTGCCACTGACTGCCCACAGTCTCTCACCACTGAGGGCATGCCCTGATGGCCGGGTGGTCTAAGGTTTTGCCACGGGCTGCCCGCAGTCTCTCACCACTGGGGTCTGCCCTGGTGGTCGGGTGGTCAAAGTTGTCGCCACTGAATGCTAGCTGTCTCTCACCAATAAGGGGCCTGCCCTGATTGCCGGGTGGTCTAAGGCATTGCCAATGACAGCTAGCTGTCTCCCACCACTGAGGGCTTGCCCTGATGGCCGGGTGGCCTAAGGCGTTGCCACTAACTATCCGCAGTCTCTCATCACTGATGGTCTGCCCTGGTGGTCGGGTGTTCTAAGGCGTTGCCACTGACTGCCCGCAGTCTCTCACCACTGAGATATGACACCTTGGATGAAGCCTTAAAATAACTCTATCTATAACTCTATAAATCTATCTTTGATGCAGGTATTTAAATCATATGTGTTTCTGTATGGAAAAGCGGCTTCGTACCACATTCGCCCGTATTTAACTTTTAATCGAGTTTTAGCCAAGCCCTCCTCAAGTACATATAATTTTGTTCCATTTTCAGCTCTTTTTACCTTCATACAACCTCATGTTTCGTATTTATAGAAGTTAATGTTGTCCTTTGTGTTCTCATCAACCATTCTACCTTTTATGGGAAGTATGTTGTGTTCTTTTAATATCGTATGATTGTGTGCATATGTGCAGTCAATAAACACATGATACAATACAACTGTCCTCTCTCATCACTGTCCTGGTTCGAATAAGGCTCAAGGCATGTTAGAAGGTCGCCAGTGACGTAGTCGAAGGTTTCCCCATCTTTACCGGTTTCCTCTACCACTTACAACTAGCTATTCACGATATAGTTTAAATTTGGCAGAAAAACTGGTGACAATCAACACTCAAACTCCAAATTAAAATTGAACAAATCGGTATTTTAAACACCCGTGGAGTATTCTCGATTTCAGCGTATCAACGATTATATTGCAAATATGTACTGTTGTCCCTGACAAGTACTTGTCATTTTTGCACGTTTTTGGAATGGCAGCTGTCGCTGAGATGATGGTAATGTAGAACCATCAAGTAGGAACTCGTGGGCGTCAACAGGGCGTCACCGGGGCGTCAGGCACGTCTTCAACTCAAGTGCTCCTTCTTCCTGACAAACTGTCATCTCTGGGTATCTATCTTACTTAAACGTCCTCTCCGTTGCCATTCTCAGCGAAATCGTAACTTAGCAGTAGCTAATAGTAATGCTAGAAATAGCTTGGGAATAAAGATGCTTGTTTAGCTCCACATTTCTCTTTAAATTAACTTGTTTAAGAGAGATATCACTAAATAGTCTAGTCAGAAAAGGGGGGTTGTGTGCACCCTCGGAAATCAATTTCTAATTGGCGGTTTCATATAGGACAAAATGCGTAGAAAACGAATTGCTATGTTAAAAAGTTAACAAAATGTCCCACGTGCCATTTTTTTGCAAATTAAGACGCCATTATGCAAATATCTGTATTTGCCATATTTTTGCAAAGTCAGATATGTTAAGGGCTTGCCCCTGTAGATATATTACTATGTGAAACCTTAGATGACCAAACACAAGTGGATTCGAAACCAGCCGGTCAACCAGAACATGCTAGCCTCAACCAGTGTCAACTAATAGCCGCTAATTAGGCCAGAATTGGTGCTCTGGGCACCCCCAGCTGGTGGTGGAGATAAGGTTTCTCTGTAATGTAATCGATGCGAGAGCCCAGATTGGTCCTTGTTCCCACATGACCTCGCGCTGATGGCTTATCTGATACTCCTGGCATGAGTCCAGCATGTAACTATAGGGCATATAGTAATTGGTCTCTCGCTACATATCCATTCTTTTCTTAATCCAAGGTGAAACTGTGTGGGGTATCTCACCACTGTCCGGATTTGCATTCGACTCGAGCTAGGTGTGACATTTTCATGATATAGACCCAATATGGCATAAAAGGGTGAAGAAATACATATTTTACGAGGCTTGATGGGGATAGTCGATTAGATGGATTAACCCTTCGAATGCTGACGCTATTTTTGTCCAAAGCATAAGGACACAGCCATTTTTGAAAATCATCTAAACCCTGTCATGTTGGTATTCCTTGGATAGCTCCCAGATGAGTACCCATGTGCAAGGGTTTCAGTCAATTTATTTTCAGGTTTTTGCATCAATTTGCATTAAACAAATTAGCCACCAGCAGCATAGGGGATAAGGATTATAGTGGGGTGTTTGAATGTTACATATGTAGAATGATGGCAACTACGTTTTGAATGACTATGAAAGAATTAAAATCCAATTGTGCAATTTGAAATTTAAAAAATAAAAACGTTTGTAAGGTGAAGGTTGTATTGTATTGTATTGTATGTGTATTGGTTGTAACTGCAAGAGTACAAAATCATACTTACTATAGAATTTTTTCTATATAACACAGAACAAATGAAAAATAAAGTTGTCCTTGATTATCACCTTTATTTTTTAAGTATCATCTACCTTATGCGTTGCGTTTGATATTGTCATACCGCATGCACTCAAGGTCGAAATTGGCTTATAATCACCGAGCTATGAAAACTTGAGGCTAGGCTGCTGTGCCTTTTGATCTTATCGATGCCATGCTTTGGTCTGAAATCTTCCCTCCTTAGCTATAATAATAATAATAATAATAATAATAATAATAATAATAATAATAATAATAATAATAATGATAATTGATATTTGATATAGCGCCCTTTCCACATATAATGTTCAAAAGCGCTTTAACAGTCAGTGGACAGATGTTTATGGTCCCTATAGTCAAATAAACTCCTTTCGAAATAGCAAAGTTTTCAGCTGTTTCTTGAAGTTTTGTACACTATCAGTAGCCTCGATGTTGTCAGGGAGCTCATTCCAAAGGCGTGGTGCACAGGCACAGTAGGATCTGTCACCAAACCTTTTAAGATTAGTGCGTGGTATCTGTAATAAGTTCTTAGTGTTTGATCTTAGAGTCCTTGTATTGGATTGTTTGACTAACAGTTCCCTCAAGTATAGAGGGGCACATCCTTGCATGCATTTGAAAGTCAAAAGCAGAATCTTGAACTCAATCCTTTTCTTAATGGACAGCCAGTGAAGATCTTTCAGAATTGGTGTAATGTGATCATACATACCTAGGCCTAAAAAAGATGTTTGTTTCCTATTACCCTACATACCCTAATGTTTGGCCCCTACCCTAATCTTTTTATTGCCCACAATATTTTTTTATTTTAAAAGCAAGGTAAAAGTTTGTAATTGCTTCATATTCCATGCACGGCATCCAAAAGAAATTTTAAAAAGAAAGAAGAAAACATCAAATATCAGCCTATGATACTAGATTTAAATATATCTAGATACCCCACTACTTTAAATGTTGCTATTTTGCTTTACATTTACATCTAATACAGCATGGAGAAGAGAAAAAAATATATGATAAAATAAAATAAATTCCCTACCTACCTACGCTATTTTTTTCTAGCATGTAATAGGAAACGAACATATTTTTTGTTTAGGCCCTATAGAAAGACAATCACTATAAGCGCACATCTCTTATTCACAACCTCAGGCGAACGTCATTTTAGTACATAAGTAGTTATCGATGAGCGCTGTCCCTAGATTAGCACGAGCTTCACGGTTATTTCAGAGTCGAGATTTCACAATCACGATCGCTGACAGATGATCCACAGATTCTAAATCAAGGCATGAACTTCTTATGAGAGGGGGCTTTGTTTACCTGCGCGACCTGATTGATTTATCTATGTTCTATTTCGCTGGGTTTCTGACAAAGGTACCCAGGGGTCGGGAATACGGCGTCAAGTCTGGAGATTACTTCGCGTACGAGTCGACAGCAACACGACCATGAAGACCTTTGCTCGCATGATAACGTTCTCTCTCTCTCTCTCTCTCTCTCTCTCTCTCTCTCTCTCTCTCTCTCTCTCTCTCTCTCTCTCTTCCATTCCCTCTCTCTCTCTCTCTCTCTCTCTCTCTCTCTCTCTCTCTCTCTCTCTCTCTCTCTCTGTAACTCATACCGACACAGAAGGCCTCTAACTAAGAGAGCTGTATATTCACTGGAACGTAATGATGAAACCGCACTCGCACGGTCACACATAGCTTAGAGCACCTTTTAGTCTACCTAGTCTACAGTTAGTGGTGGAGTGAAGAAATAAAATAACAGCTAACTGCACATCTTGATGATCTAAAGAGAAGGTTAACACAGCAGAAGTGCATGCATTGAGTTAAGAGGTGTACTTGATTCTAAGACATATGGAAAAAGGTTCTCAAGTACTCAACCGAGCGGTGATAAATATATGTTGTAAAAGGAAATAACGCAACGCTAGATATAAATTGATTTAATGGACTGTTATTAAGATATCCATTTAGCTCAGAGTACATGCTTGGTTTATCAACCACAAATATTAACTCAGTAAATCTAACTTCTTATTCCCCCTCGTGATCAGACCTTAAAAGGTCTCTGCTTTCCACTCATATGTTCGTTGACCTGGAAATTTACAGCATCATGATTCTTCGGGCATACCTACCATTATGCTGTATTATAGGGCTTCTGGCCAAGAAAATAATTCCTAGCTAAGGATTGCCGTGTTGCTCCTATATATATACATGTTGGTCTGTGAATTCGGGGGCATTTCATGTTTATACTGGAAAAGAAAACAAGCAAGCAGAATTACAGGAAGATAAAAAAATGACGAAAGAAAGGAAGAGACACGAGTAAATAAACGAATGAATGAACGGACGAACGAACATACCTACATACATACGTACACATACATACATAAATACAAACTACATACATACATACAAACTACATACATACATGCATACATACATACATACATACACGCACGCACACCCACCCACGCACACAGACATACATACATACATACATACATACATACATACATACATACATACATACATACATACATACACATACATACATACACATACATACATACATACATGCATACATACATACATACATACATACATACATACATACACATACACACACACATACATACATACATACATACATACATACAAACATCCATGCATACATACATACATACATACATACACACATGCATACATACATACGTACATACATACATACGTTCACACATACATACACACATACATACACACATACACACACACATACACACATACATACACACACATACACACGCACACATACACACGCACACACATACATACATACATACATACACACACATACATACATATATACATATATACATACATACATACATACATACATACATACATACATACATACACACACACATACACACACACACACATACATACATACACAGTCAGCACCTGCGTTTTATTGATCATTTGCCAGTCTGTACTGTAGCTGTAAAAAGTTCCCAGGTTTTGCAGTGCAATGTTTCTTGTATGAGGCGAACACCTGCAGGGCCTGGGCAAAATACCAATATGAAAAGCTGTTCAAAAATATATTGATATTCACTTACTTCCACTGTAACATCAATAGCAAATATCGAATAAAATATATATAACGCATTCATTCGAATTCCGGTCTCACCGGATTTTAGTGAGAGACTCATAACAGGCATGTATTTTTGAAACGGCCCCTGTTCAGGCCTGCTGCCACCCAAGTGGTTCACGGACACACTAAAGAAGGGGTACGTGCTCTCTCGTCGGGCAGATATCGCACAGACAACAACCCCCACCCACTGGGAGGTACGTATCGAGTTTAAACCAAGCAAGCATTAATATTGTTATTGTTGCTATCGCTTTGCCGTTTATATGTCTTCAACATCAGCAGG
>OZ012690.1:11508418-11509418 GCA_963942565.1 Maea johnstoni | reverse complement strand
TAATCAGATTATATTTGTTAGTGCATCTTCTGATTGTGTTTAGTGTATCATGTAAGCCTCCATGGCTGGCCAGATTGTTAAACTATGTATTTTATGTAATTATTGTCATAATCTGTATTGCGCAAAAGTGTTTATTGTCAACATCGGAAACAAAACGAAATAACAACATCAACACAGTGATTGTCACAGCAAGGATTACAAAAGTGTTTTTTTTTATTAACAACACAGCAACAACAAAATGATTGTCACAATCCGGACTGTACAGCAAGTTATGATAATAAAAAAATAAATAATAATAATTATTATTATTGTCATCATCATCATCATCATTATTATCATCATTATTATTATCATTATTATTATTATCAAAAACTTACACCAAGGCGCCAGGATGATGTTCTGATTGCAGACTCAAACTGATGACACACAGCACGACATATTTGATTAGATAAGTCAAATATTTATGGAACATTCCCATAGAATGACCAGAGGGGAGGTTTCCGCCACTACTTATAACTGGCTAGTCACAATTTAGCCGTAATATGGCAGAAAAAGGACCGAAAAACCGAAATTCTAAATCCTGTGTTGCTATCTTCGGTATTGAATATTTCATTTTCCTATATCAAAAATGTTCAAGGCGGCTAACAATATATAAAATGAATAAAAAACACTAATGAAATAAACCACAAAACATAACTTTATCCAGCGCGGGCATCCACTTGCTACTTGGACATGTTCACTAAAGCAAGTTTTTTTCGGCATTGGTCCGAACATCTTTGCGTTGCCTATGGGCCGCTATGTGTTTATCTGAATAAATGAGGACCTCTCCATTTCAAACACCAACATCAGAAAAAGGGACATAAGGTGTATGCGACAAACCGTAACGAAGAGAAGCCGAGTAATCACACAAAAGCATCCAAGGTGTCGATCTGCCTTCCACCAATCACCCCGGGGGGTGGGGGGGGGGGGGGCACTCAGGTACAGAGGGGGGCCGCACCCG
>OZ012690.1:11458418-11503418 GCA_963942565.1 Maea johnstoni | reverse complement strand
ACAGGAAGTTTAGACTAAAGGGAGTTGTCACTCAGATAGAGCCCTATGGTGAGATCTATCAAACCATTGGTCAATGCATTCTGAGTAATTGCAATCCCACAGCAAACAAACAGTATGTGAACAAAGCCAGAGGAGAACAGACATGCTTGTACAAGCTCTGTCAAGCAGTTTCCTAAAAACGGGTTATTTATACATTTTTGGAGCACAGGAGCCATAAAAGCAATCTATTAGCTAAGTACATAATTTATCTTATTTTTCCTGAAAGAAAAGTAACTGTACAGAAAAGAAAAAACAACTTGGTTACTTCTGCCCCAGATAGCTATATCATACACTACCAACATTCAAGCAGCTTGAATGATAATATCTAAAATGGTCAGTCATTTTCCTAATGTGTTTCCTTTTATAATGATGTAAAACTTCATAAATTGAAAAGTTGGCATTATGGTTTAGTAGATGAAAAGGTTTAAAAAGCAAACAAATCATGCTAAGTATTTTATAGGAATTTTTCAAATCAGGGATGCAGGTGGGTTTGTGGAAAGTCAGCCATTTTTTTAATGGAAGCTTTATTCAAACCCCTTGTAAACTTCGTTCAAATACTCCTTCGTTTGTTGTATAATTGCTTTCCAAAAAATGTAAGAGGATAGCAGACCTAGTAATCCTAATTTTAAAGGGTTTTTTGTGCATGACTTACGAATATTTAGTTGATTCTGATTTTTTTTAAAATGAGGTGTGTAACAGATAGGACTGCTTGAGTGGCGGCCATTTTGATAGCTGACCCTTTGTTAAACATTGACAACTATGGCCAATTTCTCCTTTCCCTTTCATTGAAGGGCATTGAGAGTATTTAGAATGTACAGTAGGCTTGGTAACCATGGTTTTGAAGTATGTTTCATACCCCAACTAGCCAACCAGTGCTTTGTTTAAATACCTTGCATAAAAGAAAATATGTTCACTTTACACAGGAGATCATCTAATAAAGGGTTCATCTGATTATAAGGTACTGATTAACGAAGGCAAACATTGGGTGTCCTAGTATTTAAGTCCTGGAGCAAAGACTGATGCACAAATCCATCAGTTATTCAGTATAGAAAAAATGTGAGGAAACAACCCAGGTGTTTGATCCCCTTGCATTCACATGGTTTAGAAAATGTTCCACCTAAGGAGGTCTGCTATACATTTGACAATAAGAGAGTACATGTAGCTTAAGGCAGGCTTCTTGAAAACTTAAAGCCTACAGAGGTGTTTAAATTAAAGAGATATTGAAAATACCAAACCCACAAATTAATACAGTATAATCTGATAATGTGATAAACAACTCGCTCACCGACCCCAAAAGCCTTTTAAATGAGCATAACATTTGGTCTCCTTGAGTTCAGAGTATGCTCCAAAATCCTCATGTACATGTGTGTGCAGGTGAGGATTGACAGTGTTAATGTAGCTACAGGAAGTTACAATTGCAATTTGAATCACCTGGGGTTTCATTGACCTAGATCATTCATGGAAATGATGATACCCCTTAGTCTTGAAGTCAACCAGTTCCAACTGGAAGTCCACATACAATTATTCATATCTTATAATAACTATTTGTCACATACATATAGTCAGAAATAAGCTGGAATGTATGTTGAGAAAGTTCCATTGGGAAAACATTGCTTGTAAGAGACCATCTAGTCAATCTAGTATTGAATAACACAATATGACGATGGGATCATTACAAAATCACCATGATTAGAGCATAACTGCTGAAATGAGCCTAATGGCAGCTATGCTTATCTTCATCAAATTGCAATTAAATCAACTTCCCTTGGCCTCTGACCTAGATTGATGTACCTTTAGACACAATAACTCTTTAGGAGACACAGTGAATAAATTCTACTGCCGTTCAGATGATTCACAAAACCTTTTCCCAGACTTATCACTGAAATCAATCCTTCAAATTCAAGGTATTTGAGACAAGGAGTGATATGAAGGAGTCATATCGAAAAGTGACTTGTTTACTGTACAGTTGATTTTTGGGTCATAAATGGGAAAAGTAATAGAAAATTACTTATTACTCTTGGGGCCAGTCTATTACAATTACTTATTACTTGAAGATTTTGACTATCTTTTACTTATTACAGGCTATTACTTAGAAGCCTGTAGCCACTCACCACAGTGACTGGTCAAAACAAGTGGTAGCTACCCAGCCATGCATAGCAGTGACCATGCATGCGGCTGCAATCCACTGGCAGGCGAGTCTAGCCTGTGCAGCAGGTTTTTAATTGATATAAGCACTGGCAAGTCAGTCTATTATATGCTGCGAGGCTGTTATCAGCTGTGCTGCAAGTGCCATCTAGTTCTAGAGATGGCACTCATTTCAGCCTTCTTGCTGGTCCCTATTAAATTATAAAGGTCCTGGTTCCAAGGGGTCTTTCAGTTGCGGAAGGACCATAGACAGCCCTCCACAACGCCGCACATTTATATAGCGACCAGGCCAACCCGCTTGGGGATCCAGGGGAGACTCGAACCTGCGAACTCACGCTTGGGAGCCAGGCATCGTAACCACTAGGCCACGGCGGATCCCTTATTGTAGTTGTGAGCATTGATATGTGTGAGCAGTGATATGCAACTGACAGCTCGCTGTTTCTCACCATTGTTCTGATTCGAATGTAGCTCGAGGCATGTATATCAATGTATATTAATAAGTTAACCAACGATCTGAGGCTAAGCGGCGGTTTTGCCGGGTACTCCAGTTTCATCCACGATTTACGACTAGCTAGGTTTAGCCTCTATATATCAGAAAAGGTGAAGATAAACAATTACTAAATTTGATATTCTAAGCCATCAAGTAGCTGTGTCCGACCATTGATATGCATGTTAGGTATCGCCGCAGAAATAAATGGTTATGAACCAGATTGAGTTCGCGATCAAGAAAAACGGGGCCCTCAACTGACCTTCAGCTAGCATATTAAATTACCAAGTTTAAAACATACACAACAACTTATTGTCAAAATGGGAACATAGCTGGAGTAAAGTTGTTTGGGACTGAGAACTTAGTCCATGCACTGGCAAACATATGCCACAATTACACTAGTGTGACTATATATCGTCGGACCATCTTAGTCCATTTCTGCTTAAGAGATACTCTAGAAATTGCCGCCTGGATCTATGATACTTTTAATAATGTCTCAGGAAATAAGAATAATTTTACAGCATATTCGAAGGAGAGATGTTGATGGTTTTCTGAGAGAGAGAGAGATTCATGTGCCAATCCATCCCATTGAACTCAATTGCTATGCGTGTGTCAAATACATGGATACCACCTCTTATAGTCCGTGAGCTGACGTTCGAAACCCTCCCCCCCCCCTGGGGAATTTTGGAGACCTATATTTCCAAAAACCTTATACCCTCAGCTGTTTAGATCAGCTTGTCTGCACTTATATCGCGGGTGCGTTTGCCCTGGAGGGCCAATTGAAGGTCGGTACCTCCCTCTTTTTCAGGGTGAGGGTGACATTTTCTAAGTGGGGGTGGTATGGACACTTGCAATTCTCTGGGATACTCCAAATTTGTTGTGCTGGTCAAGTGATCAACAGGTACTATTACCAAATACCTTTCAGAAGCACCGTATTACTATCCATGGAAAAAAATTCAAAAAACGTCTCAAAAAAGGCAATTTTTTTGCAGTTTTTTTGAAAATTTTCACAAACTTTAAGTTTTTAGTAGTCAAATGAGTACAAAACCACCCCATATTATATACCTAAATTACAAGCAACCTCTTATCTGCATAATAAAACAAAGATGAGCTCCATTGGTTGTTCGCGCGTGATTTTACAGGACTTTCTTTTCCCCTACCCCTATGTTGAAAAAATAACCGAAAAATAGCATAAAATACTAAAAAATATTTTTTTAAATCCAAGATGTTCCTTTAACACATGTTTGGTACTGGAAATAGTTTGAACATGACAAAGACTGATTGGGATGAAAAAAATGGATTGCCCAGTTGCCCGGGACAACCAAATTTTACCAAAATTTGCTAAAAATCCAGTTTTAGGCTAGAAATCAGAGTTTGAATAACAATATGACTACTGAAAAGGTGTTTAAAGCTATTATGTGAGACTGTATGTGTTTTAGAGTTGAAAATAGTCATAGCTGGATACTTATCAATTGTTTTATTTCAGTTCAACCCTATTTAGAAGGTAATCTAGAAGGCCAAAGGTCTCAAAATGTTGTTGTACTACAATAATTGTAGTAAGTCAATGCCGGTGTGTGGTTTTAACATGGTCAGAAGATCAGGATAGACTGCTGTTGGGCCTTAACCTACTGGGGCTTATCAACCTGGTAGCCCAGTTGCCTGGGACTATTGAATTTTACCAAAATCTGCTTTAAATCGAAATTATAGTGTCAGAAGTCAAGTAATTTTGAGAAAGTGACCCTATGTGCAATATCAGACCTCTTTTGTGACATGATGCTGTTTTCCTGTTGTTTGCATTCTTCTTGTTTAATGATTTTGACCACTGGACATATGTGAGGGAACCCCATCCATTATCAGAAGGAAAGCATAGGACATTTTTGTGCCCCATAGGACAGTTTTGTGCCATAAATCGTAACTGTAACTCACAAAGACCAACACACCTTGTTGACAAGGAACATTCAAACCATAATACCTGATTACCAAACACACCCAAAAGTTCCTCCAATATGCCTGAATGGGCACAAAAATGGACACCTGTATCCCCAGCTCCCCCTGCTATACTAGCTATTTGAGGTGGACAAACAGCCTTTAGGTTGGCATGAAGCATTCAAACTACATTGTCTGAATATCAAGCTTTATCAGAAGTTGACCTCAACACATATCCTATCCCTTCTCTGTTTTCCTCAACCCCGAGAGGTGTGATACCTGTATCTATTCCAATCTACTACCAACAGTCCTTAAAAGCTGCGTACATGTACCTCAAGAATCATTCAAACCATTATCCATATCCCTAATTAGCTGGGTACCTTTATCTCATATGAGCCATTGAGTGGAACCCTTAAAAGTAAGTGTCATTAGCTCATCCCTGCTATACCTGATAGTATGGTTTTCAGGTAACAAGCCTATTAAGCTTGAGGGTATAAGGTAGGATGGTGTACAACTACAAGGCCTATTGTTGTATAGGGTAGTAGCAAGGATAAGATGTCCTAAATGAACTACTTTAGCTATGAGATATAGTTGCTTAGCTACTAATGTTATGATATGAGATATCATTACTTATCCTGTAAGGCTTGAGGGTAATAGCTGGTATGGGAATCAAGTATGTAATATATGAAGATTTAGGGTAATAGATTGATGAGGTAAATGTGCTTATCTGTTATCCTGGGTGGGGGGATTATTGCTGGTAAGGGAAACAGGTATCTTACATTTTAGGGCTAGGGCAATAGCCAGAATTGGACATAGATACCCAGCCAACTAAGGTTAACTAATAGTTCTATCTGGTATAAGGTGGGATAGGGGTATCCAAACTCTTGAGGCTTAGAGCAGTTAGCAGTTATAGCTGATATGAGATACTTATATATAACCTTAGTAAAGGTATTGGGATAATAGCAGGGAGGGGATATAGATGTAAGAGGTACAGGCTCATGATTAACTTATTAGGATTTAGGGTAATTGCTGAGTAGAAATGGGTAAGGATACAGATATCCAATCCATGGTACCCAGTCTACCAAGGTCTTGGGTAGTAGTTAGGATGAGATACAGGATCAAACATTTTAGGTATCAGGGTAAGAGTTAAAGGTAGTAGGATAAGACAGGTAGCCAGCCTATAGGGTAATAGGATGATATACTGCTAAAGTGACTCATGGAAATAGCCCAGATGAGATGCAGGTACCCAGTCTACAGATATTTAGAGGCAATGGTTGGAATGGCATAGTATTACCAAGCCTATAAAGAATCAGGGTAATGGATGGCATGGAAAACTGGTATCATACATATATTAGGAATATGGATGATATGTGGAATAAGAAACAGGTAGCCAAGCTAACGGGAGCTCAGGATTATAGATTCATAGCTATGATGAGTGTTTACTAGGGCCAAGGGTGGTGGCATGGAAGAGATACATGTACCCACCCTGTACAGGGTAATAGCTAAGATGAGGTATTGCTTCTCACCTGGTAGGAATCTGGTCAATTGCTGGTATGATACAGGTACCAAGCTGGACATGGATCAGGGTAATAATTTGTATATGTACTCAGCTGATACGAGCTGAGGGAAGTAGTTGGGATTGGATACAGTTACCCAATCGCTTAGTGTTGATACAAACAGAGGGGAAGGGATAAGATATAGGTATCCATCTTTGTGCCTTTTGAGGAGTTGGGGAATCTATTGAGAGTGGTTTATAATCAGACATTGTGTTTTAATTCTTTCTGCCAACTAACTACTGGCTGTTTGTTTACCACAAATAGCTAGTATGAGGGGGGGGGGGCTGGATAGAGGTGTCCATCGTTGTGCCCATTCAGGCATATTGGAGGAAATATTGAGGCATATGTACCCAGCTTTTAAGGATTGGTGGTATTAGATTGTTTTATATACAGGTATCGCACCTCTTAGTAGGGTTAACCCTGGAAAAGAGAGAAGGGATAAGATACAGATATCCATCTTTATGCTTCTTAGGAGGGTTGTGTCGAGTTCAATTTTTGGTACAGCTTGATATTCAGACAATGCAGTTTGAATGCTTCACGCCAACCTAAAGGCTGTTTGTTCACCTCAAATAGCTTGTATGGGGGGTAGGGGTAGCTGGGGATACAGGTGTCCATTGATGTCTATTCAGGCATATTAGAGGAACTATTGAGTGTGTTTGATAATCAGGTATTATGGTTTGAATGTTCCCTGTCAACAAGGTGTGTTGGTCTTTGTGAGTTACAGTTACGATTTATGGCACAAAACTGTCCTATGGGGCACAAAAATGTCCTATGCTTTCCTTCTGATAATGGATGGGGTTCCCTCACATATGTCCAGTGGTCAAAATCATTAAACAAGAAGAATGCAAACAACAGGAAAACAGCATCATGTCACAAAAGAGGTCTGATATTGCACATAGGGTCACTTTCTCAAAATTACTTGACTTCTGACACTATAATTTCGATTTAAAGCAGATTTTGGTAAAATTCAATAGTCCCAGGCAACTGGGCTACCAGGTTGATAAGCCCCAGTAGGTTAAGGCCCAACAGCAGTCTATCCTGATCTTCTGACCATGTTAAAACCACACACCGGCATTGACTTACTACAATTATTGTAGTATAACAACATTTTGAGACCTTTGGCCTTCTAGATTACCTTCTAAATAGGGTTGAACTGAAATAAAACAATTGATAAGTATCCAGCTATGACTATTTTCAACTATAAAACACCTACAGTCTCACATAATAGCTTTAAACACCTTTTCAGTAGTCATATTGTTATTCAAACTCTGATTTCTAGCCTAAAACTGGATTTTTAGCAAATTTTGGTAAAATTTGGTTGTCCCGGGCAACTGGGCAATCCATTTTTTTCATCCCAATCAGTCTTTGTCATGTTCAAACTATTTCCAGTACCAAACATGTGTTAAAGGAACATCTTGGATTTTTAAAAATATTTTTTAGTATTTTATGCTATTTTTCGGTTATTTTTTCAACATAGGGGTAGGGGAAAAGAAAGTCCTGTTAAATCACGCTCGAACAACCAATGGAGCTCATCTTTGTTTTATTATGCAGATAAGAGGTTGCTTGTAATTTAGGTATATAATATGGGGTGGTTTTGTACTCATTTGACTACTAAAAACTTAAAGTTTGTGAAAATTTTCAAAAAAACTGCAAAAAAATGGCATTTTTTGAGACGTTTTTGGAATTTTTTTCCATGGATAGTAATACGGTGCTTCTGAAAGGTATTTTGTAATTGTACCTGTTGATCACTTGACCAGCACAACAAATTTGGAGTATCCCAGAGAATTGCAAGTGTCCATACCACCCCCACTTAGAAAATGTCACCCACACCCCGAAAAAGAGGGAGGTACCGACCTTCAATTGGCCCTCCAGGGCAAACGCACCCACGATATAAGTGCAGACAAGCTGATCTGAACAGCTGAGGGTATAAGGTTTTTGGAAATATAGGTCTCCAAAATTCCCCAGGGGGGGGGAGGGTTTCGAACGTCAGCTCACGGACTATACTACTACTACTACTACTACTACTACTACAATAACAACAACTACTACTACTTCTGCTGCTGCTGCTACTACTACTACTACTACTACTACTACTACTATTAAATCTACTGTTGCTTTTAACACCATTATTCCTCAGTGCATGCACCATGACAAAACTTTGTGAATGAGTTATCTTACCTTGTTTGGCATGGCCTAGATAAGTGTATGAAATATGGACGTTGATGAGGCCGTAGAGCGTGAGGACGAGCAACACTGTGGCGATGAATTTTCCTGCCAGGGTCCTGCAAAAACCCCAACTCCTTCTGCCACAGCAGCAGCTACAGCGGACCATCCTCCTGCTTCCCCTCTCCCCTCCTTCTCTGCCTCCTCCTCCTCCTCCTTCTCTGCCTGCTCCTCCTCTTACTCAGTGGTACAGAGTCAGCCCTGCTGGAGAAATTTGATAACAATCAGGAGACAGTTTCATGTATTGTGTGTGCATATCAAGAAAATCTTCCTCCTCCTCCTTCTCCTCCTCCTCCTTCTTCTCCTCCTCCTCCACTTCCTCAGCTAAGAGTCAGCCCTGCTGGAGAAATTTGATAACAATCAGGAGACAGCTTCGTGTATTTTGTGTGCATATCAAAAAAGTCCTCCTCCTCCTCATTCTCCTCCTCTTCTTCCTCAGCTAAGAGTCAGCCCTGCTGGAGAAATTTGATAATAGTCAGGAGACAGCTATATGTATGTTATGTGCATATCAAAAAGAAATCATCATCCTCCTTCTCCTCCTCTTCTTCCTCAGCACAAAGTCAGCCCTACTGGAGAAATTTGATAACAGTCAGGAGACAGCTTCATGTATTTTATGTGCATATCAGAATATCCTCCTTCTCCTCCTCCTCCTCCTCCTTCGTCTCAGTGGCACAGAGTCAGCCCTGCTGGAGAAATATGATAATTAATAGTCAGCAGCCAGCTATATGTGTTTTATGTGCATATCAAAAATCCATCCTCCTCCTCCTCTCTTCTCCTCCTTCTTCTCCTCTCTTCTCTTCATCGGCACGGAGCCAGCCCTGCTGGGGGAAATGCTAAAAATCAGGAGACAGCTGTATGTGTTTTAATAAGACTTTTGTGTGCATATTAGATTAACTTTAATGACATAAGTTTCAGTTATCATATGTATATCTACACCGAAATCGCAGCAAGACGTGTCTGAGAGGAAAGAGATTATGTGATGAACATGTATGATGAATCAAAACTAGCGAAGATCCTTCTGCACCAAATACTATATATATATACTAAAAATATTTATCAAGGATCCACCACTATTATTATTATTATTATTATTATTATTATTATTATTATCATTATTAGTAGTAGTAGTAGTAGTAGTAGTAGTAGTAGTAGTAGTAGTAGTAGTAGTAGTATCTATGTAGAGTGAATTCCAGCTAATCACACCAAGAGTGGCCGGAGATTTCTTTTCACAAAAAGCTGACTCAATAGCTTCCCATCCTAAGTAACAAGCCTATGTTTTGTCTTTGATTGTTGAGGATATCCAATTATATTTCATATAGGCTGTCGAACACACATTATGAGATTTTAGGAGAAATCATTACCTTAAAGTAGTTTAAGTTCATGCACATTTTGCGAATTTACAGATAATCGACTTTTGCGTTTTTTAACTTTGCGATATGGCCGCAACATGGAGTGCCAGCTATATATTTAAAGTGGCAGCACTAATCATTGCGAATTTCAATTTTGCGTCCGAGGCTAAACGCAAAATTAAACTAACGCAATCTTTTCCGAATCTACAGTGCCCGAAGTCCATTCATGCCAGAAAAGTGCAAAAAGTATCGAAAAACATCTAAACTCTGTCATGTTGGTATTCATTGGATGAAGAATTGTTTTTATTTATCTAAGCTCCTGCCGAGTACCATCAGATGAGTCCACACATGTCAGGGGTTCAGACATTCTTCATCTTTTTGCATCGTTGTGTATTGACCAAGTTAGCCACCAGCAGCCAAAGGGTTAAAAGCAAACAGAAATGGTTTGATCTGCTGTGAAAGTTCAAGCAGGCAGTATATTACATGTGTATTATTCCTCCTCGAAGTGGGTGTTTTGTAGGAGCAAGACACCCTTCCATTGAACTCTATTCAGGTGAAACAGCGGATCTAGGTCAGGATCAGACCTAGTTCAGACACAAACCCTACCTATTTTTTCCATTTCTGATATCATATGCACGGTAGGGTTTAGTCCCATCTCTTATAAAGTATGTTAGCAGTTTTCCGCCGAAATCTAAGGCGGAAGCATTTTGCTATAATCTGGGCACATACAAACAGCTGGGAAACGTATTTTTCCTCTTTTCAATCACCGACGGCTAGTTCTTTGTAATGCCGTCATAAATAAAAGTCAGCGCCCTTTAATTGGACTATATCAAACTCGTTTCTGCTCCATCCAGCAATCGAGTTGGCCAAGTTCTAAATGTCCGCCATATTGGTTTTGTAAAACCCCTAATTACTTACAGAATGGATTTAACTTGAAATTTGGATTAGCGCAAATGCAACAAGTATATTATTTCCCTAAATAGTATGTATTGTTTCTATTACGAAATATCCAGAATATTTGCTGGAAGAAGGCATATAATATGGTAGTTAATGGCACTTACAGGACAAAGAAGCCTAGTATTGGTTCCGTTTATGGGTTTTATGCTAAACCACCTCTGCTGCATAAACTCAGAGAATGGCATTGAACCTTACATGTGCAACATAGAACATCGACAATAAGATATCGTTGGATATAGTAAGGTTCAATATTATTGAACTAGATCAGATCTTGTATTTTAGATGTACGGAGACTACACCACAGCGGGGAGTGGAATCAACCCTCCACAACACCACACATTTATATAGCGACCAGTCCAACCCCTTATGGGGATCCAGCACACACTCGAACCTGTGAACCCAAGCTTGAGAGCCAGACATCGTAACTACAGTGCCGACATTTAATTCCTGCACTAAATACATGGGCAGCCGGGCATAACACACGACCGCACGACTGATTGCCACTAAGTTACCTGGTCATGAATGGATGGATAACCTCACAACTGAAAGTAGCTTTCTTTCACAGGCTACGTGGGTCATCAATGTCTGTGGCTTGTTTCTTTTAACATGTTACCCATTGGTAGACGTCCGGTCGACTGGTGTAGGAATCAAATGTCTGTGTAACTGTACTGGGCTACAGAGGATCCACCCCCCCCCCCCCTTATTGACAGAGCTGTACGTTAGACAGTGCCTGTCGCATGATCTTCCTCTCCTGTCGCGAACATCTGTCATGCCACCCATAGTTGTTATCAAAACCGTCAACATATTATCAAACAGCAGATTTTTCTCACACGAATTGACCGAGTATGCCACTTACAACCAACGCATGCTTTACAAAATGAGTTTCCGTGTATACTGTACTTACAATAGACTATCTGTAAAATTCAAATTACTGTAATTTCGGAAAACATTGCGTTAGTTTAATTAATTCGTATATATTCGCACCCATGCGCACCTTCATAGTCGTACTCAAGTACGACTGTTTACATATTAACGACAAATTACGATATAAAACGTACTGTGTCGCATATAAAAGCATGTTGTCGAACATCAGTCGTAGCTAGTGTCGTGGGATTTCGTATAATTTCGTATCTTTTTCGTGCAATTCGTATACTCCCTGATTTTCACAAATATTTGAACAGATTCTTGGCTTCCCTCGTAGATTTGACATGTTTAAAAATTCATACATGAAATTCATAGTGGGACAGCCCCGTTAGTCCTTCAGAGTCTTAGCTGCTTGGAGTTAGGGGCAATCGGATTTATAGGCTCGTTACATAGGCGGCTAAAAGGTCGCTTTTACGGGGGGGCCTGTTTGACTAAAAGTCGATTTGTTCGTACTTCAATGAGGCTTATCCAACTCACCGACACGTTGTTAGAGCATTCTACGTTGGCGGATATAATTCCAAGCGTCGTTGCATGCTGTACCGTATATCTGGTTTCTTTGGAGGTAATCTAATTTTGGCCTATTTTGACTCTCCATCTTGAAGAGCCAAAATTGATAAAAGCCAAGAATGCATACCTTGAACACCCCGACTTCAACCCTGAGTTCAGGTTGTGTTGAGCTTAGTTGCTAGTGTGGACACCAGATGCCAGTCACTTCATGGCATGTAATCTGAGGTAATCTATTTAAAGTAACTACTAAGTTGTCCACTGCAGTATTGTTATGCAAATTACAGTGTGTCACTGGCCTAAGTGGCATGCTTCATGATTACAATCAAAAATCTCAGCAGCATGTTATGATGTATAGTTTGTTTAGAAAACACATGTACAGTTGTCTTTTGATCATACTCCCTTGCAAAATCCCTTTGTTTGTAATTACAAGAGGTGCCACTACCCACCTCCTGAGTTCTATTCACCATGGTAAACTTAATTAAAAGTTAACTCATACTTGATCAGGTACTCCCAATGCGTACGTAATAAGTGCATTTTACACAGTGAGAACTCATCAGGTATTTATGCCACTTTCCATTAGCTTTGCAGGTAAGCCTACCCAAACCAAATTGTAATTTAAACAAAACTATTTCTGTACAGAGTTACTTTTAACAGATTGAACTAGAATACATGCTATGCAGCGACAGACATTTTGTCATTTTAGGTAGTAAGATAATTTCAAAAGTGAGGTAATTTTGGCTCAGACCCTGGGAGAGCCAAACGTAATATGAGCCATAATTTCCTTACCCCCGTTTTGGCCCAAAAGAGCCAAAATTTCACACAGCCAAAATAACCAGATATACGGTAGTTGGTGAACAATCCTGCAAAATCATTGGACATTTGCTTGTCGCGCTAAATTTGCGTGTCGCAATATTCATAGCCTATGCAGCAAAAAAGTGCGACAACGCGGCAGCTTGGACAGGCCTGGTCCTGTTCTCACTTATACCATCCCGATACTGACGTTATCCGTGAGATCAGAAGCTACAGTAGTACTTGCCCTGTGTATGATACGGCTCATATCCTCACTTATGACATCCCTATATACTGACGTTATCCGTGAGATCAGAAACTACAGTTGTACTTACCCTGTGTATGATACGGCTCATATCCTCACATATGACATCCCGATACTGACGTTATTCGTAAGATCAGAAGCTATAGTGTACTTACCCTGTGTATGATACGGCTCCTATCCTCACTTATGACATCCCTATACTGACATCATCCGTGAGATCAGAAGCTACAGTCTACTACTATAGGATACGGCTCATATCCTCACTTATACCATCCCAATACTGACGTTATTCGTAAGATCAGAAGCTATAGTGTACTTACCCTGTGTATGATACGGCTCCTATCCTGACTTATACCATCATGATACTGACGTTATCCGTACGATCCGAAGTCAGGATGCACATTAACGACCCTATATATAGACCGTAGTTCCTATAATAAGTCGGTGTTCACCAGTATAGTGTACGCGTAGTAGTCAGGCGTTCCGAATTATTACGGTCGCTGCTGTACGGTGCTAGCGTACTTAAATCCTGTACGTAGCGGGACCAGGGTGTACATAGAACCCGGTAGTAGCTTCAGTGATCAACTCCGAACTTTTAGTGTGTCTGCCCCGTTAGTAACCACACGCTTGACTGACTAGCGACGCATCACCTCAGGACCGCTTGTTGCTGTGGTTATTTTCACCGCCATCGATTCCGTGGTCTATACCAAAACACTTATTGATTGTTGAGTTCTGGCTTTGATAAATAAAACAAGTGGATATTAAACCAGCCGGTCAACCTGAACAGGCTAGCCTCAACCAATGTCCCAAAAGTCGTGCTCTGTGAATGCTCAGATGATGCTGGCGCGCAGGGTTATCTGTAATGTAAATGATACGAGATCCCTGATTGGCCCGTGTTCTCTAGTGACCTCTGAGACCCCTGTCGTGTCCAGCCCTTCACTATTAATAGCGCATGTAGTAATTGGTCTTTCGCTACGTATCCATTCTTTTCTTCATCTAAGGTTCTGGCGTGCCTGCGTAGCATGAAGTAAACTATAAAACTCACCGTCCCTGATCTAGATATGGCCCGAAGACTGATCCAGTTCGCGTGACGTGTAGGTGATATATTTAACGTAGCAAGTGCCCCCAGCCATTTGCCCTCGCCGCATTTTCAGTGTCCTATACCCCATCTGATATTCGCGAATCGTCACTATTTTTGGGAGCTCTGCAGCCTAGTGGAGGCTGAGAAGTTATAAGAAGTTAATATCAGAAACATCCCTAATAATGTGGAAATTAATCTTTTTTTTTTCGATGTCACTATTTAATTTCAAGTTCATTATATATATATATATATATATATATATATATATATATATATATATATATATATATATATATATATATATATATATATATATATATATATATATATATATATATATATATATATATATATATATATATATATATATATATATATATATGTGTGTATATATATATATATATATATATATATATATATATATATATATATATATATATATATATATATATATATATATATAGTTTATTGACTGCATATGTACTGCAAAATACATATATAAATCATAATATCAATATACAAATACAGTGCAGAGAACATAAGGCAAAATATTGTTAATATCTCCAACTACCATTTTACAGCGTAAAAATAGTATTCGTCCATGGGTGGAAAGTTAATCTTGATTTGCGAAATGAATCCCTATATCAGATGGATCTTAACACTTTAGACTTTGGAATAACTTTTTTCGTCACTTTTTCTGTCATATTGCGGCTAAGTCGTGACTAGCCAGTTGTAACTAGTGTAGGAAACTGGAGTGCCCGGTGAAAAACACCGCCTTACCCCAAGTCACTGGCAACTTTCTCATGTGCTGGATCCTAACATATGTGTGATCATTTTAAATATTTCAACGTGGTAGGAGTTTATTCAGTCGGCGCACGTTCACACTCGTTGATTGTGTTCCCTCTTTCTGGGGACAAAGTAGCTCAGTTGGTTAGGTGTCGGACTAGTAATCAGAGGGTCGCTGGTTCGATTCCCGGCCACTCCGGGCACTTTGGTCGTTCTTGGGCAAAACAGTTAATTCCATATTGCTTCAGTCTACCCAGCTGCAAAATGGGTACCTAGCATAAATAAGGCAGTGCTTAGAGTGTGTGCGCTATATGCTGCCAGTTGCTCTGGAATATCCCCCGGGGATTGAAATGGTTTACGTGTGTACATTGCCTGCTAGGGGAGGAAGGTCGTGTGAGCACTTCGGTGGATACAAGACTATAAACCGAAAACCTTTGAAATACCTTTACCCTTTCTGCATGCTGTCGATATGACGTTTGACTAGTTTCTGGTAACATCAATGACACTAACCCCATCTACCGTGAAAAGCGTGCCGCCTCCGAGTCTGGCGCGAAATTGGGTATAGCAGCATAATGATATGATATGAAACACTCCAGTACTGTAAGGGCTCGAATTATACCCGGAGCATGTGAAAAAGTTGCCAGTGACTTTGGGTTAGGCTCTGGTTTTCGCCGGGAACTCCGGTCTCCTCTACTTGTTACAATTAGTCACGACCTTACCTTAAGACTGGCCACGTTCTTGCTCTTTGAGGAAAATTCTTGGATGGTGAAAAGAGCAAAAACAATTCCCCATCTATGTGCAAGCATATGTGAGATTTGATTTGATTTGATTTGATTTGATTCGGTCAAGTAAGATGTGTATTACATAGCATTTGGCACACAAGAAATCATATGTAACGGTGACTAGATTGAGAGTCAGTAATTGCTATGCAATAGAATTCTAACCAGACACAGGATATATACACTAAAAGTTAGAAACTTATTTCCGTAGTGAGGTTGTGGGTATTCTGTGTCTTACTCTGCTCAGTGATGGTCTCGTATTTACAGCTGGTCTGAGCATGAGGATATAGCGCAGGATTTAGAATGTGTGAAATCTCAAAATAAGCCTATGTTTACAGAGTAATCCTATAAGCCACCTTTAGGGTGTAATCCGAGTTATGGCGGAAATGCGCGACGTACAATTCGACAGCCTACAATGTGCCCCAGGCATATTTCCATACGCTGCAAAACGCCAATCTGGCATTTGTGTAATTATGACCCTGGACAACATACAGCTAAACATAGCAGCCATTCAAATATCTATACAGGCGAACTTGCTTAATCCGGACGTGTGTAATCCGGATCTTCGTCGTTACCGAACAGATTGGAAGGGCCCGGTCCCTTCCTATACATATAATTTCTGCACGCATAATCCGGATTTCGCCTAATCCGGACAGAAATGTGGGTCCATATCAGTCCGGATTAAGCAAGTTTGCCTATAGTAGCAGGGGGAAAGTAAAGATTCTTCCCTTAGATCAGGGGCATATCATAACAGTCGGTATTACAGCAAGACGTGGTGCTAATGTATGTGAGGCGCAATACAACTTATAACCCGTTGCCATGTGATACTTTTCATCATATTAGATTAACTCACCACACGTGGATCCAGTCCTAACTTTGACTGGTGCCCAAACTGAAAATGGCCACCGATCACCGTAGGTTCTTGGTATTAGCGGGCGGGGGTCTGGGGGCCTTGAGCGTCCCCCAGAGGCCCAAGGGGTTTCGATGCTCTAAGGTGCATTCTCGGCCATTCCTGGCACTTAGAATTATGAAATTTTTTGACTTACCTTTCAAGAAATTCCCTTTTATTTGTGTTTCCACTCATTACTCACTACTGAAATCTGCACTGGATTTTCTATAATAAAAGCCTAATTTATTGGTAAAATATTTCTTTATTTCTAATACTGTAGTGATTGCTTCCATATTACACCTCACATTCACTATCCCCACAGGGCGGGGATAGTAAATACCTCCAAAATTCTCCTTAAAATATCCCATTTACTTGTTTTTGATTAGCCCAATCGGCCATCAATACGGAAGCATATTAGGACCACTGAACAATTATATATTTTTTTCCTTAGAAATCCGAAAATCTAAAAAAAATTCACTTCAAGATCCTCGTTCCCATTTTTTTTTCGACATAATGATTTATTATCCTTTAAGATATTAACTTTGCCTGATGTAGACTTAGACATGTGGATTAGCTCTGAATAAATCCTCAAGGGGGACACACCTGAGCTCAAGTCTGTATCATGTGTTATCAACCGCGACTCCTGAAAACAGTGCTTCCATCTATAGTTTGAGAGAGATACCAAACCTACATAGTATGTATAGTGGTGGGGGCATTATACCTAACACGGCCTGAGAACCAGACTATGTCTGATGCTGAGGCAACCTACATAACATTACATACACAAAAGGAAAACAAACTATTCCTGATAAAAAATAAATGGATTGCTATAGGAAACTACTACACAAAGAATGTATAACCATCTCAATGTATCTTTCACATAATTTTTGCTTTGTATTGTACAGTTATGCATATACTTATAATTATGACATTTCAGATTACACTTCTTAGTTCACATTTGCTAATATTAATATCATTCATAGTCAATATGTGCTGTAATCATAATGGATCAAAATAACTCAACTTATACAGGCAAATCTGCTTAATCCGGACTGATGTGGACCATGAATTTCTGTCCGGATTAGGCAAAATCCGGATTATGCATATAGGAATTGTATGTAAAGGAAGGGACTGGGACCTTCCAATCTGTGCGGTTTAGACGAAAATCGGGATTACACACGTCCGGATTAAGCAGAGTTGCCTGTAACACGTTATGTGCGTTCAGTATCTGGGCTGTCCAAGCTTTCGCCTTGTTGCCAGATTTGGCGACAGATGCTCTGAATTTGGCGATAGCAGTTTTGTGGCGACAGGAAGTCGACAACCATAGGAGTGTAAATATGTGAGGGTGGTTTACACAGTTAATCACCGGTTTGCATATGTTTCTGTGTTCGCATTCCCCTGGGATAATTTTCTTTTAGCAGAAATATATGATATGCAGCGTTGCCGCTATGTTTATTCTAGCCTCTCAACAGGGTGAATGCTGTCTGATTCTAAACTGAAAACACAAAATTTACACCTCGACTTCCTAAAGTAGGGTCCCACACTAAATGTTGAGTAAAATGGCGCACTCTACAAGGTGATTTCAGTCAAGTGTTAAGAGGTGCACTATAATTTAACTAGTCACTGTTTATATACATTTGTAAATACTATAGTCTGTCTGACTCGAGTTTGGCAATCACTTTTGCCACTTTTTTGTGATAAAACGTTCGAGTTTTCCATCCAAACTTGGCAAACCTCTTTGGAGCACTACTACGTATATGTGTAAACATATTTTTTGTCTCAACTCCGCAAAATGTTGATTTTGCTCATTAGGTCCCATTGTATAATGTGTCCATTGCCAACAATACGATCTCGCGTGTTTGTATTGTTCGCAACAGACACACACGCGAGATCGTAGTGTCGGCAATGTGCACATAATCAATAGGAACTAATGAGCAAAATCAACATTTTGCGGAGCTGAGACAAAACGTATGTTTGTACATACACGTAGTAATGCTCCAAAGAGGTTTGCCAAGTTTGGATGGCAAACTCGAACGTTTTGTCACAAAAAAGTGGGAAAAGTGATTGCCAAACTCGAGTCAGACAGACTATAAGAAGGCAGTGTATTATGTATATATGTTGAGG
The DNA here is from genome assembly GCA_963942565.1 of Maea johnstoni. Classification (NCBI taxonomy): domain Eukaryota; kingdom Metazoa; phylum Annelida; class Polychaeta; order Spionida; family Magelonidae; genus Maea; species Maea johnstoni. The sequence goes on along the minus strand of OZ012690.1, from coordinate 11,484,592 downwards.
TAAAGGTTGATCAAATAAGTCAAAAAGGTATTATATAAATATTAGAAATGAATGATGATGACTTTTCTCAGTAGATATTTGCAATTTCGTATTGTCTATCATCTGTCCCATAACATACTTCATATCTGAATGTATCATTATGTATTACAAAAGAACTCTAATACATAGACTATTGTCTCTGGCTTCATCATTCAGAAAGTACATTGGTGGAAAATTCGTGACAAATTCTAGAGTAGTCTGAATATAACCTCTTTCAGTAAGGATTTAGAATGTTGAATGGAGGCCTACTTTTGTTTAGGGGTATATTTCGTTGTAATCAGCTCTACTGTAGCCAAATTGTGTATGCAAGTGAAAACCCTCTACAAAGCTTCAGCATGCCCAGGGTTACAGCATAAGTACACGACATTCCGGATTACTTTTGCCCTATTCAATCCTGGGTTATACTTTCTTTTGAAATACTTTTACAGTGGCGGATATGTCTTGCTGTTTCATGTTATTGTACAAATCCATATGCTGTAAGGGATTATTGGGATACTTTGGACCATAGCACACACCTGACAACCACCACGTCAACAGGTAAAATGATACCTTCTAAAAGACTGCTGGGTGACAAGGGTCAAGAACAGGTGCTTTTAACAACATGTGTAAGGCTCAAATAAAGGTAAAGGTATTCGGTATGTAGACTTGTATCCACCGAAGCGCTCACACGACCTTCCTCCTCTAGCAGGCCTGTACACACGGATACCATTTCAATCCTCCGGGGGATATTCCAGAGCAGATGGCTGCATATAGCACACAAGCTCTAAGCACTGCCTTATTTATGTTAGGTACCCATTTTGCAGCTGGGTAGACGGAAGCAATATGGAATAAACTGTCTTGCCCAAGGACAGACCAAAGTGCCCTGGCCGGGAATTGAACCAGCGACCTACTGATTACTAGTCCGTAGGTATAAGGTAGTGTTCAATGACACAGAGTAGACTTACAAACATTATGACAATTTAGCTCTTGAGTAAACTAAACTATCATAACTAACTTCATCATGCCCAGGATTAATTATGTTAATTATTACTCTACTACTTTTGTGCAGTAAAATCCTGGATTATTCTTTGATGTTGACATAATTCTAAAGCGAAGATGATTTCAGGTAATTTCATTTTATTGCACAACATTGAATCCGTATAGAAGGCTGGATATCCAGGTGCTGCAAGGTACTAGTGGGTTATCTTGCGCCACATCACAAACCTACCATCCACACCCTTGACAGACTTGTATAACGGATACCTTCTAAAGAGCTACTGGCGCATAAGTGTTTGCATGGAACTGCACCTTCTTTTATGAGAGAATTGCTGAAAGAGTATGTCCCACCACAGACACTGAGATCAACATCTAAGAACTTACTCTGCGAGCCGAGAACCAACATTAAAAAACCTTCTGTGATAGATCGTTTAGTGCCTGTGCCCCAAAATTATGGAATCAGCTCCCAAATAATATTCGGGCAGCTGGGACTGTGGCAATCTTCAAACGACAACTGAAAACACATCTGTTCAAACATTACTAATTCACAACAACACAAGTCTGCCACTTCAAAATTTATTAACAGTCTTATCTAAAAAGCCAGTTAATTCTTCCCGACGCCCAGCAATCTCAATGCAGTAAGCAGGCAAGCAGTGGTTAATTGGAAGACTGCTGAGCCCCGGGCGAAATCAACATAATACATGCAACAATGTTGTAGATTAGGAATTCATTGTACCTTGTAGTAAATTTAAATGACATATTAGAACACACAATGTAACATTTCATTAATAAACGCCCTCTATATTGAAAAATATTAATTAGCGGAGATAAGCAATTCATTACTAATCTAGATATCTAGATGGGCGGGCGGGTGGAAATTGAAAATTCCCTGACTCGTAGTCAAGTCAAACAACAGCTCAGTGAAAGTGAGCGTTCGCAACAGACGACAGTGGTGATTGGTCAATAAACGGTCAGCACGAGACGTGCCAAAGTAAACAATTCGAGTCAAGGGCTGCAAACGTAATGATACGAAATGCATGCCCATTTCACCACGATGCATATATCAAATAACTATGTGGATATAAACATCTATCCTTTGACAATGGAATGTAATGCGCCTTTGAGAATGTTTATATGGAAAGGGCGCAATATCAAATGGCAATATTATTATTATTATTATTATTATTATTATTATTATTATTATTAAAGAGCCCCATTCTGAAGAGGATGAAGACGTGGCGATCTCACCGAGGTTTCAGGGCCATCGAAGGTTATGTTCAATAACGCAGGGTAGGCTAACAAACGGCTAGGCCACTGAGCTCTTGGTTAGACCACTTATTCCAATGCTTACGAGAGCCAATTATATTGTTGTCACTAACTACTACTACTACTACTACTACTACTACTACTACTACTACTACTACTACTACTACTTCTGCTACTACTACTACTGCTGCTACTACTACTACTACTACTACTACTACTACTACTACTACTACTACTACTACAACTAGTACTGCTGTTACTACTACTACTACTACTACTACTACTACTACTACTACTACTACTACTACTACTACTGCTGCTACTTCTACTACTACTACTACTACTACTACTACTACTACTACTACTACTACTACTACTACAACTAGTACTGCTGTTGCTGCTGTTACAACTACTACTACTACTACTACTACTACTACTACTACTACTACTTCTACTACTACTACTACTACTACTACTACTACTACTACTACTACTACTACTACTACTAATACTACTACTACTACTACAACTAGTACTGCTGTTGCTGCTGTTACTACTACTACTACTACTACTACTACTACTACTACTACTACTACTACTACTGCTGCTACTTCTACTACTACTACTACTACTACTACTACTACTACTACTACAACTAGTACTGCTGTTGCTGCTGTTACAAATTCTACTACTACTACTACTACTACTACTACTACTTCTACTACTACTACTACTACTACTACTACTACTACTACTACTACTACTAGTCTACTACTACTAGTATTATTACACAAGCAAAATATGTCCCTCCTCCACTTCAGCTGGCTCTTCGATTCCCAGTTTTGGCTACAATGATATTGGGCATGGGCATCCCTGAGTATGTATAGTGTTTTTCTTTTGTCATTGGCTAATATGTGTACTGTATTAAACGATGGTCATGGTTGACTCACAGGAAAATAAACAAAAAACTTCTTAAGAATAATAGTAAAAGACACATTACCAACACATGTTGTCCTTCTCCTGAATAATAACGAGTAACACAGCCATAGGTGTATTGTATACAGACCATTTACATTATATGATATCTACAATTCACATAACATTATAAACCGTTTTATTGAAATGCATATGAAAAAGCAAAAGGTTTCCAACATTGAAAAAGTTCCATAAACGCCATATTACTATTAAACCTTTAGAGAGCGTCAGAGTTACAGATCTAGTGGCGCCATCATGTGGATTAAAACATAACTAAATTTGACTCTAGTCAACTCAAGGTAAAACATGGAGAGGGGAGAGAGCACTATAGAAAGTATCTATAATTATGATTGCACCCAATATCTACGATGGTGCAGGTGTGAGATCGGCAGAGATTTTTTAATTCGGCTGTTTATGTAAAAACAGTGGATTTTTTTCTTCTATCGTTTTCCCAAAAAACAGCAGGTATTTCTTTTGCCGTTCACACCTGCATCATCGTAGATATCCATATAAGTTAGGGAGAAAAGAATATGAGCTGGTCCAAAAGTGTTATCATGTGAATGTGCGTAAAAAAGTTCCTCCAGTCAGTGCATCCATAATTACTTCTACCAGGGACCTAGCCAGGAATTTCATAACAGGGTGTCCAAATTGGGAATTCTAGAATTTAGGTTGTCCTAAATCCCTGATTGAAAAAGTAAAAATTATTAAATTGATTATGTACATTAACAAATTAAGTAACTATATGCTTAATTCTTAAAGAAATGTCTTTGTTATGATTTTGAAGTTAAACTTTCTAGAAATTTAACTTGGAATAAGTATTTTTTTTAAAACATTCCAAAATATATGGTGTCTTTTTACTTAAAATCAGGTATTTTTCATGAACCAGGGAGTCCAAAAGACAGCCAGACAGCTGGCTAAGACCCTCATTTCTATGTTTAAAGCCTCTAGCTTTCACCCGTTCAGGGATGTCTAATTGTGTGTATTGTCACACCAGCATGCGACAAAACCTTACAGTGCCGACATGTAATTCCTGTACTGAATGCGTGGGCATCCCGGGCATGATAAAGGACCGTATGCCCGATATCTACCCAGTTTCCTTGGCGTGGATAAAGTAATGACCTCATAACTGAACTTAGCTTTGATTCTCAAGCTACATGTGTCATTGGTGTGTTTGGATTATCTCCTTGGCATCTTAGTATTGCTTTTTATACAACCAGGCATTGGCAGACGTCCGGTCAACTGTTGCAGAAATTAGATGTCTGTACCGTAGCTTCAAAACATGCGACAGGCGACCCCAGATACACGTGATCAGCACTGATATATTTACTTACTGTTAGTTAGTTTATGGGGTTGATTTGTGAATATAAGATCATCCTAGAGGTTTCCACGTATCTTTAAGCCTACACAATGAGATATTTCTCAAATATTCTCAATTCTCAGACCATATACACAGAGATACAAATGAGTTCACCAGTGATCAATTTAAAAATGAAACTCTATAAAAACTTGAGTCGCCTACACATAAACGACTACTTTAATGGTAACCGTATCCCATCATTAATTTCAGTTCAAATAAGTTAACTTCAACTTCAAGAAAAAGATGGCAGCACTTTAAATGTGTGCTTACGTTCTGCTCATTTTAAATTTGGGGTAGTGTGATTCAAACACCGTAGAAGCAAATGAATTTAGTGATGGGGTATGATAAATGTGAAAACAATAGCAGCTGATGAGTTTCGCAAATTAGATGTCTTTTATAATCATACGATACATATAAACTTGCCTATGAGTAACTTATTGGAATGGCTTATAAGATCTTTTAATTGTCATGAATACAATATCAGTTCTCCTATACACAAATGCATGTATGTATGTATGTATCTACGTATGTATCTATCTATCTATGTATGTATATATGAATGTATGTATACATGTATGTATCTTCAATGACTGCAGTAAAATTCCAAAATCAAACAAATACAAACATATATGATACAACTAAAATATGCTTTGACGATTCAACAAAATCAGTTTAAAAAGGCATGTTTTTCAATTAGAAAAAATATCAAAGTAGCATAGCAACTATTATAATTATAAATCGGGGACTTTTATGGACAATCTTCTTCCAAATTGCCTCACCATTAGAGAATGCTCTTTGGTTGAGTTTATTTATATTACGTGACACCTATGACATAAACTTTTCTTTCCATTTTTTTCCAAGCAAATGATATCAATGATAATATGATATCAATTATACGTTAGGAGGTGAATTTGATTTTTGCATGTATTTGACACTTTCAACAACGTGCGCACACAAGGTATGATATGTACATTGAAAGGCAAATGGCGAGATAGGCTTACAAAGAGAATCTGCAATCAAAATAGATGACAATGATTGATGTACATTCAAATTTTTCTTCCACATAACTTTTAATATATGCGCATTTCTAGCAAATTTACTACAGTCTCTCTTGTAAACATTGCCACTGAATTTTAAGATTGGATGTAGAATGGTATTAATATATATATTTTGTCAGACAATTAACATGCACCAGAAATAAATATGGCAACCTATAAGAATCCCTATTGTGATGACACTCTTTGGATACAGAAGCAGTCTAATTCAGCAAGGGATCCACATCTCAGAGGTCTCATGACGTCACACAGCTCATCTCTCTCTCCATCCCTATAGTGATGATGCTCTTTGGATGCAGGAGTCTATGTCAGCCAGGGATCCACATCCCTGAGTTCTCATGACGTAATGCATCACTCAGTATTCTATTTCCATCTATATAGTGATGATGCTCTTTGAATACAGGAGGAGTCTATCTCAGCTAGGGATCCACATCCCAAAGCTTTCATGGAGTCATACAGCTCATCCCTCAGTATTTGTAGAACTCTCCTCATCCCCTCCTCTCCACTGTGAGCTAGTCCCCACAGCACTGGACGTCCAATGAAAACCAGCTTGACACCTTAATTTGAGGCGTAAAAATAGAGGAATATATCATAACATATTAATTGTTACATGCAAATGGCATACATATTCTTTTATTCATATTTCCCTTTGCAAGGTTTATAATTGAAAACACTTCTTATCATTCTCCCCATAAACACTGGGATACCTAAAAAAATGTTTCATCTTTCTTTGTTTGTGTAATGTGTAAATGTGGACTATTTTATGCAGGAGTCAATGGAATAAAAGATTCAGAGTTCACTTCAATTCAGATTTAATTTTGTGGTAATTGTATAGCTTGCTAGCTTGAAAGATAAGTCCAATATTTATTCATACCAAGATCAATATTACAAATTATGCTTACAGATAAGTGTCAGTTCCTATTATTTTATTATTATCATTATAATAATAATTATTATTATTATTATTATTATTATTATTATTATTATTATTATTATTATTATTATTAAATATTTAGTCATTATAAATACCATTATCACCTTTATCATCACAAAAATCATCATCATCATCATCCTCACAAATGACCATCAGTAGCAATCATAAACAATCGCTGATAGGTATACCTTTGCATATTTTCATTTCATCCATCACTTTTATCCTTCAGGGTACAAAAGGTCTATCAGATGTGCATTCCAACCCTAAGATATGCTTTGGCATTTTGGTTTTAGACTAACCTAGTGCAAGTGCTTTAACTACATCACTTCCTGATCTCACTCCTCCATCCATGTACACCTCGCACCCTCCATCCACAGCCTGAACAACTTCTGGTAAGGCATCCAATGCTGCCAATGTTCCATCAAGCTGCCTACAATGGAGAATATCAAAGCATCAAAGTAACATATTAGATGACAAAGTTTTATTCGGCTGTTTCCATATACTGGTACTTGCTATTTTGTGTATTCATAAGGCTAATGAGTCTGATTTCAGCAGCACCTTTTATACAGCTTTTTTAGCCTAACTTGATCTACTGACAATGCTCATCTGACAGAGAATGCAAGCGTAATAAGAAGGAAAATAAAAGACAAAATATTTGGATGGATGGAATATATAGATTCACTGGAGTCTAGAGGGGGTAGACCGGCTATTAAGTATCGAATGAACATGACTCGACTAGCCACAAACTACAAGGCGACCAATGTAGGCATATGCTGCCCTCTGTGCAAAAGGCGAGAAGACAACTCTGAACACATGACCAAGTGCTTGGAATATAAACAAATGGACAAAGAATTAAATGTATCAGAACTATACAGTGAAAATGCACAGGGATCAACTGTCGCAATTAAAGAACGCATGGACCAATGTAGGCGTATGCTGCCCTCTGTGCAAAATGCGAGAAGACAACTCTGAACACATGACCAAGTGCTTGGAATATAAACAAATGGACAAAGAATTAAATGTATCAGAACTATACAGTGAAAATGCACAGGGATCAACTGTCGCAATTAAAGAACACATGGACTTTAGATGCGACCAGCCTCACAGCTAAAAAACCCAGGACTCCAGAATGTGGAGAAAGGATTTGAGAATGAAAAAGAAAAAGATAATTAAACAAAGAATCCTATTGTACTGAAGAGGAGAGTATGTATTCTCTTGTGAATTTTATGATTTTTTGACAGATTTAGACCTACCTCCCGCCATGGTTTGACACAATAATACCAGCAACTCCATGCTTGACTGCTAAAATTGCATCCTCTGCTGTCAGTATCCCTTTTAGAACAACAGGTAACTTTGTGATACTTCTCAGCCAATCCACATCTTTCCAGGTCAAAGATGAGTCAAGAAAGGTTTCACAAAAATGCCCCAAGGGGATCCCTCCAGGATCAGCATTTTCAAATATTCTTGCACCATCAGGATTGGCATAATTTTCAAATTTCATATGTGCAGGTGGCTTGAAATTAAATCGGACCTGTCCCCTTCGTTGGGCCATTACAGGGTGGTCTACTGTCAGGACTAGAGCTTCAAACCCACACTGCTCTGCCCGTCTCACAATCTTTAACACAAGCTCACGATAGTCTGGTTTCAGCAGGTAAAGCTGCAACCATTTCATGGCATTTGGAGCTTCGTTAGCTACCTCCTCTATTGTTGTTGATGCATGCTGGCTGCATATCAGAAGGCATCTGTGACTGTTAGCTGCTCTTGCCATTCCTCCTTCTCCATCAGAATGCACAAGCTTTTGGAGACCACTTGGGGCTAGGCAAATCGGTGAGTCTAGATCCTTACCCAGACAAGTAACATGGGTATCAACACTTTGTATTTTCTCCATGAATCTAGGGACTAGTTGATATCTCCTGAACGATGTAACATTGTCCAGCATAGTTTGTCTCAAACCCACTCCTCCAATGATAAACTGGTAATTGTTGCCAGAAAGAGAGCATTGTGCCAGTTCTTCGAAATCCTTAATACAGTGAGGTTCTTTCATGTATTTTGCCATCTTACATGCCTTGTATCTGTAATGTTAAGTCCATTTCGACACAAGTGATATATAAGCAGATCTGGGTTAACTGTTTCAAGGCTGCCATAAACCTATGTCTCAGATATCATTTGATGAGTGTATATCAATGTTATGACTAGATACGTGGAGTCATCCTGTACCTGATTTAGAAGACTTTGTGAAAATTATCATAGAAGTTTTTGCATGTTCATGATTACACTTTAAACATTTGTGGGATGTATGAGTAGAGTTAAATCTGCTCAGGTAGCAAGCTGTGAACAAAGTCCAAAGTTCTATGGATGGCGAAGTTTGACCTTTTGTTAGAAAAATATATGACACGTTAAGCCCCATTCTCACATTCACGACTTCAGCCACGACCATGCCGATCTAGCAAATAGACCGAGCTATACGTTTCTAGCACGCTTTTATGCAAATTTTTCAGTTTTTTTTTAAAGAGGACTGTTAATCGACCACCATACAATTGCCATACGATGGTCGGCGATTGACGGCGATAGAGTCACGACTGTTATTGGACATGAATTCGTTCATTCAAGACTTATCCCACATGTAGTTGTATTTAGAAAGACCATTATACGATGCTCATACGTATACCACGACTATCATATGCTACTCATACGCTTGCTATACGACTTAAATACGTGGCCTACGTGTCTAAATTCAGGGTTGCCCTTTCCCGGCCAGTATATAAGGGGGGTGGGGAGCCTCATTTTTTGAAGGAGAAGAAGAAAATGGATCCTGTGCAACAACGTCTCTTGCTAGCAGAAGAAATCAATCTCCTTGCAGCTATTGCTGTAGTGTATGTCCGGCGAGCCAATAGAAGGAGGCAGAGAAGAGGAAGAGGAAGGAAGACCTGTTGGGTCAAGCCGTGGTTGCTGAGGAGGCCTATCTTTGGACAGTACGAGCATCTACTCCAGGAGTTAAATAGGGAGGATGTCCGGGGATTCAAGAACTTCCTGCATATCCCCCCAGAGCTATTCCATGAGATGGTGGAGAGGGTCGGGCCTCTTATAGAGAAAAAGGCCACCTTCTGGCGTAAGGCACTCGATCCTGGCCTGAAGATTGCCATAACGCTTGGGTACCTGGCAACAGGTGACTCATACAAGAGCCTGCAATATGGTTTCAGGGTTGCAGTTAATACCATCTGCAACTTCATCCCCACCACCTGCCAGGCTATCATTGAAGCATACATGGAGGAGTGTCTACAGTCGCCCATGACCGCTGCGGCTTGGGAGGAAGTGGCTGAGGGATTCTCAAGAAGATGGAACTTTCACAACTGCCTCGGTGCAGTTGACGGCAAACATGTGGCAATACGCTGCCCTGGTAACAGTGGAACATTCTACTACAATTATAAGGGGTTCCACTCCATTGTGCTTATGGCGGTAGTTGACGCCAACTACAAGTTCATCTATGTCGACATCAGGGCGAATGATATCTGCTCGGACGGGGGAGTATTTAGAGAGACTGGCTTATGCAAGGCCGTCGAAGGAGGCAGAGCAGGAATCCCACCTCCAACATCACTTCCGAATGACGATCAGCCCATTCCATATGCATTCGTCGGAGATGATGCCTTTGGGCTCAGGACCTGGCTGATGAAGCCGTTCCCTCATCACGGCCTCAGCAACTCCAAGCGAATCTTCAACTACCGTCTGTCCAGGGCCCGCAGAGTGGTAGAGAATGCCTTCGGGATCCTGTCTCACAGGTAACTATTTGATGAATAGTATGAATGTTGTATGTAATGAAATAACACTTCTCTTCCTTTTTCAGATTATGATGTATGCAAACATCTTTGGTGCAGAAGGCATATAATTGTTTTGAACTAATGTATTTAAAAGCTTTTTAAAGATTATGCTTTACTGTAAAACTGGTAATGTCTGCATGTAGTAAATATTGCGTTTTTTTCATTTTCTCTTTTATGCGTGTTTTAATTAATGCGAATCTCCACCAATAAACAGAAGGGAAACAGAAGGGACAGATTTATGCGTGTTTTAATTATTGCGTCCTCATGCATTCGCATTAAAACGCAATAATTAAAATCACGCAATCATTACCAGTTTTACAGTATTTAAAATTTTCAGATTCCGATGTCTCCTCACATCGATGATGCAGAGGCCAGAACATGTGGAGGGAATGGTCATGGTTTGCTGCATCCTGCATAATCTGATGCTCACCCGATACCCAAACATTGGCGGATGTGGACCGGACATTGAGGACCCCCAAACACAACAAGTCATCGCTGGAACATGGAGAGACAATGAGGCTATGGTCGGTCTACAGGCTATGGGTAGGAACACTATGAGCGCCGCTGGGAAGCATCAACGCAACTACCTGATGTCCTACTACAACTCACCTGCTGGCAGTGTTCCCTGGCAGGAGGACATGATCTAAGGTAAGGCTGTTTCATAATTAATTATTATTGGGGACATATAGAAATGCACATTAAATAATACATAGTAGGTTTCACATACAAAATAATTATTTATTGTACATTTCTAGGAAAAAATGAACAGAAGCAAGTATTACTGTATGTCAGTGGTGAATGGTGTTTATTACAATCAACAACTGTAGTTACATATGCACATTTGTCCAATAAATTTACCATCCAAAAGATTAACAAAATTATGGCACCCAAATTATTCCGAAGGACATCCCATGATTGTGGGAACAATAAACTTTAAAATGTCCAAAAATATGGTCATCACAACATTTCAACAAAACAAAATATATCAGTTTTAAGGCACTTCTGTTAACAATTTGCCAATATGGCCAAGCACTATTCAAACAATGATGCTATATTCCTACCAAAGTCTTCTGGTTCAGTGACAGTGGTTGCAGGTAATGGCACAGGTTGTGCAAATGGTGGTGAAGGACCGGGTGGAATATCTCCGTGATGTCTGTATGATGCTGAGCTGGAAGTGCTGGGCATGGGGCACAGTGGCGTGTATGTCCGCCCAACAGAGTCCTGGGAGGGTGGTCGAAAAGCTCTTGGTTGCTGCAACTGATGGTGATGATAGTGCTCGAATGGGCGCTGTGCAGGGGGATACCTTGAGCGCGAGATGTAGCTGTTGATCAGTTGCTGTGACTCTAAGGAGCAGTCCAGCCACAACTCTGGTGAGATATGCTTGCACAGTGTTTCGATGTACGAACAGTACTGGTGCACAGTTTCCTCATGAGGTGTCTTCGATGGGGCGGTCACATTGACGGCAGCTGTCGCCTGGTCGGCATGCCTGAGGAGCTGAAATACATAATTGAAATGTATAAACTATATGAAAACATATCAATAACCTTGATTTCCAGTGAATGCATCTGTAAAGGAAAGGGAAGAAATAGTTTGTTAATGTCATTTCCTGAAAAAGGAATAAATTAGAATAAGATTATTATGGATAACCTTTCACCTGAAATGAATTTGGTAAGGCATTCCTTAATACAACATTTTCATGTTTATAATTACCTTGCTGAGTAGTTCGGTTTCCTGAGTTTCTGTCTCGGCACTCGTGTTAAGGCTGCGCTTCCTCTTAGGGCCTGCCTTCTGTGGACCTGTAGGTGTCGGAGTTGAACTGCTCTGTGACTGTGTGGATTCGGCATCTGACATCACCTCACTAGCATCCACCTCCTCGTCGATACCACCTGTGGTCTTGGGAGGATCATACTGAAAATATATGAATAAAATACATGTTCAAATAAATGACAAAATATTATTTTCATTTGTTGCAGATCCCAAAATAGGAGGTGAATGGAATGGATGTAAATGGAGGTGATGGCAATCAAGCAACAGCAAACAATAGATGATGACAATCAAGAACTTGGAATGGATCTAAATGTTAACTATACTAGACATTGTGACAATCAATACAGACTTAGAATTTTAGATATCATGTATATATGTATATATCATGTATATAACACTGAAGTCAATATATAAATAAATGAAATCCTACAATTGATCTAGTGTTTGTTGGTTTATTTTTTCTTTCATTACTATACAATTTAGATTTAGATTTTATAATGCTTACCACTTTGGTGTTTGAGCGAGTTGGGCATCTCCTGATGTGGTCCTTTAGGAAGCCAAAGTTGTCTAGGACGAACTGGTACCTCTCCGTAAGTTCCTTAGATCCTTGCCCTGACTTCCCTGAGTTGGTCAATCGGCCATAGCGTGTCCGCATCGAGTCAAAGAACATCTTCAGCTGGTTGTCTGAAAATAAATAAAATATTACATTAGCATTTGACAAGGATTTAATATACATAATATTCAAATTTACACTGCTTTTGCTCCATCTATTATAAACCTGTAAACAGAAGAAATTAAAACTATTTTAGAACTTTATTCTGCAACATAAAGTGAAGTTAGTACATGGGAATGATTACACATTACAACATGCATAAATAAAGCCAACAATTGATTACACAAAATAGGAAGCAATATATGAAGGTCAAATGTAGGTACACACATTTCCAGTATATATTTTATTAGAGCAAATGAGGACATACCAATATGAAACCGATGGATTATATTTAATTATTACTACCCTTATCATACTTAGGAGATACATGTTGCACATTGTTATTATTTTTATTTATCAATTTTGTACTTACATGTAGCTGGGGGTTCCAAGGATGCAGCCTTGTCGCCCATAACTCTCTCCTTCTTTGCCGAATCCTTGTAACACTTCAGCTTCCGGTTGAAGAACATGGGCTGGCCCCCAAACCATTCTGCTAACTCTGACTCCTGCTCATCACTGAAGGTGCAGGTCTGGATGTGGCGCCCTTTCCTCTTCTTCCCTGCATCTGTAGAGGGTCCAGGTTTCCGACTCTCCGGCTCTTGATGCAGAGTTTCGGGAGGTGGCGATGGCCCAGCTGGACTGTCCGGCTCCTCCTCAACGTCCCCTTGTGGTCCTCCCTCCTCTTCACCATCTTCAGAATCCGGCTCCGAAGCCTCAGGGGATGGGAGTCTGCTTTGGGGTATGCCTTCATCTGTGCCTTGGTCAGGATCCTCAGGATCCTCTTCTTCTGGTGGGTCTCACCAGGCTTCGAGGACGTTTCGGCGGTTGATAGGTTCCCATCCTTCGCTTGAGCACTGTCCTGAAGCTTATCTACCTCGACGACCACTTTCTTCTTCAAGTTCGTTGCTTTAGGAGCGTCTTTCCTCGATGTTTTGCGTGGCCGCACCATGCTTGAAGCGAACTGTCTGCTACTGTCATGGCGGCCAGTTCCGGTCACGTGACTGCTTTTTTTGATTTCCAATAGCAGTCGTATAAGAGTCCGGGAAAGCGTATAGGTAACCAATAGCTAGCGTATGGCAGTCCTGTACAGTCGTATGCAACTTTCCCACGGTTTTGCATTCGTTTGACGCAGATGTCTATACGACTGCTATACGCTATCCAAGACCTTCATACGCTGTTGTCGACCTTCATACGCTCCTCATACGCTACCTATTGGCACCTACTTGTATGTGGAGGCGTCGCCGATCGGCTACGACTGTTTTGAAATTTTCAAAACAGTCGTTGCCGACGCTGACTTCAATACGACTCGTGCCGACTATCCAGACTGCCATACGCTTATATAATATTTTTTGCAGACTCACCACGATCGACCAGGACTCCTGAGTCCTGGAAGATTGTGGCCGTAAGTCGTGAATGTGAGAATGGGGCTTTATTTTGAGCCGCCTAATGTCATATACATAAAGGTTTCCTGAACAGATTTGACTGCATATTATGCAAATGCATACATACCGTATATCTGGTTTATTTGGAGGTAATCTAATTTTGGCCTATTTTGACTCTCCATCTTAAAGAGCCAAAATTAATAAAAGCCAAGAATGCATACCTTGAACACCCCGACTTCAACCCTGAGCTCAGGTTGTGGTGAGCTTAGTTTCTAGTGTGGACACCAGATGTCAGTCACTGCATGGCATGTTATGTGAGGTAATCACTGGCATAAGTGGCATGCTTCATGATTACAATCAAAAATCTCAGCAGCATGTTATGTATAGTTTGTTTAGAAAACACATGTACAGTTGTCTTTTGATCATACTCCCTTGCAAAATCCCTTTGTTTGTAATTACAAGGGGTGCAACTACGCACCTGAGTTCTATTCACCATGGTAAACTCAATAACAAGTTAACTACTTGATCAGGTACTCCCAATGCGTACGTGATAAGTGCATTTTACACAGTGAGAACTCATCAAGCCTACCCCAATCAAATTGTAATTTAAACAAAACTATTTCTGTACAGAGTTACTTTTAACAGATTGAACTAGAATACATGCTATGCAGCGACAGACATTTTGTCATTTTAGGTAGTAAGATAATTTCAAAAGTAAGGTAATTTTGGCTCAGACCCTGGGAGAGCCAAAATTAATATGAGCCATAATTTCCTTACCCCCGTTTTGGCCCAAAAGAGCCAAAATTTCACACAGCCAAAATAACCAGATATACGGTATGCAATTTATAAGTTTATTGCCTGTACCGCCTTAATCATAAAGATCAGATACATTATGAAGTTTCTTGAAAATATAAGATTAAGAAAAATCAACATAACGATCAAGTACATCTTAAATACCGTTTAATAACATCAGAAGTATACAGGGTGTCCCAAAAATATATAACCAGCTACATTTTCCTAAGTTGCTGAAAATCTATGAGACTGGTATATATTGTTCATATATCATTGAAGAGCTACATATGTCAGCTGACTACATAAAAAAATCAAAATCAATCAATACTCCTGAGGGAAGATACCTGCCAAAAGGTCACACCCCTTGAAAGTGAAATTGAACACGAGATGTCCTTTCATGTCTGCATGTATCATTTCCATACATATGGCTTGGGTACCCCATAACCATGAATCTAAAGGCATAAATTGAGGGCAAATTAGATTAAAACCGTCTTTAATTTGGCATAATGAAATGAACTTAAAGGTTTTGTGGCACAAATAAAATTAAGGTAACAATGAAAATATAGTTATGGATAGCATAATTTTAACCTGCGCAAATTACTAGTAAATTGAGTGGAGCCTGTCTTGTGAAAAAGGACACTGAATTTCTAAATTGGGTGTAGAATGTTATGAAGATATATATTTGTGTCAGACAATAAACAGGAACCAGGTATGGATATGGTAACCTATAGGCATTGCTATAGTGATGATGAGGAGGTGTCTCTATATCAGTAAGGGATCCACATTCCAGAGCTTTCATGACGTCATGCAGCTCATCTCTCAGTAATCTATACTCATCCCTATAGTGATGACGCTCTTTGGATACAGGAGGAGTCTATTTCAGCAAGGGATCCACATCCAAGAGCTTTCATGGAGTCATGCAGTTCATCTCTCAGTATGTGTATAACTTTCTTCAACCCCTGCTCTCCACTATGTGCTAGTCCCCATAGCACTGGACGTCCAATGAAAACCAGTTTGGCACCTGAGAGCGTAAAAATAGAGAGACAGATTATCACATTAATTGGAACACATACACGGCATACAGGAATTATTTTATTCGTATTTCCCTTTTTGGGGTTTGAAATTAGAAACACTAGTAACCTTCCTATTCATACATACTGGGTTATCTAAAAACGCATTTCCTTTGTTCCATTGTCATTTGTTGGGATAATATGTAAAGGTGGAAGATTTTATGGAGGAGTCAATGGAAAATGATTCAGAGTTCACTTCAAATAAGATTTAATTTTGTGGTAATTTTATATTTATACCTTGCTATCTTGAAAGATCAATCACAAAATATGTTTACAGATGAGTGCAAGTTCCTATGGGAATACCAACTACTCCAACATTAATCATTGGTAAATATCCAATGACAATATTATACTAATCATTGCAGCAATTATAACTATTATCATTATTATTATTTTTAGTAGTAGTATTATCATTATCATTATTATTATTATTATTATTATTATTATTTCAATATCATTACTATTACAGGTGAACTTGGATATGACGGACCACTGTACGACGGACTTTTGTCTATGACGGATGATATGCTTGGTCCCAGTCCCATGCATATCAAGTATGTGTCATATGTATATGACGGATTTTGCATATGACGGACCAATTTTCCTGGTCCCATTGAGTCCGTCATAGCCAAGTTCACCTGTATTATTATTATTATTATTATTATTATTATTATTATTATTATTATTATTATTATTCTCAATAATAAGGGAGCCATTCTCAAAATCATTATCACCTTTACCAGCGCAGTCACCTTCATCATAATCCTCACAAATCACCATCAGTATTAATAATAGATAATTGTTGATATTTATACCTTTGCATACATTCCTTTCATCTATTACCTTTATTCTGAAGGTACAATAGAGTGTACCTGGAGGGTAAATCTTATCCTTTAAGTAAACACAATCACATCACTATTAGCTCTGCATTTTTTTTAAACAACCTTGCATGTGTGTAATTTAAACTAAGAAACTGTTCATTGTTTTGTTTGCATTTTCATAGATTGATTGCCTTGTTGGTTTTTTTCGACAAAAACAAAGGATCATTATTTTACACATATTCTATGGCACTTTATGACCTTTGTGTGCAGATGTGCCTTAAGCATTCATTCATTCCAACCATTAGACATGGGTTGGCATTATGGTTTGACCTTAGACTAACCCAGTGCAAGTGCTTTAACGATGTCATTTCCAGATCTCACCCCTCCATCCATGTACACCTCACACCCTCCATCCACAGCTTTAACAACTTCTGGTAAGGCGTCCAATGCTGCCAATGTTCCATCAAGTTGCCTACATGAAAATGATGAATATCATTATGATACTAATTATCATCATCAAGAAAGAAATTTTGGTTGAGCATGAATTATTCAGCACAATACCAAGTATTAAGCCAAATCCTCATTACTTTGATAGTTAGGAATCATATGTAGCACTCAATTAACCATCCAAGGAAGCACTGAAGTGCGTCCAGTGAACCAGTCAAAAATGACCCGCCTATTTTCAGGGATTTAGTCAAATCCCTGGAAATTTTAGGGATTTAGTCAAATCCCTGAGTGAAACAGGGATTTGACAAAATCCCTGAAAGTTTTAGGGATTTGACTAAATCCCTGGATTGACACTCTTACTGTAACATATATATATATATATATATATATATATATATATATATATATATATATATATATATATATATATATATATATATATATATATATATATATATATATATATAAAATATATATACATATATACTTCCACATATAAAGCACCCGACCAGAGTCCTCACTGAGCGTTTTGAGGATCTATAATTAGGGGAACTAGTCAGGAGCACCTTTACCATCAGCTCCAAGTCACATAAGGCTGTCACAGCTCTAAACTTACCTTCCGCCGTGATTAGACACAATAATACCAGCAACTCCATGTTTGACTGCTAATACTGCATCCTCCGCTGTCAGTATCCCTTTTAGAACAACAGGTAACTTTGTGATACTTTTCAGCCAATCCACATCTTTCCAGGTTAAAGATGAGTCAAGAAAGGTTTCACAAAAAGGCCCTATTGGGATCCTTCCAGGGTCTGGATTTTCTAGTATCCTTTCCCCATCAGGATTGGCCAAATTTTCATATCTCATGTTTACCGGTGGCTGGAAATTAAATCTTGTTTGCCCCCTTCGTTGGGCTATTACAGATTGATCTACTGTCAGGACCAAAGCTTCAAACCCACACTGCTCTGCCCGTCTCACAAGCTTTAATGACAACTCACGAAAAGCTGGTTTCAGCAGGTAGAGCTGCATCCATTTTGGTGCATTTGGAGCATTGTGAGCTACTTCTTCTATTGTTGTTGAGGCAAGCTGGCTACATATAAGAAGGCATCTGTGACTGTTAGCTGCTCTTGCCATCCCTCCTTCTCCGTCAGAATGCACAAGCTTTTGGAGACTACTTGGTGCTAAGCAAATTGGAGAGTCTAGAACGTTACCCAGACAAGTTACACGACTATCAACACTTTGTATTTCCTCCATGAATCTAGGGACTAGTTGATATCTTCTGAAAGACTTCACATTGTCCAGCATAGTTTGTCTCAAACCCTCTCCTCCAATGGTAAACTGGTAAATGTTGCCAGGAAGGGAGCATCGTGCAAGTTCTTCAAACTCCTTTATAGAGTGAGGTTCCTTCATGTGTGTTGCCATCTTACACGCCTTATATCAGTAATTTTAACCCATTCACACTCATATTTACTATACTAAGTATCGTCTGCTACTCTCATACTTTTGAAGTTACTAAGGAATAAAGCAAAAGTTCGAAAAATATTTGTTGCATGGTATCTTATCAACATTGCTCCTTCAAATATTTTCCAGAAAATGCTTTTGGAAGTAAGATATTTCACAATTCGTCATGCCTTTTTGACCTCTGTGGGTGTTAATGGGTTAAGTCCTTTGCACCACAAATAGTATAATACAAGATAGGGGTCATAACATAATTGTTTTGAGACTGTCATTAACCTAAGTGTCAAATATCATTTGATGTTAGTAAACCAAAAGATTGTTTGACTAGATACAAGGAGTCCTCTTGTACCTGATTATGAAGACTTTGTGAAAACTATCATAGGGATCTTTGCCGTATAAAGATTAAAGATTAAACTTAAAACATTTGTGGGATGTCTGGATAGAGTTAAACCTGGCCAAGCTGCAAACTGTGAACAAAGTCCAAAGTTCTATAGATAGAGAAGATTGACCTTTTGTGTGATGATATATCACTCACTGTTTTGGAGCACCTATCCATATATACATAAAGGTTTCCTAAACAAATCTGATTACATATTATGCAAATGCTAGTGCATAATGCATATATATGTAAAATATTTGTTTATTGACTGCACTGCCTTAATTATAAAGATTATACTTATTATACGGTTCCTGAGAATATAAGATAAAACAAAACAAAAAAATGATCAAATATATCTTCAAGACTATTTAATAACATATCTTGAGAATATAAGATAAAACAAAACACATAAAACGATCGAATAGATCTTCAAGACTATTTGATAACATAGGAAATACATAACACAGATATGATTATCTCGAAATCCACTCAAGTGACCCAAGTTCGTTTCATTTTTTCATAAAACGTCTTCTATTCTTTTCAAATTGAGACATAGTATGTTGTATCTTGCTCAAGATATCCAGAGATAATACTTGCAAAGAACCCCTATTGTTTGTATAAAAAATGTTTCATGTTTCAAAGTTTAGTTTGCCTCAGACTCAGTAGTTAGATGGCTGTTATGGTGATTTCCCTTTAACCTACTGAAGAACTTAGGGTGTTTCCTAGAGTATAGCCTTGTCATATAAATGCAGATAGAAGATGACATGTACTGAATCAGACCATGGAATAAAGCAGTTATTATCATGATAAGTATAAATGCCTAAATTCCGAATTCGGAATTAAAGTTTTTATTCTAAATTTTCTTAAAGTGCTTATATATCGCTTTGGTGATAATTTCCTGTACAAAAATGCATAATTCGCCTTGTGTGTGTGTGTGTGTGTGTATATATATATATATATATATAGAGAGAGAGAGAGAGAGAGAGAGAGAGAGAGAGAGAGAGAGAGAGAGAGAGAGAGAGACTAGCGCATATCCAGAGAGTTATCATGTCTTGAAATGTGCTCTTGTTTTTACCAGTGTGAAAGGGTTTGGTTAAGGTCAAATCAAAAGTCACTCGCATGAAGAGAACTCAATGTCACACATCAGCTTCTTGTCAATGACTCATTTGTATAATATCTTACTTTCCTTTCAGCCTCGACTAAGACTGCGAGCTCTTGAGGGAGAAAGAGAGTGCTTAAGGGGACGGATGACATGATCAAATATTATTCCTAGGGATAAGAAAAGAATCCTATTTATACCTGTACAACACCATCACTGTTGGTAGAAAGTAAAGCACGATGTTCAGAAATCCCTTCGATCCAGAATAACAGAAACGTGCTGGAGTGAATATAATAAAACATGACATGTGTTTACATGGCGATAATATGCTTTTTGATCCTGTATCGTGTGTAGTGTGGGCGATAATAAGTGTTGTCAATAGGATTTCTAAAGGATTACAAACGATGTCACATGCGACAGACAACCCAGCATCTATGTGTTTAGTACTACTTTTATTTGGTTTTCACACGAGCACGTCTTAGCGTTCATGGTTGTCCCTAAAAATACATAAAAGGCAATATGGCCTTAGGTGTTGCCACTGACTGCCCACAGTCTCTCACCACTGAGGGCATGCCCTGATGGCCGGGTGGTCTACGGTGTTGCCACGGGCTGCCCGCAGTCTCTCACCACTGGGGTCTGGCCGGGTGGTCAAAGTTGTCGCCACTGAATGCTAGCTGTCTCTCACCAATAAGGGGCCTGCCCTGATGGCCTAGTGGTCTAAGGCATTGCCAATGACAGCTAGCTGTCTCCCACCACTGAGGGCTTGCCCTGATGGCCAGGTGGCCTAAGGCGTTGCCACTAACTATCCGCAGTCTCTCATCACTGATGGTCTGCCCTGGTGGCCGGGTGTTCTAATGCGTTGCCACTGACTGCCCGCAGTCTCTCACCACTGAGATATGACACCTTGGATGAAGCCTTAAAATAACTCTATCTATAACTCTATAAATCTATCTTTGATGCAGGTATTTAAATCATATGTGTTTCTGTATGGAAAAGCGGCTTCGTACCACACTCGCCCGTATGTAAACTTTTAATCGAGTTTTAGCCAAGCCCTCCTCAAGTACCTATCATTTTGTTCCATTTTCAGCTCTTTTTACCTTCATACAACCTCATGTTTCGTATTTATAGAAGTTAATGTTGTCCTTTGTGTACTCATTTACCATTCTACCCTTTATGGGAAGTATGTTGTGTTTTTTTAATATCGTATGATTGTGTGCATATGTGCAGTCAATAAACACACAATACAATACAACTGTCCTCTCTCATCACTGTCCTGGTTCGAATCAGGCTCAAGGCATGTTAGAAGGTCGCTAGTGACGTAGTCGAAGGTTGTCCCATCTTTACCGGTTTCCTCTACCACTTACAACTAGCTATTCACGATATAGTTTAAATTTGGCAGAAAAACTGGTGACAATCAACACTCCAACTCCAAATTAAAATTGAACAACTCGGTATTTTAAACAGCTTTGGAGTGATTCTCGATTTCAGCGTATCAACGATTATATTACAAATATGTACTGTTGTCCCTGACAAGTACTTGTCATTTTTGCACGTCTTGGGGTGTCAGCTGTCGCTGAGATGATATCTCCGCAGTGGTAATGTAGAACTCGTGTGTGCAGTGGGCGTCAACAGGGCGTCACCGGGGCGTCAGGCACGTCTTCAACTCAAGTGCCCCTTCTTCCTGACAAACTGTCACCTCTAGGTATATATCTTACAGTGTCGACATTTAATTCCTCCATTAAATGCTTAGGCAGCCCGGGCAAAATACACGACCGCACGTCCGGTTACCAACCAGTTTCTATGATATGGATGCAAAGAGGAACTGATCGTAGCTTTGATTCACAGGCTACGTGCGTCATCGATGAGCATGACTTACTTCTGACGTGTTTTACTGGGTATTTGTACAACCAGGCACCGGCAGACGTCCGGTCGACTGGTGCAGGAATTAAATGCATGTACTGTACTTAAACGTCCTTTTCTTTGCCATTCTCAGCGAAATCGTAACTTAGCAGTAGCTAATAGTAATGCTAGAAATAGCTTGGGAATAAAGATGCTTGTTTAGCTCCACATTTCTCTTTAAATTAACTTGTTTAAGAGAGATATCACTAAATAGTCTAGTCAGAAAAAGGGGGTTTTGTGCACCCTCGGAAATCAATTTCTAATTGGTGGTTTCATATTAGAGAAAATGCGTAGAAAACGATTTTCCATGTTAAAAAGTTGACAAAATGTCCCACTTGCCATTTATTTGCAAATTAAGACGCCATTATGCACAATTCTGTATTTGCCAAATCTTTGATAAGTCAAAAATCTTAAGGGCTTGCCTCTGGGACCACTATGGAAATAAGTTTCTAACTTAAAGTGTATATATCCTGTGTCTGGTTAGAATTCTATTGCATGGCAGTTAATGACTCTCCATCTAGTGACCGTTATCTATGATTTTGTGTGTGCCAGATGCCATGTAATACACATCTTACTAGACCGAATAAAATAAAATCAAATCAAATCTGTAGATGTATTACTATCTGAAACTGTTTGCTGTGACTCACCACTGTCCGGATTTGCATTCGACTCGAGCTAGGTGTGACATTTTCATGATATAGACCTGATATGGTATATAAAGGTGAAGAAATACATATTTTACAATTATGTGAAGGATGAGGCTTGATGGGGATAGATGGATTAACTCTTCCAATGCTGAGGCTACTTTTGTCCAAAGCACAAGGACACGTCCCATTTTTGAAAAACATCTAAATCCTATCATGTTGGTATTCCTTGGATAGCTCTCGCTGAGTACTCTCAGATGAGTACCCATGTGCAAGGGTTTGAGTCAATTTATTTCAGGTTTTTGCATCACTTTGTATTGATCAAATTAGCCACCAGCAGCATCGGGGTTAATTATTATATTGGGGTATTTGAATGTTACATATGTAGAATGATGGCAACTGCGTTTTGAATGACTATGAAAGAATAAAAATCCAATTGTGCAATTTGAAATTTAAAAAATAAAAACGTTTGTAAGGTGAGGGTTGTATTGTATGTTTATTGATTGTAACTGCAAGAGTACAAAAGCATACTTACTATGGAATGTTTTCTATATAACACAGAGCAAATGAAAATTAAAGTTGAGGTTTCTCTTGTGCGTGATTGTCATCTTTATTTTTCAAGAATTATTCATCTTATGAGTTGCGTTTGATATTGTCATACGGCATGCACTCCAGGTCGAAATTGGCTTATAACCACCGAGATATGAAAGCTTGAGGCCAGGCTGCTGTGCCTTTTGATCTTATCGATGACATGCTTTGGTCTGAAATCTTCCCTCCTTACCTATAATAATAATAATAATAATAATAATAATAATAATAATAATAATGATAAAAATAATAATAATAATAATAATAATAATAATAATAATAATTGATATTTGATATAGCGCCCTTTCCACCTATAATGTTCAAAAGCGCTTTAATAGTCAGTGGACAGATGTTTATGGTCCATATAGTCAAATAAACTCCTTTCGAAATAGCAATGTTTTCAGCTGTTTCTTGGAGTTTTGCACACTATCAGCAGCCTTGATGTTGTCTGAGGGAGCTCATTCCAAAGGCGTGGTGCAAGGGCACAGTAGGATCTGTCACCAAACATTTTCAGATAAGTGTGTGGTATCTGTAACAAGTTCTTAGTGTTTGATCTTAGAGTCCTTGTATCGGCTTGTTTGACTAACAGTTCCCTCAAGTATGGAGGGGCACACCCTTGCATGTATTTGAAAGTCAAAAGCAGAATCCTGAGCTCAATCCTTTTCCTAATGGACAGCCAGTGAAGATCTTTCAGAATTGGTGTAATGTGATCATACATACCTATAGAAAGATACTCATTTTAAAAAGGCGCACATCTCTTATTCACGACCTCAGGCGAACGTCATTTTTGACTACATGAGTATTTATCGATCAGCACTGTTCTTAGATTGGCACGATCTTTACGGTTATTTCAGAGTCGAGATTTCACAATCACGATCGCTGACAGATGATCCACAGATTCTAAATCAAGGCATGAGCGTCTTATGAGAGGGGGCTTTGTTTACCTGATTGATTTATCTATGTTTTATTTCGCTGGGTTTCTGCCAAAGGTGCCCAGGGGTCGGGAATACGGCGTCAAGTCTGGAGATTACTTCGCGTACGAGTCGACAGCAACATGACCATGAAGACCTCTGGTCTGATAACATCTCTCTCTCTCTCTCTCTCTCTCTCTCTCTCTCTCTCTCTCTCTCTCTCTCTCTCTCTCTCTCACACACACACACACACACTCTCTCTCTCTCTCTCTCTCTCTCTCTCTCTCTCTCTCTCTCTCTCTCTCTCTCTCTCTCTCTCTCACGTTAACGCTCAGCAACCAACTTTGTTCTGGTCTTTTCGTCTTTAAATACTCGTTTCAATTTCCATGGATACAAGTATATAATCGGTCTGTATGTATGTATGTATGTATGTATGTATGTATGTATGTATGTATGTTTGTATGTGTGTGTATGCATGTATGTATGTATATATGTATGTATGTGTGTGTGCGTGCATGCATGTGTGTATGCATGCACGTATGAATATGTATGCATTCATGCACGTATGCATATATGTGTGTGTATGTATGTTTGTATGTTTGAGTATGTATGTATGTATGTATGTATGTATTTATGCCGTCGGCGTATTCGCTAGATATGAATATCTCTCTCTCTCTCTCTCTCTCTCTCTCTCTCTCTCTCTCTCTCTCTCTCTCTCTCTCTCTCTCTCTCTCTCTCTCCAGCACGGCAGGCCTCTAACTGGGAGAGCTAATACATGTACTGGAACGTAATGAGAAAGCCGCACTCGCATGGTCACACATAGCTTAGAGCACCTTTTACCTAGTATACAGTTAGTGGTGGAATGGAGAAATAAAATAACAGCAAACTGCACATCTTGATGATCTAAAGAGGAGGTTAACACAGCAGAAGTGCATACATTGAGTTAAGAGGTGTACTTGATTCTCAAACATATGGAAAAAGGTTCTCAAGTACTCAACCGAGCGGTGATAAATATATGTTGTAAAAGGAAATAACGCAACGCTAGATATAAATTGATTTAATGGACTGTTATTAAGATATCCATTTAGCTCCGAGTACATGCTTGGTTTATCAACCACAAATATTAACTCAGTAAATCTAACTTCTTATTCCCCCTCGTGATCAGACCTTAAAAGGTCTCTGCTTTCCACTCATATGTTCGTTGACCTGGAAATTTACAGCATCATGATTCTTCGGGCATACCTACCATTATGCTGTATTATGGGGCTTCTGGCCAAGAAAATAATTCTTAGCTAAGGATTGCCGTGTTGCTCCTATAAATATATACTGGTCTGTGAGTATGGGGGCATTTCATGTTTATACTGGAAATGAGAACAAGCAGGCATAATAACAGGAAGATAGAAAAAATGACGAAAGAAAGGAAGAGACACGAGAAAATAAACAAATGAATGAACGAACGAACGGACAAACCTACATACATACGTGCACATATACATATATACTACATACATACATACATACATACGTACATACATGCGTACAAGCATACATACATACATAATACACACATACATACATACATACATACATACATACATACATACATACATACACGCACGCACACACACCCACACAGACAGACATACATACATATACATACATACACACACGCATACATACATACATACATACATACATACATGCATATTTACATACATACATACACACATACATACATACATACATACACACATACACGCACATACATACATACACACATACATACATACAT
>OZ012690.1:11425918-11455918 GCA_963942565.1 Maea johnstoni | reverse complement strand
AGGATTGACATGGAATCTGCCAGTGTTTCGTCCATTAAGCAACTCGATCTTTCGGATAATGAAATGTATCATTTGGAATCGGAGACATTTAAGCAGTTCCAAAGTTTGGAGATCCTTCTTCTTGCCAACAATTCACTCCGAACAATACCGGATAAATTTGGTGAAATATTTTCCAGATTGACCCGTCTGGATGTGTCTGCAAACCCTTTCCATTGTAACTGTGAATTACTGTGGCTTAAACGATGGCTGACGAAAAATAAATCAAAGCTGCGCATGCGTGCTACTTGTATTGTTGCAGGTCATCGCATCCCTATCATTAATATAGATGACAAAAGTTTCCGTTGTCTGGCTCCGCATATCATCCATATGTCATCAGACGTGGCCGCGAATGGAAGTGAGGTGATATTCAATTGTTCTGCTCGGGGCGACCCTGCACCAGAGGTGACTGACTTGGTACGCCCCGGGCACTGTCCCAATTACCACATCACAAAGTACCGCCATACAGAAAACAGTGACAGTGACTGTTTTCACTGCGAACTCACAGTCAGTCATAGGAGACTATATCTGTGTGGCTCGCAATTCTGAGGGCTCTGAACGTGGAGTCCTAACAATACATACACACCCATTGAAAGTGAAACACCCTCTTGAAGTACCCCCAGGGGTAGGGGCCAGCACTGTTAGTTCGACACAACAGTGCTTTAACAGGAGTATATTAATACTAGCAGTTGTGATAACGTGTGTATTGACTATAGCGATGACTGCGCTGGTGATGCATATGCGGGACTGGGCCCGGAAACGGAAGGAGCGTTTGCAGTGCATTCTGGGAGAACTTCGTGACCGGAAGGTGGTTTCCTTCACTCTCCTTGACGACAGTGTTTCAGTAACAGTAGACGAATCAGAACAGAATAACAGAAACGACAGTGCCGCCGCAGCTTCTACAGAAACTATGGGGAGTTCTAAGGAGAAACCAAAGAACAAATCTCTAACAAATAGTAATATTGGTATTTCTCTGTTGCGAGGGCACGAGGGCTACTACAGTCTGGATGAGCAGGGTATTTAAAATGATGCCTCATACCTGAGATGATTAAAAGAATGGATGTGTAGCGAGAGACCAATTACTTTATGCGCTATAATAGTGAAGACTTGGCTATCCCAGGGGTCTAAACTCTGGCCTAATTGTAACGTCACTTGGAGTCAGACCAATGAGGGCTCTCGTATCGTTTATATTACAGATAAACCTGCGCAGAACGCGACCTTTGCTATATGCCGCAGTCAGCTTATTCCGGTAGACCGACTGGTTTCATATCCACTTGCTTTTATTCATCTAAGCATAGAACCGGTGAGCGCAGGGGCAAAGGATGTACACTATTCATCAATAGTTGTTCTCATTTAACCCATTCACACTCGAGACTTCCTCTAGAAAGTATCGTCTGCTACTCTCATACTGTTGCAAATCATTTGGGAACAAAGCTAAAATTCACAAAATATTTGAAGGAATAAATATTTTCCAGAAACTACGTTTGTAAGCAAAATTTTCAAAATTGCCAGGCCTGTTTTGGCTGCTCTGAGTACAAATGGGTTATAAGTTCATTACAACGTATCAAAAAGCATTGGGACACTGGTAAAACCACCGAGAGAGCATCAACCCCTCCAATGCTGATGCTACTTTCATCCAAAGCACAGAGACACAAAAAACTTTGTTCTCTTCACTCAGTGCGACAATACTCAACCATGAGTGATGCACTTCAAGCGGGAGAAGAAGGGTTGCGAAACCTTAAAGGTGTTAACATTTGGAGGATAAACTATATATATAAATATATATATATATGAATATATATATATATATTATATATATATATATATATATATATATATATATATATATATATATATATATATATATATATATATATATATATATATAAATATATATATATATGTATATATATATATATATATATATATATATATATATATATATATATATATATATATATATATATATATATATATATATATATATATATATATATATATATATATATATATATATATACTGCATATCCCATGTACTTGTATTGCATGGTTAAATGAAAATATTCTTTACAATATGAACATTTGAGATGTAAATAAAACGTGTTTTTTTCTATTAAAAAGGCAACTTGGGGATTGTATAAACAACACATTCTACTATATTTATTCCAAAACACCCAATTCGAGCTTGTACCAAAATAAACCAAGATAACCATGTCCAGAAATATAATGAAAGTATCAATTGTTATGGACGGTTAAGGGGATTGAATGAGTATATTACTTATAAGAACACGATAAAGGCTTTTGAAATAATGTTTTCACACAAGAAAATAAAATTGAAATGTTACATAAAATAGCATTTGCTACATAAATGCCTCAAGAGCATGAAACTCTAAGATGATAATACATGTACTGTCCTAATACAACTTAATATAAAAATCTATGTTGCACATAATTTAATATTCAAAAGGTTTAATGTTATCTTTGATTATGCAAACAAAAAGGCAGTACGAATTATATTGTCATGGATCATGTTAAAAAAGGCAGTACGAATAATATTGTCCTGTACTTTTTAACTAAATGGCAGTACGAATTATATTGTCTTGGACTGTAACAAAAAGGCAGTATGGATTATATGCTCTTGAATTATGTAACAAAAGGGCAGTACGAATTATATTGTCTTGGTGTATGTACCAAAAGGGCAGTACGAATCATATTGCTTTGAATTATATAACAAAAAGGCAGTACGAATTACATTGTCTTGGATTCTGTACTATAGATCTTACTACACCGAATAAAATAAAATAAAATCATGTAACAAAAAGCCAGTACGAATCATATTGTCTTATTTAATGTAACAAAAAGGCAGTACGAATCATACTGTCTTATATAATGTAACAAAAAGGCAGTACGAATCATATTGTCTTGAATTATGTAACAAAATGGTAGCACGAATTATATTGTCCTGTACTATGTAACAAAATGGCAGTACGAATTATATTGTCTTGAATTATGTAACAAAAAGGCAGTACGAATTACATTGTCCTGAATTATGTAACAAAAAGGTAATATACGATTTATATTGTATATCAAGTTGCAGCGAATGCCAGGAGGCACAACATTAGCGAAAGGTTTGATAATCTGATCTTGGATCATGTCATACGATACAAATTATGCCATGTTCATATTAAGTTACATATGCTTTACATATATATAAATAAATAATATTCAGAGAAATCCACTGCAACTGATTTCGTTTTTCTCTCCAGTGGTTCTTGCTTTCTAAAGTGTGTCTCAATCTGGAAACCTGCTCTAGTATGTATGCATGGCTATATAAGGCTTTTGATCATACGCTTGTAATAAATTCCATTGTAATGTAAAGTCTCTTTCCCCCAATATTAATACCATAACTTACCAAATGATCCGCATAGGGGAAAATAAGTATTTTGATGTTTTGAAGGAAGTTGACATTTCTTTTGTAAACCCCCATTTTAAAAAATCAGGGGGTGGATGGTTCTTTCAACTATACTATGACCTAATGAATTTTAAACAGCACATTTAATAACACAGGAAATTCCTCAAGCTACAGACGCGTGTTGAATAATTCAATTGTATAGGATGCTTGTATCATTGTATGTATGAATTATTTATATAAGAGCGGCCTATGTTACCTGGATTGGGCTTGGGGCATATTAAATAGTTGGTTTCGGCTAAATATGACTACATTATGAAATTCGTCACTGAAGTAGTTCCAGTATCATGGTATCCACTTTAGGTGGCTTAGGGGGTTAATTTGTGAATATAGGGTGGTTGTGAGATTTTTACGTATGTTCCTCGTAATCAGATCCACTGGAATTGTCGAGGCCGTTGCCGAGCAGAGTAACAGACCAGCTATTACACCAGGGTCTTAGCCAGCAGGGTCTCTAGGTGTCTTTTGGACTCCCTGGTTCATGAAAAATGCCTTATTTAAGGTAAAAAGACACCCTAGATTTTGGTATGTGTTTTTTATAAATACTAATTCCAAGTTAAATTTCTAAAAAGTTTAACTTCAAAATAATAACAAAAGCCATTTCTTGAAGAATTAAGCATATAATTACTTTATTTGTTAATGTACATAATCAGTGTAATGATTTTTACTTTTTCAATCAAGGAATTTGAACACCCTAAATTCTTGAATTCCCAATTTGGACACCCTTTTATGAAAATCCTGGCTAAGTCCCTGTATTACACAATCTCCCAATTAGCCTTGGACACAAGCAGGAAAGGATTTGGGTCTTTTCTCCATATCGGATGTACCCATAACATGGTCATTTTATAGATGCATGTTGATCATCAAATGTTAATAGATCAGCTTGGTTTTTGGCATAGTCATAGGTAGTAGAATTACGGAGGGACGCATATAACATTTTTTCCAACTTTGACTTTGTTCAGATGTTATCTAAAAGTTGAAGAGAACATTTTTTTTCTCATTTTCAACAAAAAAATCATTGTGGATAGGAGATCCGTTTGAAAACACTATGCAGGTATTTTAATTCATTTATTTCATTTGTTTTACCCCAAAGATCTTACACCCTGCTGGGGGGGGGTACTTTTGTGACGCTAGATATTTTCTTCGTCAGAAGAACCGTCAGGCAGTATTTACTCTGTGTAAGCTGAATTGTCAAATAAATGCAGGGTAGAGGAAAACTGAGTCAGATAAAGTAAACCCAAAACCTACCTTAAATAGTTGGTTTCATGTGAAAAAATGCTTTTAAGATTCGATAATAAAGTAGTTTCATGCATCATGCTGTTCACTTAAAGTTGTTCGTTGTTAACGTCAAGGTTCGTCTTAAAGCAATGGACGATGCTATACCAGTGTCTTAGCTAGGATTTAGAAACTGGGTGCCTAAATTGACAGTTGTAAAATTTTTGGGCGTCCAAATTTTTAAGGGGGATTACAATGTACGCATATTTCAACCATAAACATGTATAAATTCATCAAAATAAGGCATGATATTATTAAACAATGTCATGGGAATTATAAGGAGATGCAAAAATTCAATAATGAGCTTGAGCTTGAGATTTTTAGAAAATCCACACAAAAGATTTGGGTGTCGTGAGGTGTTCTTTTTAAGGGTTTGGGTGTCCAAAAAGGCATCCAGACGCCCTGCTGACTGAGACCATGTGCTATACTCCCAGAGTGGCTTCACAGTTCCGGTCCGACGATGGCGGTATTTAGATGTTGACATATCAATCTGGTTAGTATTTGGTTGGAAGTTTGTATTCTAATTAGAATTCGTGATATATAACGCTTATAAATGTTTGTATCGCCTTTACATTGAATAAGAGTTCGACCTTTTTTATCCAATACTAACTATATATTTAAGGAGTGTGTTATTTGAATAAATTCCTTGACCACACATATGATAAGTTATAGATATAGGGTAACAGTGGCTTTGTACAGTTATACGTGTGACTGTCTCCACCTTTTGGGAGAACCGAGAACTACGCCATCGATGAGTTGCCGAGTGCTCAATGGATCGTTTGACTTTTCTTTTCTTTTAAGTAACGTCAGTTTTTCAAGCAAAGTGTTCAAGAAATCTTTGGCCGTTTCTCGGGGCACTCGGGTACAGAGGGGGCTGCACCCGCGTTACGTATTTCGCGGATGAAGGGGTCTTTTTTAAGACCTCCGCATGTCCGCGATATTGTAAAAGAATGTTACTTTTGTGCGCAGGTACGAAGTATGGGGGGTGAAAATCCGCTTACAATCCACGAAATATACGCGGCTCTGACGCCGAGTGACTCCCGAAGTGACTGGGCTTCCGAGTTTGCTGCCGCCACTTGCTGTCGCTAAACAGGCAGAGGAATATAAAATCTAAAGTTAAAATACTAGTACGTGTTCCCGTTCATCCAATATCAGTGTTTTGATAAAAGAAGGGTTGTTCATTTACTGGAAAAAGTCAGCGTTTTTATCAAAATAAGGGTGCTTTTTGGGACAGAAATCAGCGCTATAGGGGTATCTAAAAATTTTGATAACGAGCGTATGCGCCCCCCTAAATACCGAAGTGTGTGTTTCTGTTTCTTGTTTAACCTAACGTAATGTAACTTGCTGCTGCAAGTCTTTTTTACTGTCCTACCCTTGTGTGACATTTTGTACCAGTCTCATTTAGAAGTTGTCGGTCTAAGTGACCCCTCTGTCACTTTACATAGTTCTTATGTTCTTTATATTTTGTTATTTATATGTTTGTATTCGCTATGATTGTGTACCTAAACAGTACTGTCAATAAACATACAATTACAAATACAAAATAAATGCAAAACAAGGCAACATAGCGCCCATAACAAATGTAGTACTGGATGTTTAGTGAATCTTTGCTTTTCCTATTCCTAGTATGTCAATAGGAATCACTAACGCTTCCAAAAACTCGTATTTAACAATTTAACAATTAGTTCATCTTTCTGCCTGTTTATATCCAACATTATTAATTTCCGCACAAGTCACGGGATATCGGAGAACAAAACTATGAAATTATTATTTTCAAAGTATAAAAATGCGACCTCTTCGTGTCTTTCAGCATATACAAGGAACTCAATTTATGAATGGTCTGAAGATCCCAAATGTCTTCTGTGTTGTCATAATATAGTAGTCCATATTACTGGTCTACTTCCTGATATGATAATTCAGTTCGTAAAAAATTGAAACATTATTTTCTCTGCCCTCAAGAGTTTTTAATTTGCTCTTTCACACTTGGTCCATCGTACTTTCTGCATATACAAGGAACTCAATGTATGAAGGGTTCGAAGGTTCCCAAAGTCGTGTGTGTTTTTACAGCAGTGCATACGACTAGCCTACTCCTGATATTCGCTTATCAACCCATTCACACTCAGAGCTCCTTAAGAGAGTATCGTCTGCTCCTTTTATACTTTTGAACATAACTTGGGAATTAAGGGAAACTTCGCAAAATATTTGAATGAGAGTTGTTTTGTGGCCTCTGATGAACATTTCTCCTTCAAATGTTTTCCAAAATATGCTTTTGTAGGTAAAATATTTTCAAAATAGTCAGACCTGTTTTGGCCATTCTGAGTGCTAATGGATTAAGTATGTGAAGTGGATAAGCGTACTGGGGAGGGAAATAGAAAAGTACAACGATGAGCTCAGGTAGCTTACGGGGTTATCTTCACTATGATGCACCATCATAGCAATTTGGACTTTCAATTCGGCACTCTTGCTGTCACATTTAGTCGAAGGCGTGACTAGCCGGTTGTACGTGGTGGAGGAAACCGGTGCATCCAGTGAAAACCACCGCCTAACCTAAAGTCACTGGTAAATTTCTCACATGCTACATCATAGGAAACCCTGCAAAGTGAGACGATTGGATAGTTCCGACTCAACCCCTGCCTCGAATAGACTAGGCTCCTAGACCCTAAAAAGTTGGCATTCCCTTCTGTGTTGACCAAGCAGTGTGGTGTAGTACCATGTATGGTAGATAGATGGCACCACCTACAGGATTTATAATTTATAATTAGGTACTCAAACGAAATCCTCTATTCCCCTGGTGAGATAAGTGTAAACTAAATTGACTACTGTGGCCACCTAGTCTATTTGGTGCCTGGTAACGGATAAAAACGGATAAAATACATAACACAGCCTAGAAAGGTAGACTATGTCTCCAGCAGAAGCTTGTGTTCATATCTTATAAGGGAAATGTCAAACTGACAACAAACATAAATGACATTTTAAAAACCGATAATGAACCTTATTTCCGAACTCACAGAAGTTCACCCTCACGTCCTCAAATGTGACACACTGTGTGAAGCCCTCTAGCGGGGAATCTCGACAAAAATGCTCTGTCTCCATCTCGCCATAATAACAATAATAATAATAATAATAATAATAATAATAATAATAATAATAATAATAATAATAATAATAATAATAGTAATAATAATAATGATAATAACAAAAACAACAACAATAACATTAATAATATATATATAGACAAAGATGTTTGATAATAATAATAATAATAATAATAATAATAATAATAATAAAAATAATAATAAAAAAAAATAATAGTAATAATGATAGTGATAATGATAATAATAATAATGATAATAATAATAATAATAATAATAATAATAATAATAATAATAATAATAATAATAATAATAATAAATTACTACTACTACAACCACTACTACTACTACTACTACTACTACTACTACTACTACTACTACTACTACTACTACTACTACTACTACTACTAATGATGATG
Organism: Maea johnstoni; assembly: GCA_963942565.1. Taxonomy (NCBI): domain Eukaryota; kingdom Metazoa; phylum Annelida; class Polychaeta; order Spionida; family Magelonidae; genus Maea; species Maea johnstoni. The sequence goes on along the minus strand of OZ012690.1, from coordinate 11,447,630 downwards.
ATGATGATGATTATGATGGTGATAATAATAATAATAATGATAATAATAATAATAATAATAATAATAATAATAATAATAATAATAATAATAAACGTTGTGTTCTTTTCCGTCCTACTTTGGTCATCATCAATCACAACAACAACAACAGCAACAACAACAACAACAACAACATAACCAATAATGATAATAATAATAATAATAATAATAATAATAATAATAATAATAATAATAATAATAATAATAATAATAATGAAATAATAATAATGATAACAAGAAGAAGAATATGACTAAGAAGAAGAAGAAGAAAAAATATATAATAATCATAGAAGAAGAAGAAGGAAAGGAAGAGGAGAGGTAGTATTAGTAGTACTAGAACTAGTAGTCGTTTTATCATCATCAGAGAAACATCGTGCTATAATGCAACAGCAGAATCAGCAGTAACAGAAGCCCTGGAAACCGATCTTTGCAGAATAGAAGTTCACTCTCACGTCCTCAAATGTGACACACAGCGTGTAGCCATCCAGAAGGACTCAATTCTAGAAGGGAAAGTGTGCATTGAGCATGTAATATTTTGATGGAAAACGCGAAGTTGTGCGGAGAAAGGCGCCCGCGACCGCATGTCAATGGTTGTTAAAGTTCTATCTCACTATACTCTATTGATAACTTGAACAATTGAGCTTTTGTTGTAGTTAGATATGATCCCATGATGTTGTGTGCTTCATGCACGAGTCCACCAGCTGAACGGCACCAGCCCACCCTGCCCCCCTCCCCCTGATTGTTGGCGCGCAATAGCTCAAAGAGACTGGCACTAGTCTATTCAATGGAAAATTCACGCGCACATGTCTCAAGGGACTGGCATGCTAGTCTATCCACTGAGTTCCCACACGCGCTGGCGAGGTCCGCCGATCCACACCGCAACAAGTAATCTCCATTTTCTTATGAGTAAGACACTAGCGACGCCAAATATACAACATTTTATTGACAGACAATCATAATAGGATGATTTTAAACCGGATAAAACGCATCATATATTTAAATAGGAAAAAAGTACCAGACAATGACGTCACTTTGTTACCCTCTATATTAAAAACACATTTTCAGGAGAAGTCACTGGTTCCTGCTGACTCTTCTCCAGTCATTTTAGTTATGCTTGAATTGAGATGAAGAACCAGCTCTTAACATTTCCCAACAAAGGTATTACATTACAACAGTTATCAACACTTTAATAGATAGATAAAAATAGTATACCACTAACTAACTTCAAATGTGTTTTTATATCGTGGCATACGCAAAGTAAATAATTTTCGAAAATGTGACCCAATCACGAATGACAAATGCGGGACTGTGCTCTATAAAAGAATATGCAAATACACCCACAGAGGTGTAAAAGGTACCTAATTCGGTATTATGACAAAATCATGAACATTTCTTTCAATAGAAATATTCTAAACTATTTACAATTTCGATAAAGTTAAAGTTGAACAGTTTTATTCAATCAAATAACTTGCAAAAGTTAATTTGGTCAACTACTCTAAGCACATTACTGTACTCCAATCTACCTATATAACTAGCCTCATTGCCTTTGACGGTAAGCACAATCGATGGTTATTGCGCTTTCCCGTTCTCCCTCCCGATTTGTCGTCAGATCAGGAGCGCGAGGGAATGCTAATTTTGGGTGAGGGCGTGTTGGACCAAGAGCCCGGGCACTTTTATTTAACCGTCTGAGGCCAAAAGGTTTGAGGGTGGTTTCTAGACCAAAATTTTGTGCTGAATCTGAAAATCCATTTCTTACAAACGGCAGGTGGTGGGTGCGGCGGGAAATCGGCATTTTTGAGTGATTTTGGCACTTTTTTGTATGTTAATTTGCATAATGTCTCACATTATCGGATCAGTGTCAGATCATGGCAAATTTGGTATCATATTGAAGCTCTCAACCGTGGGAGTTCATTCATGTGTAGATTTGGTGGTTTCAGTGGTTGCCATGGCAACGGGAGCCACGAATTAAGCAAAAACAGAGGAAAAATGGGCATTTTTTGAATTTGTGTGTTACCTAAGTGTCATTCACCCCCAGTCAATAGACCCAAGGGCTTCAGTATGGTTATTAAAAACTTCCCTGATCTTTTCTTGATCAATTCATGCCAATCATAGTTAACTAAAATATTTTGGGCCTGAAGTACAGGTCTTTGAAAATGGTGATACTGCAAATGAGGTGTCTATCGACAATATGGCTTGAAGTGAGGCATTTTATCAGATCAGTGTCAGGTCGTGGCAAATATGGGGGTTCATTCATGTATAGTTTTAGTAGTTTCAGTGGTTGCCATGGCAACGGGAGTCAAGAATTTTAAAAAAAGAGGAAAAATGGACATTTTCGTAATTTGTGTGATACTTTGTCATTTACCCCCAGTGGACACACCCAAGGGCTTCAGTATGGTTATTGGAAACTTCCTTCATCTTTTTTCTTAATCAATTTATACCAATATTTTTTTATATGACTAACATATTTGTGGTCTGAAGTACAGGCCTTTGAAAATGGCGATAACTCAAATGTAGTGTCTATTGACATCATGGCTTAAAATGAGTCATTTTATCAGATACGTGTTAAATCATGGCATATATGGTACCAGATTGAAGCTCTTACCCTTGGTAAGTTTATTCATGTGTGGTGTGGAAACTTTTAGTAGTTGCCATGACAACAACAGTTAAGACAATCCACATTTTTTGTAAATTCTGGTAAAAGTGAGTGTGATTTACCACATGTCAATACACCTTTGGACTTTAGTATGGTTATTAAAATCTTCCTTGCTCTTGAAATTCATTCCAATTCTATTTGACCTTTGAAAATGACAGCGACGCACATGTGTTGGCTATCCATAATATGGCTTTCAGTTACTGTTATTTTGATTTATCTGTTCTCTCCTCTGAATGGATACTTCTAAAGGTATTCTGCTAGACACACTCTAAAGTCTTCCCATAAAAAGAACTATTTTTGGTTAATACCAGTATTTTAGTGTATACAAATATTAGGGATTGTCCAATTACGGTAATCGGACATGCTGATTATCCGTTCATCCAACCTCTGACTTTGGAATTCAATAGCAATTTCATAAGTTTTTTGAAAAGACTTGTATCTTGAATTAGCCTATTGATGGACTGAGAGATTCCACAATATAAAAGACTGCATCATCTTTAAATAAAATCGTGCATAACTGTAACAATTAAAACTAAGGGCTTCAAGTGATATTTTAAGAGCTAGCTCTTTTACAAAAATGGAGCAATTAATGATGTATATAAATGCCCCAATAAAGATTCTAGGTAGCCCCCAGACAGATTCTGAACACTACAAAAATATAGTAACTTAATGCTTGTTAGGGTGTTCAAAGTGAAATACTCATACTCATACCTGCTGCCAAATTAGATGAGGAAGCTTTGATAGACTGTTGCTGCAGTTTCTTAGCCTTGCATTATATGCACTTTATTCCTTTAAATTGAAATGATCACTTCATTGTAATTTACACATTGCCAAAGGTCTTTGATAGTCAATGAACAAAAAGTTCCTTTATTCAACATTAGTGTCTGATTCATCCAATGATAGCCTACAGCTGACATCTTTATCCGATTCCTCTGTGCTGTCATAAACTTGATTGCATCTGGAATCTCCTCTCCCTCAAACTAGCTAATCTTTTACTGTCTGTTTTTTTACAAAATCCAACCACTCTCAAGAGGATCCATTTCAAAGGCCTGTACTTCAAATCAACAAAACAGAGTAACTAAATTGCAAAAGCGGGCAGCCCGCTTAATATTGGATGAAGATTTGTCAATTCCATCTTCTGATCTATTCAAAAAGCTTAAATGGCTCCCTTTTCCTAAATATGTGGAATACAAACAGACTGTCACTGTATACAAAAGCCTTAATGAGTTAAACCCCCATTATATGAACAAACCTTTCTCATATACACAAGATAACCACAGCTATGGTACTCGAAATACAACCTCCTCGCTATTAGCTCTTCCAAAATGTAATAAATCAATTGGCCAAAAATGCATTTCATACTGCACTCTGGGCCCAAAGTTGGGAATGGCTTAACTGAAGCAATCAGATGTGCACCATCTCTACCTTCCTTCAAGTCTCGATACCTAAAAGCAATGTGCTGTACTACTTTGTAACCCTCAGGCTACTTGTAAACATGCCAGAGGGCCTCAGGGAAGATACTTACCACTGGACTGAGTTACCCTCTTTAAATAAAGATTTCATTATTCTGTTTATTATTATTATTATCATTATTATTATTATTATCATCATTGCAGATCGGCCAGGCAAGATTGATTGCTTTCTCACCTCTGCACTGATTATGTTATGTCTGTTCACATTATAATGGTAGCTTTTGGTTCCAATGCCTACATTATGATAAAGAGTGCCCTGCAAGGAGTTCGGCAAACTCATCTCTTCTCTGAATGGCAGGAATGCTGTCTTGGATTTTCTAGATCCCAGGCTTTAATTGAACTCCTTAGGGTGTGGCAAAATCAGGTCCCTGTGTCTTTGATGGAGGCCTTCTTGTAGGTATCACAGACAAAGTCCACTCTTGTTGCAAAAAGTCAAACAACTTCATAAGGATGGCTTTTGAGCCACCAGCATAGGTCAATGGAAGGTTGACCATGCATCGCACAATTCCTAGCTGATGATAGCAAAGAAAGACATGATATGGCATGCAAAGCACATCATCCAAAGTATGAGAAACTCCGCTATTGTTATCCGGTCATATAAAGGTTTCCTCAGTAACTGTGTCAACCTGATAGCTGGCTTGTGGAAGCATGCAATCCTGCCTGACCCATCTGTAATGGATTATCTGGAGAATGTTGGGATTTTGAAAGATGGACAGTACATCTAATTTGGCAGCAGTTGAAAATCTATCCTTTTTTAGATTAATAATTTTCCATAGAAAGGAAAACCCATTCTGAAGTATAAGAGTATTTTAGTTACTACAGTTACTATATTAATACCTACTAAATTACTGATAATAACCAAAAATAGTACTTTTTATGGGAAGACTTTAAACTGTGTCTAGCAGAATAGCATAAGAAGTATCCATTCAGAGGAGAAAGTAGATAAATCGAAATAACAGTAACTTAAGCCATAGCGTGGATAGCCAACACATGTGCGTCACTGTCATTTTCAAAGGACGGTATTCAGACCTAAAATATAATATAGAATTGGCATGAATTGATCAAAAGCAAGGAAGATTTAAAATAACCATACTTAAGTCCGTAGGTGCATTGACATATAGTAAATCACACTCAATTATCACAGAAATTACAAAATAATGTGAATTTTCTGTTTTTCATTAATTCTTGACTGCTGTTGCCATGGCAACCACTAAAGATTCTCACACCAGAGGAAGAGCTTCAATTTGGTATCACATTTGCCATGATCTAACACGTATCTGATAAAATCATCTTAAGCCATATTGTCAATAGACACTGCATTTGAGTTATCGCCATTTTCAAAGGCCTGTACTTCAGACCACAAATATGTTAGTCATATAAAATATTGGTATAAATTGATCAAGAAAACGATGAAGGAAGTTTCCAATAATCATACTGAAGCCCTTGGGTGTGTCCACTGGGGGTAAATGACACTTAAGTATCACACAAATTACAAAAATGTCCATTTTTCCTCTTTTTTAAAATTCTTGACTCCCGTTGCCATGGCAACCACTGAAACTACTAAAACTATACATGAATGAACCCCCACGGTTTAGAGCTTCAATTTGATACCATATTTGCCACGACCTGACACTGATCTGATAAAATGCCTCACTTCAAGCCATATTGTCGATAGACACCTCATTTGCGGTATCACCATTTTCAAAGACCTGTACTTCAGGCCCAAAATATTTTAGTTAACTATAATTGGCATGAATTGATCAAGAAAAGATCAGGGAAGTTTTTAATAACCATACTGAAGCCCTTGGGTCTATTGACTGGGGATGAATGACACTTAGGTAACACACAAATTACAAAAAATGCCCATTTTTCCTCTGTTTTTGCTTAATTCGTGACTCCCGTTGCCATGGCAACCACTGAAACCACCAAATCTACACATGAATGAACTCCCACGGTTGAGAGCTTCAATATGATACCAAATTTGCCATGATCTGACACTGATCTGATAATGTGAGACATTATGCAAATTAACATACAAAAAAGTGCCAAAATCACCCAAAAATGCCGATTTCCCGCCGCACCCACCACCTGCCGTTTGTAAGAAATGGATTTTCAGATTCAGCACAAAATTTTGGTCTAGGAACCACCCTCAAACCTTTTGGCCTCAGACGGTTAAATAAAAGTGCCCGGGCTCTTGGTCCATGTCGGTGGTTGGCCCCGATACCTTCCACCTTGACCGTGGCCTGCCGTGTGGACCACGGCGTTGCCAATGACTGCTAGCTGTCTCTCGACCCTGTCCGAAATCGGGTCCCTGCTGGGGCATGAAAGATTGATGCCTAAGACTTAAAACCAAGCGGCCGATTGGTTTCCCTATCATCCTCACCTACTTACATGCGCCCTAGCAGCAACTTGGCAGAAAAACTGACCAAAAATGAAAATTCCAAATTTAAGTTTTAGCGTGTTCCTGCATGGCAGCGTAAGCAGGGTCTACCAACTGCAAGATCGCATTAGCATGCGTTATGAAATTACGAACACATATGTAAATTTTACTTAATGACCAGAGTTTGTGGAGAATAACAGGGCGGGTACTTTCCAGTTAATTACAAATTTATAAATCAATAGTTGTTGTTTTGTTTTTATTTTTGCATTTGCACCATTTGAAATTCGTCCAAAGTATGCCTTTATTGGGCAGATATTACATGCACCTGGATGGTAGGGCCTTTTTCTGACTACTCTGAAAGCTTTGACATGTCCAGGGCATCATGTTTGATTGTTAACCCACATTAACCACCTGCATTAACCAATGATTAAGATTATTGGTTTCGCATCGTTTTTCTAGGGTTGTCCTGCCACTGAAGAATCAGTGATATTAATATTTCATATTTTCCTTTGAATATAACTCCATTCTCTGAGTGCAATTAACTGCCAGCAGACTCCCCGCAGGGCTTGTATTCTGTAAAAAAGTACCAGACCATAACGTCACTGAATCACTCCGCATGCGGTCACCGAACAACATAGGTGTATCCCAACACTTCGCCAAGAAAATTTCCGAAAAATAACACGCTCATGACCAACATATAGGGCGCCCAAACACTAACGACGCCAAGGATTCAACATTCCACTGACAGACGATAATAAAAGAAAGCTTAGAAGTGTGTAATAAACGCATTGTCGGGTTATTTGTGTGGTCACGTGATCACTGGCTGTCCCCTTGATGCGCTAAGATATTTAACAGGAGATGGCTGAGCGCAGTCAAAATAGCTGGTATCGCGATCAAGATCGCAAAATTCAAAGAATTGGCGCCCGCACGTCTAGCGGGGAATATCTCAACTATAATGCTCCGTCCCCGTCCCGCCGCAAGGTGGCTACCCACAATGCACTGCAACTTCCTTTTTAAACAGCATCCTCACGGTAATAGAATTTCTAGTCGTACTCAAGCAAAATCGGTGTCAATCCCTCGGAAATAAAAATCGAAAGATAATCATCTACCACCGAAATGTATTCTAGACTTTATATTTGTTCTTACTAGGTAGAAGGAGATATTTATTTGTCACGATTAAGTAGTAAATTAGCACTTATTATCTTCGGTGTCTATATTGGACATGTCGGCACTTCGACTGTACTACGAGTTGCCACAAACATTCGAGTGCTTGTGAACGTCTGAGTAGGTTGTCACTTGTCACGTCTATACAGTTGATTATGATACTAAGCGCACATTTTCGAAGTTAACCTTTCATTTGTTTGGTTTTGCCGGTACGTATATAGCATGAGAAATTGTTGAAGAGATTTGATGAGACGTGTCAAACTATCTTGTTTGGACTTAACATGCAGAAATGGTTCGTCCCTTCCTTGCTTCAAGTCTAAATAATTCCAATTGTGTTACTCTTTTGTACCACGAATGTCGATCACTTCACCTCGAGTCATCTTGGCTGATAATCGTGAAATAGGCCCCAGGGCTTGCACTAACCGAATCTTGATGCCAATACAGTTCAAGAGGACAAGACGGAGTTGTGGAATACATGTTATTAGTAGACAACTACGGTATAGACAGTTAGATACTTCCATCTGTTTCTACTGTTATTGACATGAAGATTCAACGTCACGATTGACATTGTACATTGTCATTGGGTTCCTTAAAGGTGCTAGAAGTCCCTTGGTATTTCCATAAATGGATGGAATTCTGCAGGAGTTATCGATGTGTCATTGACCATCACTAAAAGGGTCACAGCAATGGATTAGCTGATATACCCTGCTCGTAGCCAATGAGCATTCACAATTCTCTAAATAGTGCGCCAACCTGTGGCATCACTCCCCCTTCACACTGGCCACCCCTCAAGTATTTCTCCCGATGCTTTCTGTTTGCAAATAATGGTGTCTGTAAATACTGACCTGTATTTGTCAGTTTATGACAGATATCTAGACTAAATGGCACCCTTTCACCAGGGGGTTGCTGACCTCTCAGTGAGGTCACATTACACTAGGCCTAATGGGATTGAATGGGAATATTCGGTTTGTGACACATTTCTAACTGCCACCCTTTCACCTCTTACAGATGGCCCCTAAGAAGGAAGCGAAGAGGAAGTCCACCCTTAAGGAGGTTGTGACTCGTGAGCTCACTATCAACATCCACAGGAGGATCCATGGCATGTAAGTATTCTTTATGAAATACGGTCTCACTCTGACGAGATACTAGATAAAACATGTTTCCTATCAACCTTTTAATTTAAGGTGGCTTATGGGGTTAATTTGTGAATATGGGGTCATTTAGAGATTTCTACATGTTAAAGACCACTCACTTTCCCTCATAATCATTAAGCAGGCCAACTCTGTGTAGAAGAGATGTGATGTGATTTGAAACATGGACAAGGGCCACTGGTCTCAGCCACTCAAAGGCAGGGACTTACCCAGCCAACCACCATGGAGTCATTTAGACTCCCAAACACAAAGATTTTTGGGAAAATGACACCCAGTTGTATTTTGCAAGATTTTCTGTATTTGTGAGTCCAAGGAAATATTTCAAAAGTTTCACTCATAGAAGACAATAGGTACATTAAATGACATAGAGAAGCACATTTTGTTTTGCTAAGTCAATATATAAGGTTGCTATGATCATTCATGTAAATTGGGTAACTAACTTTCGACACCCTAAACTTCAAAAATCCTCAATTTTGACCCCCTGTTTCCAAATCCTGGGTAACACCCTGAGTCAAAGGTGTTCCCACTGACTGCTGGTCTCTCACCACTTCTAGATTTCAAATTTGTTCAAGGGATGTATTGTCAGCGCTCAACAAATAGCATAGTCCCTAGGTCCCATCTCCCAGGGGATCTAAATTCCAAAAACGGCCCTATCAGGCAACCTAAAGTTGGATTCGGTGGACTACCTGAATCCTGGGGGAAGTTTCCCACTAAAAGACTACAAAATGTTAGCGAAAAAAGTGGCTGCTAACTAAAACGGTGGCAAGACTACCTGAGTATAGGTCCAGGTAGCCCCGCTTGCCTACCTACGGAGCCCCGCTACCTGGTCCTTCTGGGGACCGTCGAGCTCTGATTGTGGCAACTGTCTTTCCCAATCAATAGAATGTATCAAAGGATTGCACTCTAAAAGCCTGGTTTCTGCAGGTAAAATCATTATAGTTGGAAACAAGATGTTACCCTGCGAGGCTGGTACAGTCTTGATTTTGCTGGTGGTATGTAAATGAAATTTCAATTGATAGTTAAACATTCCAGTATAGGAGAAAAATATGCTAAGTACGAAATCCTGAATAAACTACTCAACTAGCAACCTTGCCTGGTAAAATGTTCACATAATTTTATAGCCACACTAGTGCTGGGACTTGGCCCAAAAAATGAACTCGAACCCTTGCCAAATCCAGCGACCAATGCACATGATTTGAAACCACATTGTGCCGGCACATGTCGGACACACATACTGTGTGCCATCGCAATTGTGAATCGGTGTACCACAGGGTCTTAGCCGATATTTGGAAACAGGGTGTCCAAATAGAGGTTTCATAGAGTTTTGCGTGTCCAAAGTGTGGTACAAAATACATACTACTAATAAGATAGACCCTATACCTTTACAGATTTTGCTTTTTAAGGCCAGATACTGCTTTGTGTGTCTTATAAGAGTGAAACTACAGCTTCTACATCTTCTATCTTCTAAGAAAAGTAATCTTTAGCAAATTCTGACATAAACTTTTGGGTGTCCAAACTGTCAAAAAACAGTGTTCTGCGTGTCCAAATGACACGCTGGACACATTACGGCTAAGCCCCTGGTGTACCATATTTTAGCTGTCGCTAGGCCACACATGCATCTGAAGCATGTGTTGATACAAAAATGATGTCAGCTCATGCTTTCCGAGCTATCAAATTTTGGATTCTAGCGCTCGGATTGGAGGCCCCACCTACCGAAAGCTCGAGCTTCCGAGTAATCATCCTACCACTACCACATAGTATATGATCCACTTGAATGTCTTGTCTTATTGACTATCTTTTTCTTCCTCAGCGGCTTCAAGCACAGGGCACCAAGAGCCATAAAGGAAATCAAGAAATTCACAGAGAAGGCTATGGGCACCGAGGATGTGCGCATCGAGCCCCGTCTTAACAAACACATCTGGTCCCAGGGCGTAAGGTGAGTGCTTGCTACGGTTGGGAATCAATTATGATCGCTCACTTTTTCAGTAATTGGGTACCAGAGGTCTAGAGCGTAAAACTAAGTGCAGGCCTTGACATAAACTTTTTGAGTGCTAAACTAGGAGATGTGTTATTTTGAGTGTGTCACCAGCATCACAGCCTTAAAACATGCATTTTGGGTATCAAATGTGAACTGTTTACTTGAAACCTGTTGTAATTATTGCTCTAGGGTGTCTGTGGGCAAGTGACATGAGGCTTTCACTTGCACAGCCTCACTAGGGGTAAGGCTTCAGCTAGAAACTGTGGATGACTGCCAGGCTATTGGTTCCCAAATCTTCATAGCCTGAGTGGGTGTGGGCTGGTCTTAGGCAGGATTTCAAAAATGCCTGTCCAAAATAGCAAATTAAAATTTCTGCCCCTCCAGATTTAGCTACTAGTCAACTTCAAATTCCTATACAGGGGTCAGGCTTGGGTAGACCACTGGACTAGGTTTTCAAATAGCCTAGATTGTCTAAATGTTGCAGTCCTTTCCCTATAAACAGTTTTTGAAGGCTTAAGCTATCTTTTCACTGTTAGCATATTGGAATTGTATCAAAGGACAAATGGTGTTCTTCAACTGATTTTATTACTGCGCATGATTTTAAAATTTCACTTTTCTTATAGCCAGCTGGGCTACAAAGGCAGATATTATTATAGCCAAATACAATTTTCTGTAGCCATTGGCTATGGGGCTAGTGTCTAGCTGGACCCCTGCCTATACCAACTACATTTAATAACCTATTGTGTGAAAAGGGCCAATTTACACTTCAGCTGTGTCCTAGGAGATAGTTTGTTAGGGAAATATTTGGTTATTACCCCCCAAAAGTCAAAATTGAACATTATTTATAGAAATTTTTGCCTGTCCAAAAAGGAGGTTTTCAGGAAACTGTCCAAAAGACAGACAGGATGGGTTCTGGCTATGTCCCTGGGTGTGCCACCCAGCTAGAGGGACCGCAATATATTCAAAAGCCTACCATAAACATGTTATTATATATAGAAAAGGTATAATACCCTAATGTTATGCCTGAGTATTTGTATTTCAGTGAAAATATTCAATTATCTGCTTGAGAATTAACGTTTTCATGAATTTCCTAAGTGTCCTAATGTATGGTTTTTGGGTATCCAAATGAGGCCCAGACACCCTGCCGACCAAGACACTGGAAAATAAGAGAGGATTTTGAAATCAATGTCTACCAAAAAAGAATATTTCAGAACTTGTTTGAAGGTAAAATGCATATCTTAATGCAACCCAAGACTCTTAAAGTATAATGCTAGAAGTTAGAACCAGTTTTGGGCCAAAACCTATATTTTCGATTCAGTGTTACATATCATCCTGCTTCCCAGTACTGATTGTGTGTTGTTTGTTTCCTGCAGGAATGTGCCATACCGCATTCGCGTGAGACTCCACAGGAAGAGAAACGAAGACGAGGATTCCGCCAACAAGCTCTTCACCCTTGTCACATACGTGCCCTGCGCATCCTTCAAAAGTGAGTCACAAATACCTGTCTGTAGCCTAGAATTGGTTACCAGTAGTGCTTAGGCACCTTAGGCCTAAAAAAGAAATTGTTTGTTTCCTGTAATGGTTGGGGGAAAAAATAGGATAGGTAGGTCGGTAAAAAAAATGTTTGGATTATTTTTTTGGTCAAAATGTGTGTTTTATGCATGTTTTACGTTGATTTGGAGTTGGGAGGGCGGAAAAAACTTTGGGGTAGGGATTTTTATGAAACAAACAACTTTTTTTAGGCCTTAGATGAATAGAAATGGATTGGTTTCCACATACCAGTTACCATAGGACCTATTATGAGGCCCTGGACACACCTTATCTCACTGAATCTAGTCTCAGTGTGATGTCTCTAGGAGACAAAGACTGATGAGTATTTGATATTTGTTTACATTATTGAGGTTGTTCACGCACATGTGCCGAACTCACCTCCCGGGCTGTTCTTGTCATTACCTGGGCTAGAAGTGGTCTCCAGGGTGTTGAGAAAGGTCTGTTGGTTATACGATGATCAACATTTATAGTTACGCCTATGCGTTCAACATGTCATTTGGACACCCAGAACATTTTTTGATAGTTTGGACTAGAGCTGCACTCACCACTCACGAACTCGAGTGGCTCGAGCACTGGAGCAAACTCGCTGAGCTCGAGCTGAAATGTTCAAATCGTGAGCTCGTCGATGTTGGGGACACAAAAGTAACACAGGGCACATAACACACATTATCAACATACATAACTGCTTATCGCTGTCATGTCTTCTTTACAATCCCCAATGTATACATTCAAGCGGTGTTGAGTGTTAAACTGACCTTTGTACCTCGTCAGCACGTTTTGTAATTAATTAAACTTGGCAATTTTAATAAATGTCCGCCAATAAATATTTATTTCTTAGTAGCTGGGCTGGAAAATAAATATCTTTTTGGAAAATCAGAAGGTCCGTGAGCTCATGAGCTCACGAGTCAAACGGGTGGTGAGCTCATGAGTGGATCTCCCTCCGTGAGTGCAGCTCTAGTTTGGACACCGTTAAGTTTGTCAGAATTTGCTGATGATGACTTATCTTAGAAGATAGAAGCAGTAGTGTCACTTTTATAAGACACACAAAGCAGTTACTGGCCTAAAAAAGAAAATCTGTAAATATATAGGGCTTATTTTATTAGTAGTATGTACTTGGTACCACACTTTGGACACTTGATAATTGATTGATTTTTTTGCTATAATTACTGATTAATCAATCATTAAAACAAGATATATTACATGTATTTTCGATTATGTCCTCTGCTTACATAATTTAAGTTTCCATTTAAAAGGGGCCTAATTTACCAATTAAACTATGCATAAAGGTAAATATTATTGTAATGGTCATGAACTATGAGTTCCTGACCATTAATCAAAATTTACGGGTAATCAGCCATATATATGGCATGGATTAACATTGATGATAATCAATCAATTAATTGAAAATTTGTACTATTAATCAAACTGAAATTTTCCAAAGATTCCCAGTACTAAACACTAATGAAATACCCTTTACATGAATGCAAATATTTTGTGTATCACATATGATATCATATATAAAAAAATATTGTGATAATTCACATTTCCAACTTGCCAGTTTGTTCTGGCAGTGCTGCTTCCTACTTACCTTGTCCCACCTTGCCAAGCACTTATGTTGGTGCCTTGGTAGAGCTGAATTAGGGCTTGGCGCCTTTAAAATGTTCACACTACTGTTTGCTTACCACTGTTAGCTTCAGAAATTTCACCAAGTAATAGCGAAATGCCTTCTTGTGGAGAGATCTAGGTAGCAATTAAGTGAATTTTATATGTTTTGAATTTTACCAATACAATACGATACTAATTTCTTTCGAAGCAATACTTTTTCTCATTCAAAATTGGTATTTGGTATAGTATCGAGTACCAGTACTTATTCCTAATCTGAATGCTGTTCTTGTTCAAATGATGCAGTTCTTATGGACAAATTTTGTGAAGTTAATGGGTGCTTTCTGTATGTATATTGTATATCATTAGTTAATCAAGTCAATCTTTTTGTTTTGGTTGTGTTTTAATATTTCCTTTTTCCTTTCCTTCCAGATCTCCAGACACAGAACGTAGACGCAGAGGATTAAGGGAAGCCGTGGAAAATGAGAATAAAAAAAATGTAAATTAAAATGAATGTAGTCTCTTTTTTCTTTGGAATGGAGGACCTGGTATTGATTCATCAGAGTTTTAGTGATTAGATAGATTTGCAACATTGTCACTTCAAATAATCAAATCATGGCCAAAAAAGTTGCATCTGTTTTGGGCACATCTTGAAGACCAAAACAATAGTTGAAGGATGACATTGTTAATCACATCAAAACACATCTCTTCAGAATTTTTGCGAATTTAGGTTTTAATACCAATGTTTTGAGTAATATCTAGGTATTGGCACCTTTAATATTGTCACAGTAAGATACATTATCAATATTTCTATAACAAAAAGATACCATACCAATATTTTGAACGATTGACGATGCTGCTTGCCTCTCCGGGACATAATTTTGTTGAGTAACGGTGCCAATCCCTTGCAATATCATAAGAGGAATCTTGTTAACCCTTCCAATTCTAAGGCTACTTTCACCCAAAGCCCTAGAATGCAAAGATTTTTGATAATCATCTGAACCCTGTCATGGTGGTACTCATTGGATAGCTCTCGCTGAGTGCTCTCAGATGAATACCCAAATACCAGGGTTTCCGTCATGTTCCAGGATTTTTGTATTGGCCAAATTAGCCAACAGCAGCACAAGGGTTAAATCCTTTCCAGGCAAGAATAGATTGATGGAGAGTTGGAGTTAGCCATGCCAAGCTGGCTACCATTTGTCATTACCTGGCTCCTAGATGGAAGCCCTAGTAGTGTGTGGCAGTCTTCGGCTCTGGAAGAAAGACTCCTGCTTCAAACAGTTACATTAAAACCTGAAATAGTGGCTGAGAGTGGTGTAAAATGTTATTTCTAAGAAAGAGAAAAAATGAACCTTCATAGTGGCATTGCCCAGTAGAAATTTTACTAAGTATGTGGTTTCTTAAGTTATTGATTGTAAGGTAATTGAGAGTTTCCACAGCTCAATATTTCACAAGATATATACATCTTAGCTCTACTGCTGTTGCAGCTATTCTGTAGATTTCAGACTAGCTCATGGTCTTAGCCAGCAGGGCATCTGGGTGCCTTTTTGGACACCCAACCCCTTATAAAGAACCCCTCAGGACACAAAAATCTCAATCTCAAGCTTATTATTGAATTTTATCATCTCCTTATAATTCCCATGACATTGTTTAATGATATCATGCCTTATTTTGATGAATATATACATGTTCATGGTTGAAATATGAGTATATTGTGATCCCCCTTAAAAATTTGGAAGCCCCAAAATTTTACAACTGCCAATTTTAGGCACCCACTTTCTAAACCCTGGCTAAGGCACTGGACAAGCTTGTAGATTACCATAACTCTGCATTACCCTACCCTGCTAGAAAGAAGTCCAAGAACATAAGGAAACAGTTGTCAATATTCCCATAAAATGAACACTGTTCGCCTTCTGATGTAAGCATAGACTAGGTTCCTTGGCCACCTAGAGTATTTGGTGCCTGATAACAGAAAAAAATAGCAGAAAATACATATGACAGTCTAGAGATCTAGGCTAATGGAACCACTGTGTCAAGCACCAACAAAGAAGAAAACATGAAATGTCCCTCATCTGGGTTTTAAAAAACTTTGTGTCCGAAATTGACAAAATTAAAAATTTAACTCAAGGGGCGAGTGGCCAGGCTATGTTACACCAACATCTTTTATCTTTACAAAAATTTCTAGTCAAGTACTTATTAAGTTTCAGGATTTTAGTTCATTCAGAGAGCTCAATTCATCAATTTGTTAAATGCCTTTGAATTACTCAGCAATGGATCTGAGTCTACATTTTTCTGAAAAAAAAACAACTTGGTGATTATTTGGTGGTGGTGCACTTTCTAAACTGAAACGTATGTGTGGTTATGAAATGAAGGTAGTTTCTGAGGTTTTGGAAATGGTACCCACTACTTCAGGCTAACCCTTACGCTGCTGGTGGCTAATTTGATCAATACAAAATAAAATAATGTACAAAAACCTGAAAAATGACCGAAACCCTGGCAAATGGGTACTCATCTGAGAGTACTCGATGAGATCTTTCCAATGAATACCAAGATGATAGGGTTTAGAGGATTTTAAAGATTTTTCAGTTCTTGTGCCTTAGACAAAAGTAGTCTCAGCATTGAGAGGGCTAAACAAATATCAAACGAAGCCCAACCCACACATACTCCACACTTATACAATCACTCTACAATACAGCCAACTCTATCCCTTAGCTAGAGTACAAGAAATCCACAAAGTAAACCCTGGTTACATGTTGGAAAAAAATTCTGTCAGAACCCAAAAGAAAAGAAAAGTTGACTTATGTGTCTTGGGGACGAAAGTGGTTTAGAAATTTTCTGTAAGGCTCCCCCCCCCCCCCCCCCCCCTCAAAAAAAAGTGCAAGTTTTAAGAATAAACATTGTAAGGGTGATACAATCAACTACAGGAGTTTATCAATGTTGTAGTAGAGTCGCAGATTTGAGAATGTATATTTCCCACCCTTCAGGTTACAGGGATTAACTGTCTGATTCTATTTAGTTGAGAATAGGCTGTTAGAAATATCTCGCTACCAGTCCAAGTCGGCAGACGCCAAAAAAAATAAAGAAATAAAAAAGAACATTTTCCAACTTTTTTTTTATTCTTAAATGACTCATTTCCTTCCCCCAGAGCTCGTAAGACAAGTAATTAAATTGGAGGGGCCTTACTGTAATTTCGTCACCTACAAGAACCAGATTCCCTACTCACAAGCAGATTAAATCCTCATGCCACTGGTGGCTAATTTGGTCAATACAACGTAATCCAAAAAGCCTGAAAAACTACTGAAACCCTGACAAACAGGTACTAGTACTCAGTGAGAGCCATCCAAGGAATACTAACACGAAAAGGCTTAGACGGTTTTCAAAAATCTTTGCATCTTTTTGCTTTGGACAAAAAGTAGCCTTATAAATGGAAGGGTTCAGTAGTTTGACAAAAGCTATGCTGCCACCTATCGTCGACGTCGAAAACTATAATACCTGCACGCCAAACGATGAGACAGCGCTTTCTGTTCGAGAATTCTCATTAATTAGTCTTCTTTACGGCAATGCATATAAAAAGTGATCGACATCAATAGGAAATCACCATGATGTTGAGGATGCGCCAGAAAAATAAAATTGCACAACTTATTTCTAATCAGCCTACCTACAGTGATAGGTTTAGCAGATACGGTCCAATAGGCATGTTGGAAGCTGCGACAAATGAGCAATATCTTATTAGTATATGTTATAGCACTAAGATACTTTGCCCTCTGCTGATAGTGCATGCGTGTATCTTAGTACGTAAGTTTGTCATGTGAGTTTCGATTTGACTTACGCAGAATTTATTTGAAGGATTTACAATATAATCATTGCGCAACACCTTAGTTTAGATATCATATCAATTTATTTCATTATCTATCACTAATTTTAGTTGAGACCTTGTCAACTCTGCTGTGTATACAGCATGCCTATTCATCTAAGTTATTAACACGGCATCTTGCGGGTAAGCTTTTGTCTAGCCTAGATTTCTAGGCTGTCATATGTATTTTCTGTTATGTTTATTCTGTTACCCAGAGAAAGTCCGATACAATGCGATAGGAATGAAGATGAATGTAGTGGAAAGCTGTATGAAGCTACTGGCGCAACACAGCGCAAAGGTTAGGCAAGTATGGAAGAAGAATGGATCCGTGCGCCAAAATAGAGGCCGGCGCACGGATCCATGTCTCAGAGGGAATGGTTAAAGATGTAACAGTTATGAAATATGAGGAAAATGGGTAGTGAGGAAAAGCAATTTAGTGATCGTGTAAATATACAAGTTCACATGGGAAAAAAAAAGAAAAGGTCTGATTTTTGTTACTGAAATACCATGAAGCTGAGAATATGGGGAATTCAAAAACATTAATCAGAATTTGCCATAACGCACACGTACCCTGATTTAAGAACTTATAAATGTAAATGTAATCTTTATTTTAAGTCGGTATATAAATTACAAGAAACACGAGCTACTGAGGCTCTTGGCCGACTGGCCCGACGGCTTACAGTGCCCTCCGAAGCACTGGAAAGCAGCAAGAAAATAAATTTTCTTTTTCTGTGCCCCCATCGGGAATCGAACCCAGGTCAACTGCGCCGAAGACAAGCGTGCTAACTACTTGACCAACTCACCTGCTGTGGCCAGGTTCATGGTATCCTCAGAGTTAGGACTAGACAGGCGTAGACACGCGTGTAGCCAAGCGTCCAGAGAAGTGGAGCAGAGAACCACCCACAGCTTCACTTATTGCGACATCTAAATTTCACTTATTGCGACATCTAAAATGTAAGTAGACGTGCGCGAAAATATACAGAAAATTTTCCCATAAATTGTGATAATACACGCTATCAATCTCACGCATAACTTAGATTTTTGGCCGCTCTGTTTCATAGATTAACTCGCTGCCAAAAAACAGGCCGTTTGCAAGGCAGTTTGTAGCAGTGGTTTGCGTGTAGTGTACCCAAAGCCCTAGTGGCGGGGACCGAAACTAATGATAACCTCTCGGTTATATAACAGGGCGTAGCCCTTTCGAACGCCGCTAACGTCTAGCACCAAATATTCTAGGTGGCCCTAGCGGTCCATTTAGTTAACACGTATCTCACCAGGATTCAGTTTGAGTATCCTCTAGAGATAGGAGGAGCAGGTGGTGCCATCTATCTACACGCCTGGTACTTGGTCAGCAAAGAAGGGAATATCAACATTTTAGGGACTTGGAACTTAGTCTAGCTTTTGCCTAAAACACATGCTCCCACTTCTACAAGTTGTGGGGCAGGTCATTCGTTGGCGAGGTTCAAGTTAATGGGCCCCTTTGTAAATCATCTGCAAAATATAGCACGGATTTCGTTATGTTTTAGACTAGGTTCCTAGTCCCTAAAAAGCTGACATCCCCTCCTCTGCTGACCAAGCAGTGCGGTGTAGTATCAGGCATGGTAGATAGATGGCACCACCTGATCCTCAGATCTCTATAGGTTTTAGTCATACTCAAACTGAATCCTGGTGAGATTGGTGTAAACTGAATTGACCACTGTGGCCACCTAGAATATTTGGTGCGTGGTAACAGAAAAAACATATGACAGCCTAGAAATCTAAGCTTGTTATGTTTATGAAATCGTGTTTCACTTCCACAACATGATTCGTCTTTTGCCCAGTACGAGCATTTCTGTTAAAGTGTAACTCCACCTTCAAAATTAAAAAGATATGTTTTAGAGCTCAGTGTCACCTTTCTCAGGACACCTTGATTACAATTGTACTCCGCAAATTGACTGAGATATTTAAGTTTGTATCTTGAAAAATACAGCAAATTTACTGCCTCAGCTGGTCCATGGGGCACCATCTTGGATCATGATCATGTTTTCACTGGTACATGCGCTTATTTCGAAAATCTTTGTTGCATCCAAACTGGAAGCTTGACAATTCACCATCTTTGTGCTCAGTTAGTGAGCTGTCCACAGTCACGGTCTTAGGGTTCAACTTTCCTAGGGGCATATGCCCCTAGATTTTGCTGTGGACTCCAAGATTTTTCAAACTAGGGGCCCAAAATAGTATGTATCATAACCAGAAATCCAATTATTGGCCAATATTTTTTGTCAAAAGACCTTTCGGGCCTCTGGCCTCAAATCTAAGTGTCAGACCCTGGCCACTAGAGCTAGACCCTAAGCTCCCTCACTCTCTCCAGGAAGTCACAGCATGTCATCACACACATCTAATTAACATCACTAATTAGGTTCCCTCTGAGCAAACATGGCAGCCCCCATAAAGTTACCTTTAAATGGTATTATCTCAGTTTATCTGCTGAGTACAATTGTAATCAAGGTGTCCTATGAAAGGTGAGATTGAGCTCTACAACATATCTTTTTAATTTTGAAGGTGGAGTTACACTTTAAGTACCAGATATGACAGATAGATGGCACCATGTGGTCCTCTTATCTCTAACCAGAGGGGGGGGGGGGGGGGGGGTTACGGATGCTTGTGCCGTGTGCAAAATATTGTATGTTATCGAATGCGCATGGGGTTCATCTGGGTTCAAGTTGCCCACAGTGTAGCAGACAACCTAAACATATACTACGAGCAGTTTCCTTGTGTGGGGACGCCCAAATTTCAGTCTCTAAAATAGACCAATGAAAGTTGGTGCTTTTTACGAGGCCACGGCCGAGCTGAAGGGCTTTCATTGAAGAAATTATTTTGCACACGGCACAAGCATCCGAACCCCCCCCCCCCCCCCCCCCCCCCCCCCCCCCCCCCCTGTCTCTAACCATTCCAGGTACTCAAACTGAGTTCTCTTTTCACCTGGTGAGATAAATCTGAACTAACTTGGCCACTTAGTGCCTGGTAACAGAAAAACCTGAAGACAGAAAACATGGCAGCCTAGAATCTAGACTGGTTAATTTCGATAATCATCTGCCATAAAGTCATAGCTCATGACTTAACATTTGTCTGTACGAGTATGTTTGCTGAATCAGCTAAGTACGGGTCACAATATAGGACACTGGTTAAAGATATTAAAAGGCCTGGGTAAGATGATGATGATCACAAGACAGCTTGTACAAGTCACAATATAGTGCAATGATTAAGGGTTTGTGACTGGAAATTCTTCCTTTATGTGACGGTAACTAGATGATAGAATTATAAACTTAGATTTGGATTGGGAATTTCATTGTTCTTCACTTTTTCTGCGATATTGCGGCTGTCGTCACTAGCCGGTTGTAACTGATGGAGGAAACCGTAGTACCCGACGAAAACCACCGCCTAACCCCAAGTCGCTGGCAACTTTCTCACATGCCCCTGGTGAAATTCGTACCCGGACAGTGTAATAAAGTTAAGAGTTCAGGAAAACAGTCCACTATGTAAATGTGTGCAATGTTTGTATTGTGGAACAGCACTAAGCAAGTCAAAATATGCATATAGTAAAATATCAACATGTTATATGTCAGGCATATTTTAAGGTTGCATTGCGCCTGTTGTAACTAAACTCTGCTAGTGCTACAGACCTGTGGCTTATCAGTGGATGTCTTTTGGTAGAGGTTATAACGCGAAACGGGGTCTATTACGAACAACGTTTCAACCCTGGCCTTCTGTAGAAACGGAAAGACTGCGAACCAGGCTTTATTTTATAAAATGGAAAACGCAGGATTACCCGCTAAATATATATATATATATATATATATATATATATATATATATATATATATATATATATATATATA
>OZ012690.1:11382292-11422292 GCA_963942565.1 Maea johnstoni | reverse complement strand
ATAATAATAATAATAATTATGATATTAATAATAATAATGATAATACCCTTCCCCTTAATCAGATAAGGCATACCCTTAGCATAATGACACATCATATAACACAGATGTCACTGAGTGGACCTGCTGGGATATCTAGATATTCATGGGCATTTTACAGTGATGTGCACAAATAATTTGCTTTCTCATTTGCTATACTGGTCCAGTTATCAGTCTTTATCTATACTGATGTTAGTCTAGAATGCACAAGTGTCAATAACAAGCTTAACTCATATGCTGCTGGTGGCTAATTTGGCCAATATAAAATGATGCCAAAAAAACATGAAAAATGACTGAAAACCTGGCAATTAGGCACTCAACTGAGAGTACTCAGTGAGGGCTATCCAACGTCAAGAATCTTTGCGTTCTAGTCATCTGGACGAAAATGGCCTTAGCATTGGAAGACTTAGAGTTGACATTACGTAACGCCTGTATTCCCGATGCTATTTTAAAGGTTTGTCTTATTGAGAGTTATATAGGGATAGTTATCTAAGTGGGTCATTGGGGCAGTCAAAAACGGTAGACAATGTAGTTAAGCATATCGTAAACACGTACACGGAAACGGAATACTTACTAAACACATCTGACGTGTGTAATACCTCTGAGTTTAACTGTTGTAGACTATTGGTAAGTAGGTATAAGAGGGTGGACAGGTATATTTACCCTTCCAATGCTGAGGCTACGTTCGTCCCAACCACAAGGTTGCAACGATTTTTGAAAAACATCTGTACCCTGTCATGTTGGTATTCATTGGATAGCTCTCACCGAGTACTCTCAGATGAGTACCCATATGCCAGGGTTTCAGTCATTTCTTCAGGATTTGTGCATCATTTGGTATCAGCCAAATTAGCCACCAGCAGCATAAAGGTTAATGCGATACATGGGTTACTCAATGAATATACTGTCATTTTGGCATACACACATTTCCTCATGGAACTGATACTGTCCGTCAAAAGGACATCTCTTAGCATAACCACATATACCATATTCGTATTACAGAGTTATGCATAGCTTTAAAATGTTTTTAGCTATTTTCTCTACATTAAATATCACCACATTGATTACCCCTCGGACATGTATTTTTGTTATTACTAAAAGTGATGTGGCAACATGACTATATTTCATACAAAGGACAACGAGCAAGAGTTACTTTTAAAATACAAGTAGAACCCTATATATACACAATTTATGTGTGTATATTGGCTTTAATTAATATCATCCGTTTAAACAACGTTTGTATGTGTGTTACCTCATGAAATCTTGTAATATCATGACCTATTTATTTTATGTATTATGTATATTTTACATCTATGATATAGTCAATAAATACTTACTTATCAACTGTTCATGGATTTGCTCGACATTGATTACTAGTATTCCACGTGATGGAGAGGAATAGACAGGGCCTGACACTATGTTTTCAGGTTTGGTGTCCGAAAAGATCTTTTGATAAAATTTAGTGGTCCAAACTGGGTTTCTAGTTTATATACATAATATTTTGTGCCCCTAGTCTGAAAAATCTAGGAGCCCAAAGCAAAATCCAGATAGGGCCTCAACGTCGAAAAATCGCTACTGTTAGGAACTGGCTCTGCTGGCGTTCAATGTCAAACATTTGCGAACGTTACACTTTTCCAGGCGCTACGCGCCTCGGGTATGAACAATGCGTCAAGAGACATTTGCCCGTGGGCTCCTGGCAAAGTCGAACCCTGACAGGTTAGAGAAAAGGAATCAATTTATCCCATTATTTTGACCTATTGCTTTATTGTTATGCTGCGTACCAGGTATTTAAATCTGAGCCTTGCTGACATGTTACAGTGACGACATTTAATTCCTGCACCGAATGCTGGGGCATCCCCGGCATAATACACGACCGTTCACCTGGGTGCAACCCCGAGTTTCCTGATCATGGGTGCGTGGATTACCCCTCAAATGAACGTAGCTTTGATTTGCAAGATACGGGTCATTGGAGTGCTTGGCTTATTTTTTGACATCTTATCCATCAGTGTCTGTACAACCAGGCATGGATAGAAGTCCGGTCGACCTAATGCTTTATTGTTATACTGCGTGCCAGGTATTTAAATCTGAGCCTTGATGACGTGTTATCTTGTTTGGAGGAGGGTCTTGAATAAGGATCATTTATCGTCAGTCTTTCTGCCATAACAAGACTAACTCCTGGTGTGCCTTTGGCGGGAGAAACCGGCGTACCTGGTGGGTACCGCCAACTAACCGCTACTAATGTCACTCCAGAACAGCAGAGGTCTGATCCACGCAACTGATCCAGCCGAGTGCTCTAAAGCTGAAGGCGTGAGCGCTCAGCCAATCAAACCCAGGGAAATAAGTCAAGAACTGTATGCACTAGACACGTTCGTGTCGTGCACTGGGGTGCACCAGATGACCTCAAGGTCACCTCAGTACTGGCTCTGGCCACCAGGGATGTCTATTTCGTACCACACTTGCCTTCTTTCCACCAATCATAGGCCGTGAAACGTGAGCGGTATTAGACATATCCCACACTTTCTGAGCCGAGGTAAAACACTACTAAACCACCAAGACGTTACCCAATGGTATTGGCCAAGAGAACCCAGTCGAACCTTTCTTGGCCTTTTGTGATTGGTGGAAGGCAGTCAACTCTAGCACGAGCAGCACAGACCCACGGAAGCTGTGGTGTATATGATACCCTTGGGGATACTCGGCTCCACCTCGTAACACCTCGGGGTCTATCTCTCACGTGAAAGTGTTTTTAGTGTATGAAATACCGCCTTTGGTATCTGTGCTTCCTAAACTGCAAAGGTGATTCCCTAGGGTATTGAGCGATAGTGGTAAGTAAGTTTATCCTGACCTGCAATTGGTGTACGTATGTCAACTCCCGTACAAGCTACACAGACTACTAGAAAGCTGCGTACTGAGTATATGTGATATCCTTCGGCGGTTTGCTCGGCTACGTCTCGCTGAGATGTATACCTTGGGTTCATCAATCGGCTCTGTCACATGCTATACAGGCGAACTTGCATATAACACACCACTGTACGCCGGACTATTGGCTATGACGGGCGTAAGTCTACTCCCGCCAAAACATTTTTTCAAGTGTTTTGCATCATTTTGTAATGGACAAAATTAGCTACCATTAGCATAAGGGTTAATTAACCCTTCCAATGCTGAGGTTAATTTCGTCTAAAGCACAAGGACGCAAAGTGTTTTGTAAACCATCTAAACCCTCTCATGTCGGTATTCATTGGATAGCTCTCGCTGAGTACTCTCGGATGAGTACACCAGCCACCAACATCATAAGGGATGAGCAACAATAACCTTAACGCATCCTTCTGGTGAAGATCTTATTCATAGATACCATTTAATACACTCTGACACATGACTACAATACAGACATTCAATTCCAACACCAGTCGACCGGACGACGCCAGTGCCTGGTTGTTTAAACACCCAGGGATAAGATGTCAAAGCAATACACCAAGCACATCAAAGACCTACGTAGCTTGCGAATCAAGGCTACGTTCAATTGTGAGTTCATCCATACATCCATGTCCAGAAAACTGGGTGGCACTCGGGTGTGCGGTCGTGTATTATGCTCGGACTGCCCACGTAATTAGTGCAATAATTAATTGTCTGCACTGTACATGTTACATGTAGGTGACAAGGCACATTCTTAGAGTGTTTTAATTAGATGGTCCATGTTAATAAATGATACCATATAAATGAATCTATCAGTTGCGTATCAGTCTCACACGATTTCATATAGATAGTGTACATAGCAGAGTTATGATAATGTCCAATTAATTTATAGTCAGCTCGGCCAAAGAAAAGTTGCAATCACTAGGATGTTTAATGCTATCGCCTGTAAAACACTTTAGCAGTAAGAAATCTGAAAGTTTCTTCTTAATGTCACTTGTCAATGATAACCCCAAGGTAAATTTGAACATGCTGCGACCATTACCTATATAAGTAATGATATTGTGTCATTTGAGTGAGAAGTTGTAAGTATTGAAATGATGTAGAATATGGGTTGACAACGGACGGTTGGTTATAATGTTTATATAACAATCAATAATCTGGTGCTTCACCTTGTTATATAACTATGCTGCTGTGAGGTATGTTTTGGGATGGGCTTTTTAACTAGCTCTAAATAGTACTCATCACCTTAATAGAAGTGGTTTTATATTCCCAAGAATCTCCAACACAACTAGGGGCTTGCCCTAATAGCCGAATGGTATAGGGCGTTGCCACTGACTGCTTGCTGTCTCACACCACTGAGGACCTGCCCTGATGGCCAAATGGTCTAAGGCATTGCCACTGACTGCTCGCTGTGTCTCACCACTGATGGCATGTCCTGATGGCCAAGTGGTCTAAGGCATTGGCACTGACTGCTCGCAGTCTTTCACCACAGAGCCTGCTCTGATAGCCACATAGTCTAAGCCATTGTCATTGACTGCCCACTGTCACTCACCATTGTATCATTCAGAATCCGGTCGATGTAAATAACAGCATATCTCACTTTTCTATTTATCCAATCAGGGCCCTTCGGGTTGTCCTTGTTACATTGCTCCCGAACGACATGGCTGTCTGCTTTAGTCATGCAGATTCATTCGGCCTAGACCATTTTGACCAAAATATTAATCTAATTTTTTGGCGGAAAGTGAATAACAATACAGTCTTCGAAGCCAGTATTTTAGAATATGACAGATATGGACCCCCTCTAGGTGCAAGGTCATGTCACAGGTACCTTGGATTCTGACAGGACCTGAAAATCAGCATTTACTATGTAAACCACGTGCTGTTAGAAAATTTGAGGCTTATGGAAACATTCAAATTTTTTTTTTAAAAAACCATCGTGCAGATTCCCTGTTGAGGTAGGACCTTGCACCTTACCAAAGATATGAATGATCATATGGTAGACTCTCATTTTCAAGTCAAGGGTAAGTCTTGACATTTTGCCAAAAAACGAAACACATCCAGATATGTTCTCTAAGGGTGCAGCATTACCTCAAAAGTGTCACTTATTGATAAGTTTACCATTAATCGGCAACTATGAGATGTAACCTTTACAATAGCATAAGTGCCGTTGTCTTCATTAAACTCAGTTTTCAGATATTCAAGTTTTAAAAATGACCCGTGTATCGAGTAGGGTTCTACCTTAACACACGCTGGACGGAACACTGCTTTGTCGGAAACAATGACACCTTTGACTTTTGTAGGTGTTAACTTTCAAAATGGTTTTAGTTGTATTTTGTCAATATACTTTGCATCATTGCAGGTTTTTCCTTGATGTAAGAACACACGCTTCCAATTTTTTCTTCGCATAATCGACTATTTACTGATCCACCAGTGGCGGAAAGAAACGAGAGAGAGAGAGAGAGAGAGAGAGAGAGAGAGAGAGAGAGAGAGAGAGAGAGAGAGAGAGATGCCAGACAGGAAGGATTATCTGGAGTTGGAGAGGACAGAAAGCAATGAAGAGCTGAAGACCAAATACCAGTTTGGAGACATTGAGGGTATGTAACACACGCACTATGAGTACCTTAAATTACGTAATGTGGCTGCAGATGTACATTTACCATACGTTCAAGAGTGGCAAGTAGACACAGTACGCATATTGCAGCTCAGCAGTATCACGATTTTCATTATAATACATTATAATATATATATATATATATATATATATATATATATATATATATATATATATATATATATATATATATATATGTATATATATATATATATATATATGTATATATATATATATGTATATATATATATATATATATATATATATATATATATATATATATATATATATATATATATATAGTCAAACCTCTATTAAGCGACGACCGCTCAAGGGAAATGTCAAAAGTGGTCTTTTGAAGAGGTTGAGGGTCTGAGCGAGGTTATTAAAAAACAAAGAATATCTAACAATGACCAGGTATTATTGAGGTTGTTATGTTTAGCTGCGTTTGTTAAAATTTCTTCATTAATATTTTAAGAATAAACAATTCAGAAAAAAATAAAAGTTGAACTCCAACATTAATTGAGGACCCTCAGAAATGATATACTTTTAATTTCACCGATTACTTCAGTATTTTATTGTGCCATTTCAAATATACAAGGCGTCTAGGCTTTCAAGTGGCCGTTGAATGAAGGGTCATTTACTCTTAGGGATAAGATTTCATGGTCGTTGGTCGCGTCAAGCAAGTGGTCGTTTAATCAAGGTAAAATATATAGGGAATAGCTTTGGGGGGATTTGAAATGGTCGTTCAATGCAAGTAGTCGTTTAAGAGAAGTGGTCGCTGAGGCAAGTTTGACTGTATATATATATATATATATATATATATATATACATATATATATAATTATATATATATATATATATATATATATATATATAAATTAATATTTATATATATACATTTATTTTATATATATACATACATATGTACATATATACATACATACACACAAACACACACACATATATATATATATATATATATATATATATATATATATATATATATATATATATATATATTTATCATCAGCTCCACTATGATACTAGCAGCTGATTGGTCAATAGCTGTGGTGTACTGGACTTTATTGGGATCCTAGCATTGCTTTCATTAATTGTCAATGTTAGTATCCCAATAAGTGTTTTATCCCCATTCTCAATGTCAGTACTGTTCATTAATAAACAGAAGTGGCAGAATAACAAGTGCTGTAACACAAAAAGAATACAACACCAGATCCAAAGTCTCATGCCGCACGAACAACATCGTATACTGTCTATGTTGTACAGTATGTGGCAAACACTATGTGGGACAGACTAAGCGTCCACTAGTGGATAGACCTAGAGAACACCTCAGAAATATCAATCAAGACACAGATATACACATTGTGGGGAGGCACTTTAATGAGCCGAACCATGCAGGTATCAACTCCCTCCTTTTACAAGTACTCAACTTTGCCAAAGGACACCCAGACTCTAAGACCAGCCTAACTATGCGATTAGAGCTAGAATTGAAATGGATCAAAAGATTGAGAAGCTTTTTTCGTACAGGCCTCAATCTGACGAAAACCTCTGAACGCAACTATGAGCCTTATTGACAGACTCCCCTTGGATTTCCAGCAGTCAATACACCACTGGGGATCAACAACAAACAATTATAAACTGTTGTCACACGTTTACTACATTCATAATATTCCCACCGATACATATTAGGGAATGACAAACCAATTCACTTCTATATCCAATGTGAAATATATAGATATCATTCGATACGACAATCTTAGATATCCTTATTAGTCTTCCGATTTAAGGCACCTAGACCAGGTATCCACGTGATGCAAGGGACATACCCCGTTCTACATATTATATATATATATATATATATATATATATATATATATATATATATATATATATATATATATATATATATATGTGTGTGTGTGTGTTCTCTCACTGTAGTGGTCGAGCGTCACAAAAAGGAGTCGTCTCCTCCGGGATGCTGGGGACGGTTAAACAAAAGATTCTTTCCTTGTGGTTATTTACCTGCTTTCAAGGAAACAATGTCACTCGCAGTTCCACTGGTAAGTGTCCAGATTTACTTTCTTCCATGATCCATTCTTTAGAAAATATTTTGGTGCATCGAGAAACTCAAACATTGGACTTTCATAAATGTTTACCAGGTTCTTTCATTAACTCTAATTAAAATATAATTCTGACAACATTACATATGGCATATGTGGTTATAATTGCTCTCCTCCTTAAAGCAAGTGTTTTGACGTGTTTAATGAGTTATGTAATATTTTATTCTAGTGAGTGAAGATATAAGAAATCATCTATTTCGCATTGTTTATATAAGCCATGAACCAGACCTCTTTGTATGTACTTGTATAATATTGTGATTGTCTTTGTTATTGTCTTATGTGCCATGAAATTAATAAAAAAAAACAGCAATTTATTTGTGATATAAAAGAAAATGGTTTGACGTGGGACCTCTCAAAGAATTGAAGTATTGACCAGTGTGGTATTTCTATTGTGATTCTGCTGGAATTGGGTATTACATGTGTTGGTTTTAATGCTGCTGATAATGTGTAAAACTTAAAGGAAGGCTTTGGTTTCGTACAAAAACTTGTTTGAACTACCTTTATACTACACATAATCACTTCCTGATTGCATTTCCATTCTCCCATGCTAATTTTGGCCTAAACAGCAATTTGTGTATTAAGCCCCTTCCTGCTGGTGTATAGCAACAGGTCCCAATAGCAACCCCAGCAGGAGGTGCTGCATACAGTGAGTGGATACAGCACCCTCACTGGCTGCTTTAGTACAGGGCAAGGTGCATGTTCAGGTAGTTTCCTTGAATGGGCAGTGTTTTTAGATAAAAAATGGTAAAATACTGCTCAGCCTATGTCTGCTATAGCTACTGTGGAACCTCAGGATTAAGTTTTCATCGGATACCTAAGGATGTTGTAAGAAGGAAACAATGCATTTCTGCATTGAAACTGAAAAGGCAGCTGAAGTGGGACTGTGTTTGGATTTGTTCAGACCATTTTACACCTGATTCATATGAGAACACTAAACATGAACTGGGTCTGCACAAGAAAAAGAGATTGAAGAAGAATGCAATCCCAACTATATTTAGCTACAAAAAACAGGAAGAGACTACTGGACGCAAACGAAGGATTGAGGAACGTGAACGTAAACAGGTAAGGATTCTAGATAAATCTTTTCATTTTAAGAATTATCTTTAATACCTCATTTCAGAAATACTTTACTGGTTTCCTTTCATCAATATCTGAATGTTGATCCCAATGCTGCCTGATTTTGTAATGAAAAAGGGAAACCTGTTTGTGAGCAGTTGATGTGAGAGATGCTTCTTTTTAAAACATTTAAAAAATAATTCATAACCTTCCTACCAATTGTTAATGCAAATGGTGTAAATGTTTCCCCAACCCTTTTCTACAATATCCCTTTACAATGCATACTTAAAACTTATTTTTAGTGTTCTCATATGAATCAGGTGTAAAATGGTCTGAACAAATCCAAACACAGTCCCACTTCAGCTGCCTTTTCAGTTTCAATGCAGAAATGCATTGTTTCCTTCTTACAACATCCTTAGGTATCCGATGAAAACTTAATCCTGAGGTTCCACAGTAGCTATAGCAGACATAGGCTGAGCAGTATTTTACCATTTTTTATCTAAAAACACTGCCCATTCAAGGAAACTACCTGAACATGCACCTTGCCCTGTACTAAAGCAGCCAGTGAGGGTGCCAGTGAGGGTGCTGTATCCACTCACTGTATGCAGCACCTCCTGCTGGGGTTGCTATGGGGACCTGTTGCTATACACCAGCAGGAAGGGGCTTAATACACAAATTGCTGTTTAGGCCAAAATTAGCATGGGAGAATGGAAATGCAATCAGGAAGTGATTATGTGTAGTATAAAGGTAGTTCAAACAAGTTTTTGTACGAAACCAAAGCCTTCCTTTAAGGACCCAACTGAAAACTTTCTTATCTCAAGGGGAGACTATGTGACTGTATATACCATTCAAATTTGTCCGCTGCCTATTTTGTGATTCTTTCTGAACATCATTGTTAGAAAAGGCACTTTATCAAATTGTTTTATTGTTTTTGTTTTTATTTTTGTTATTACTATTATCATTATTATTATTAATATTATTATTGTTATTATTATTATTATTATTATTATTATTATATTATTATTATATTATTATCATTACTATCATTATAATTATTATTATTATTATTATCATTATTATTATTATTATTAATATTATCATAGTTATTATTATAATAATAATTATTATTATTATTATTATCATTATTAGTATTATCATTATTATCATTATCATTGAATCAAGTCGAGTTTATTACTACATAACACTTCACGTCGTTGTCCTACGCCGTTTGAATAAATAATGACCAAAAGTCATTGACTTGGAAGGAGATCCTCCTCCTCTTATTGTTTTCTTTTTTCAGTTTGTGTCTGAGATATTACGTATTCTGCTCGGTAACATCTGTCTTGTGTTCTGTGGTCATCTTGGTCGGACTCAGCTGGACTCAGTCGCCTTGGCCATATCAGTAAGGGGATATATCTATCTTTCTATCTATCTATCTATCTACATACATGCATACATACATACATACATACATACATACATACATACACACACACACATACATACATACATACATACATACATACTATATACATACATACATACATACATAATACATAATACATACGTACATACATACGTACGTACATACATACGTACGTACATACATACATACATACGTACATACGTACATACATACATACATACATAATAGATACATAATACATACATACACACACACATATATATATATATATATATATATATATATATATATATATATATATATATATATATATATATATATATATATATATATATATATACCAAAATGAGTCAACGAATAATGGAATAATCTACATATATACATGCATACATAATACCTACATGCATGCATACATACAAGGTCAATTATTGACTTATTTATTTGGTTCTATTGTAGGTTATCAACATAACATGCATATCTATAGCTGAAGGGCTGGGTACAGCTTGTGACACACTCTTTGCTCAGGTCAGTCTCTTAAGATTAAAATAGCCTTTCATAGATTAGTTTCTAGCATATATTATTAAGTCTCTTTACTACTAAAGAGTTATGCCATGAAGGAAGGAACAGGTTGTTATATAAAATGTCTGTAATAAATGCTTCCCATGTTTTCAATTATAAACCAACACTTAAATAGTTGACAATGCTCTAAGATATTAACATTTTAACGTTTTAATTTCAGATTTGTAAACGTTTTTTTTCTTAACATCTTAATCTGCGCTTGATATTTTGGTGAGAGGAAGTATCAGTTTTTCACTTATACCACCCTATTATTTGAGCCTTTACTGACGTTGATGTCATGATGAAATAAAGTATCAGCTTTTCATTTGTCATCTTAATCTGGGAAAGTCTTCAGACGTTCATGATGAAATCATATACATTAATATCATATTATTCTGTGAACGTTTTGAGACGTTCATGATGAAATTGTATACACTAATATTATCTTACTCTGCGAACATTTTCAGACGTTCATGATGAAATTTTATACATTAATATCATCTCATTCTGTGAACGTTTCCAGACGTTTATGATGAAATTATATACATTCATATCATCTTGTACTGTGAACGTTTACAGCCGTTCATGATGGAATTACTTACATTCATATTATTTTATTCGGTGAACGTTTTCTGACGTTCATGATGAAATTGTATACATTAATATTATTTCATTTTGTGAACGTTTTCAGACGTTCATGATGAAATCATATACATTAATATTATCTTATTCTTTGAACGTTTTGAGACCTTCATGATGAAATTAGTAATTAAACAAATTGATATTATCTTAGTCTGTGAACGTTTTCAGACGTTCATGATGAAATTAGTAATTAAATACGTTAATATTATCTTATTCTGTGAACGTTTTCAGACGTTCGTGATGAAACTACATCCATTAATATTATCTTATTCTGTGAACGTTTTCAGACGTTCATGATGAAATTAGTAATTAAATACGTTAATATTATCTTATTCTGTGAACGTTTTCAGACGTTCGTGATGAAACTACATCCATTAATATTATCTTATTCTGTGAACGTTTTCAGACGTTTGTAACAACACCAAATGTAATAACTTACACCAAATGTAATACCAACCACAAATGTAATAAAAAATCTACACCAAATGTAATACCAACCACAAATGTAATAAAAAAATTACACCAAATGTAATATCAACCGTAAATGTAATAAAAAATCTACACCAAATGTAACATCAACCACAAATGTAATAAAAAAATTACACCAAATGTAATAACTGACCGAACGAACAGTCAACCACAAATGTAATAAGAAATTTACACCAAATGTTATATCAACCACAAATGTAATAAAATATTTACACCAAATGTAATAAGTTTCAATGAAGTATATGTCCATGCAGCAGTATATCTTAACAAATATAACTAGCTTTGTAAATTAAAGAAGTCAAGTTCAAGTGCGTTATTGCTGGTGGGTCATCCCGGCAGATTACCATCTCAGATTTTGATGAAACCTTTCCTCATGTGAGCCTTTATGTTAAAGAAGATAGAACGAATGTTAAAACGCATGATGTAATAAACGTTGCGAAATGTAATACCTACGCATAACGTAATACAAAATCGTTGCGAAATGTAATACCTACGCATAATGTAATAAAAAATCGTTGCGAAATGTAATACCTACGCATAATGTAATAAAAAATCGTTGCGAAATGTAATACCTACGCATAATGTAATAAAAAAATTGTGAAATGTAATACCTACACATAATGTAATACGAAATTTTCACGAAATGTAATAACACAAGGTACGCGAAATGCAACAAAAAATCGTTGCGAAATGTAATACCTACGCATAATGTAAAAGGAAATTTTCACGAAATGTAATAAAAGTATTGTACAAGCAAATTGCTTTGTAGATAGATATAGGGTCATTCTGGCTCAAGTGGCCCAGAGGTCAGCAGGTCACCATCACGGATTTTGACGAAACTTGCCTCATGTGTGCCTTTATGTCTAAGAAGATTGCACAAAAAAATTCAAAATTCCAAACGGTTCTTGAGAAAAATGAGGTTAAAGGCATAGGGTGTGTAGCTCATATTTTCACTCATTAATCTTAATAGTGTGTTGGACTATTTTCAGATGCTCACAGTTTTTGTAAAATTTGGGATGCAAAGCCTACATTTATTATTATGACTGATTGATACCTGGAGAATCACATTATTAATTTTCTTTTTTCATTTCCCTTATGGGTACCGAGATAAAGAGGTCCAAAATGTGATTTTCGTTCAATTTCATCATTTTTTCAGTTTTCAGGCCATTTTTTCTTCCAAGCCATTCATATTTGATGAAATGTTTTACTTGATTTATATTGTCTATTCATAGGGGATTTTAGAAAAGTCAAGGTGATTTTAAAAAGGTCAAATTTTGACAAAGTTGGTGGGCAAAAGTTGCCCGGGATCAAATTTGTAGTAATTAGGCCTAACTTAATAGCCGAGTTTGACCATGTAGTAAATTATTTAGTAACTTCAGCTTATAATGGGATAATCTAACATATATCTATACCAAATTTTGTTTTGTGGTCGCAATTCCTTCGCATAAAAACTACTTTTACTAATGGACTATAGCGACTGTTTCAGATCTATCGGTCAATTTTATGGCTTGTGTTTAAATTTGGTAATTATTCTACATTGTTAGGATTTAACATATTCAGTACACAGACAATTAACAAATTGTATTGTTGATTGATTTTGTCAATGTGTTTGGGATTTTTTAAGGTAAAATGGTCTAAAATCAGTTTTTTTGTTCATTTTTTGTATTATTTAGAGCACTTGTACTTCCTAATTCACATTAGGCGAGTAGTTTTACTTAATTTATACTGTTCAATTGTAATTACTTTCTAAAGAAATTCAAGTACTTGAAAATCAGTCAAAATTTGGTGCACCTGTTTTCCAAATATAGTCCCTGATCAAAACGTACCTATATTGCCCCTGATTTCATGGTTTGATTTGACCATGTAGTGAAATGCCCATAGCCATCACATTTTAATGAATGAAATGTACTGATATAGGCTGTTAATATGTCTAGGTTTCGTTTATGGTTCTTGTTCATTCACTCTGAAAATTTTTGTTTTTTGACAACTGTGGGTCTTTTTGGTTGATTTGTCACTTCAAAGTCATCCATTGAATGTTATTTTAATAGTACAAAGATAATATTCTCTATAATGTTTGTACATCAATAATCAGACTTTGGAACAATTTTGTTTTTGCTACTAGTTATTCAGACAAAATGAACCAAAACTAGGGTTTTGTTTTTAACATTTTTGTTTTCCCTTACAATAACAAGGGAAATGCATATTCCATGATGCAAATTAATTAGTTTATTTATAATGTCTGATTAGAGGAGCTTTTAGTGATAAGACTCTTGTTTCAAATTGACCAATGGACCAATTTAAGCCATTATTGTTGAAAAACAAAAACATAAGTGTAATTTAATAGTGATGGAATGAAAACCATGAAAGCAAACTGGGTGTATTAACAGCCTATATTAGTACTTTTCATGTATCAAAAGGTGATGGCAGTAAATGTTTCTCTGCATGGTCAAATCAAACCTTGAAAACAGGGGCAGTGTAGGCAAATTTTGATCTGGGCCAATATTTTGTACAAAGATTTGGACACTTAATTTTTCTGACAGTAACTACAAATAGACAGTATAACTCAAGTAGAACAAGTCACCTTATATGGATTATGGATGACAAAGTAGAAAAAGTGCTCTAAAATTTAAAAAAAAATCAATAAATAAATTAACAAAAACCCAATTGTAGTTTATCTCTAAAACGCCTTAAAGTATAAACAAAACTAATCCATAATATATTTATTTGATTGCCAAATACTACCGCTGTGTCTTTATGACTATGTTTATGAGGAGACCCCAAAGTTGACCAATAGACCTGACACGGTCACTACAGTCTATGAGTAGAAGCTAAAGTAGGTTTTTCATATGAAGGAATTAAGACCGCAGACCAAAGTTTGTTATCGTAAGAATCGTATTACTAAAATCCTCTAAACAGACATTAAAAATGCAATAACAAATTTGCATCATGTATGCATTTCCTTTAACATTGTAAAGAAGTAACAAAAAACCCAAATTTGGTTCATTTTGTCTAAATACTAGTAAGTAGTAGCAAAAACAAAATTGATTTCAAAATCTGACTCTCTATGTGTTGATGTACTAAAACTATAGTGAATATCATCTGTGTAATATATGCATTACATACTTTACAACGGATGACTTCTAAGTGACCAATCAACCAAAAAGACACCTAAACATATTAACAGCTTATCTTAGTACATATGAAATATTACAATGTGATGGCAGTTGGCATTTCACTACATGGTCAAATTGAACCATGTAAACAGGGGCAATATAGGTACGTTTTGATCAGGGCCAATATCTGGAAAGCAGGTGTACCAAAATTTGGACCTATTTCTAAAAACTTGAATTTCTTTAGAAAGCAATTACAAATAAATAGTATAACTAGTCATCCAATGTGAATTAGAAGGTGCATGCTAAATGCGCCCTCACTTTTCTCAAAAACCATTTGGAATTTTGAACTGAAATTTTTCGTGCAATCTCCTAAACATAAAGTCACACATGAGGGAAGTTTTGTCAAAATCTGAGATGGTCATCTGGCGACTTTTTTGAAAATTAGGTCACTTGAGCCGGAATGACCCTATAGCAAGTCAAAATATATATTTTTTTATCAAAAATTAACACCCCAATCATTTTTTTAGCCTTTGCCAGGTTTTAGTCCATGGTGGCCTTTTAACAATGGGTCGATTATGTTCTTTGTGTCATTCTGGTGAAGATTTAATTTTACCCTTTAAATCTTTTTTTTTCTCATGTAATCAACTAAATTGGAATTTATGTTATAATGAACTGGTAGATATTTGTCATCTACCGATTAAGTTTTAGTTTTTACCATTTTCTTGTTACAGTTTTAATTTTCGCCACTTTCTTGTTGTATTTTTGCTTTGATTTGCTTCAGGTAATCGTTACAGTTTTACCCTGATGTAATTAGCTAAAGTCCAACAAAAACCGTATTTTAGACCATTTTATCTCAAAATCGGCTTAAACTATCAGCAGAGTTAATCAACAATATAATGTGGTAATTGTATGTGTACTGAATAGGTTAAATCCTACGAGTGTAAAAGTATCACTAAATTTATACACAGGACTTAAAGTTGACGGATAGACCTGAAACAGTTACTATAGTCCATTAGTAAAGGTAGTTTCTTATATGAAGGAATTGAGACCGGAAAAACTAAATTTGGTATAAATGTAGCTGATATAGGTATAATTAACATGTTATAAGCTAAAGGTATTAGATAATTCACTACATGGTCAAACGTGGCCCTTAAGTTAGAAGTAGGGCCCAATCACTATAAATTTGATCTGGGCCAACTTCTGCCCACCAACTGTGTCAAAATCTGAGCTTTTTAGAGAAGACACCTTTACTTTTCTAGAATCCCCTATAAATAGACAATATAAATCAAGTAGAATAGTTCATCAAATATGAATGGCTTGGAAGAAAAAGTGACCTAAAAACCGAAGAAAAATGAAAGTGAACGAAAAGGACACTTTTGACCTCTTTATCTCAGTAACCAAAAGGGATATGTAAAAAGGTTATTTTGTGATGTGATTCCTTTGTATCAATCAGTAATAGCAGAAAATAATGGTTTAACAAAAACTGTGGGTATCTGAAAATGGTTCAATATACTACTAGTATTTCGATTCATGAGTGAAAACATGAGCTATACCCCCATGCCTTAAACCTCACTTTTTATCAAAAACCGTCTGGAATTATGTTTGAACTGAATTTTTTTCATGCAATCTTCTTAAACATAAAGGCAGGCAGAAATGAGGGAAGTTTCGTCCAAATCTGAGATGGTGATCTGCCAACCACTTCAGCCCGGATGACCCACCAGCAATAACGCACTTGAACTTGACTTCTTTAATTTGCAAAGCTAATTATATTTGTTAAGATATATTGCTGCATGGACATACACTTCATTGGAACTTATTACATTTGGTGTAAATTTTCTATTACATTTGTGGTTGATATTACATTTGGTGTAAATTTTTTATTACATTTGTGGTTGACTGTTCGTTCGGTCAGTTATTACATTTGGTGTAATTTTTTTATTACATTTGTGGTTGTTGTTACATTTGGTGTAAATTTTTTATTACATTTACGGTTGATATTACATTTGGTGTAGATTTTTTATTACATTTGTGGTTGGTATTACATTTGTTATAGATTTTTTATTACATTTGTGGTTGGTATTACATTTGGTGTAAGTTATTACATTTGGTGTTGTTACAGACGTTCGTGATGAAACTACATCCATTAATATCATCTCATTCTGTGAACGTATGTAAATTGATATTATCTTTTTCTGTGAACGTTTCCAGACGTTCGGCTCTAATAACAAGAGACTGATGGGTATATATCTCCAGCGCTCGCTTGTGATGCTTCCTCTTCCTTCACTGCTGTGTATGGCCATTCACATCAACTGTGAGAACTTCCTCATCCTGCTGGGCCAGGACAGAGCAATAGCAGCGTGGGTACCAAACTCTTCCTACTACATGAAATAATAGATAAAATTATAATTTGTACAAAATCAATAATCTTCAATAACAGGAAAAAAGGAAAAAATCATCAATTACAGGATATAAAAAGAAATTTATTCAAACAACTACGTATAGAAGAGTACCAAGCTACTCTTTCACTCAATGATATTTAGTTCATGGAGACATGGGGTTCAGTGTACAACGAATTATATGATTTATATTCAGTGTGAAAAAAAACCAAAAAACAACAATGGTTATTAGCCACAATCTGCTCCAATATCGGAACGCAGAACTGAAAGGAAAATGAGTATGTAACATCGCAATTACTTGTGAAGTTTGACATGCTAAGGAAAATAAAAAACAGCAATTTTTTGCGAAATTAAAAAAAAAACTCTTCCTACTCTCACGCAATTAAACCCTTATGCTGCTGGCGGCTAATTTGCCCAATACAAAATAATGCAAAAAATTCTTAACCCTTCCAATGTTGAGGCGACTTTTGTCCAAAGGACAAGGATGCAAAGATTTTTGAAAACCATCTTTACTCTGTTATGTTGGTACTCATTGGATAGCTCTCACTGAGCACTTTCAGATGAGTACCCATGTGCCAGGGATTCAGTCATTTTCAAGGTTTTCTTTGCATCATTTTGTGTTGGCCAAATTAGCAAGTGCTAAGAGATGATTACCGATACGCCAGGGTTTCAGTCATTTCTCAAGTTTTTTGCATTAGTTTGTATTGGCCAAATTAGCCACCAGCAGGCTAAGGGTTAAAATGACGGAAGGCTATCAGAGAGAACTCAGCAAGAGCCATCTAATGAATACCAACATGACTAGGTTTAGATGGTTTTCAAAAGTCTTTGCGTTTTTGTACTTAAGAAGAAAATAGCCTCAGCATTGAACAGGTTAAATGGCCATTTAATAAATTACCTGAGGTGACTTAACTCATGCATATATTTTTGGATTCTATAGTGATTGTTCACTTAGAAATGTTTATTTGAATTTGTAATGCTTTTCGAGGTTGACCAGTGTTGAGTTGGTCCTTAATCTCGAGGTCAGTCCATATGAGTATTATAGTACTATTATATTATATTATATTATATTATATTATTGTATAATATATCATATTATGTTATATTATATAAAATCATATTATATTAGATTGAGTACCATAAACTTGTATAACTCTCATTATTTTCATAGAAATGCAAATTCATCTCAGTTTACGGAGCAAAAGAAAATACTCTTAGCAGCACCATTGTTAGCGTTTCAAAAAGTGAACATATCTTATTTACTGTCTCATTTAAGTCAACGCATCATCTATTATTTCTCATCATTAGGATGGCTGGGAACTATCTGATGTACTATCTCCCTGGAACAGTGGTAAGTACATGTGCTAACCGACATAAATACATACATACATTCATTCATTTATACATACATTCATACATACATACATGCATTCATATATACATACATACATACAATTATACATACATACATAAATGCATACATACATAAATGCGTACATACATACATTCATACATACATAAACACATGAATACATAAGTACATATACACTTCCATACATATTATTATGTAAACGTAAATACGGAGTAGGCTCCAACTGTATTGTATTGTATTGTACTTTATTGACTTGTGCATCGGAAACAAAGATGTACAGTATACAAAAATAAATCATAAGCAAATGAAATACAAATAGATGCAAAACGAAAAAAGTTAACTAACATACCAACGAAAAGTGGACTGGTTTTGCCTCACTAAGGTATCTACATTGAGCCATGTACCTTAAAGAGGCAAAAACAAAATTAATAGAGAACAATCATAAATCAAAATTTGCGAAAATCGTCCTTACCTGATAAGCAAGCTTAACCCACGTAAGGTGGTTATTCAAGAGCGGTCTGTTTACCATATGGGCTGAATCATGTGCTTAAGAGGTCTACCCCACACCTCTATTTTTGATTCGCAGATTGTACATTCTGCAAATGTAGTATCCTGCAGTTAACCATATTTGAGTCATAGCGTGTGGTTCTATACCTTCAATAATCTTGCCCATGAGCCAATGGAAAACTTTGATCAGGGTTGTTAGCGCTTAACACCTTGAACCTGTCATCATACTTAATAATTTCTTTAAACATGTCGGCTTTTAACTCTTCACTTGCTGGGCACTGCATGACAAGGTGTTTAATTGATTCTTTTATATTGAGATCACAAGCAGTGCATACCTTTTCACTATGGCTTCCTCTAGCCAACCTGAAATCATCATCTTTTAACCTGCTAGCGTGACAAATTAGCCTGGACATAGTTTTGCACATACCTTGTGTTTGTGGCAAGTTGTCTGACATATGCCACCAGGTTAGTTATTGCGATTTACCCACTGTCTCGGCTAATAAATCATTTCTTTCGTGCATGATAGCAGTACTCTTCCAGAAGGAATCATCTAAAAACCAGGCCTTATTCTAGATCGTTTCCGACCACTTCTTCTTGGTCATTACTGGTGCCTGGTCATTCGTCATATCAATTACCTTGTCTAACAGTCCGAATTTCACACAGGTATTTAGTAGTTCATAAATAGGACTGTTAAACTTAACACTTAACAAATTGTTGTATGTAAGGCTGAACCGTGCAAAGTAAACCATTCCCAACCGGCTGTCCCTGCTCATATTTATGTGTGAGAAGGAATAATAATTTCTTGATCTGGATATATGTTATAATTCTGATCCAACCTAGTCCGTAAAAACTTGTACTTGAAGGTGACCTTTTGGGAAAACGCTGTACCCTTCTGCCTTGTGAATTTTTGAAAATTCTGTATTTTCTCAGATTCTTTATCTCCTATTGGCCAAATCTCACACCCAAAAGTAAGCGTGGGAATGACAATTGTCCAGAAGATTGAATTGCAGGTTTTCATTGTGATACCACATTTTCTAATTCCCAGACCTGAGGCTGCATTTAGTACTCTACGGCTCTTTGAGATCTTTTCATCTACTCTTTCGTTGTCATCACTTAAAGTGCAAGCTTTTACGCCCACATGGTCGTACTCCATTCTTTCATTAACTCTCTTCCCACCAAGTTTAAACATTCTAAATTTTCTGGCTTCCATATTTTACTTTCTAGTTTCCCCGTATACTAAAACGGCAGATTTATTTGCATTGAAGTTAAACCTCCATTTGCATCCGAAATCATGAACTGCTTTTAAAACCTTGTCCGTCCTTAGTTTAGAAATGCAGGCAGTGGCAACGTCGTCTGCGTAGCCTACTGGGGTACTGGGAATTTTCATAATTGTGCAACATAATTTGGATTGCTCTAGTGTGTTGAGCAGTGCATCAATGAAGGCTACATACGTAGTTAAAGAGAGAAAACCACCTTGGTGGATTCCACATAGCATAGGGAACCATTCGGACGTTCTATTTTCAATGCGCACCAACATCCTTTAGAGTTTGGCTAGCTGGTATGTCGACACCTCCGTATGCCTGCTCTAAATATCCCGTCTTTTTTTACGCAAGATCATATCTTTTTACATCTTCCCTTTACTTGCCTTCTATGTATGTGTATTGTTTCTATAGTTGATTTGCTTTCTCTTTACAGGCAGTCTTCCTCTATCAAGTTTTCTCAAGATTTGTTCAAACACAGGTATGACAAGTATTTACTTCTATCATATACACCAAATGCCACAGCTTATTTTGGTCTTTGATCTATCACATGTATGTATTTATGTAAGTGTGTGTGTGTGTGTGCATGTTTGTATGTATGTGTGTGTGTTCGTATGTGAGCATGTATGCATGCATTAATACATGTTTGTATGTATGCCTGTTTGTATGTATGTATGTGTGTATGTATGCATGTATGTATTTATGTATGTATATATTTATGTATGAATACATGCATGTATGTATGTATGCATATGTGTGTGCATGCATGCGTGTGTAAGTAGCTCACCAAAGTAATATGTCTATTGACAGCAACATGCAATTCTATTTATAGTATTTTGCCTTACAGTTTGATATTTTAAAGTCAGCTTATGTCATTCAGAATAACATATACATAATTATATTTATATATATATATATAATTATATATATACATATATATATATATATATATATATATATATATATATATATATATATATATATATATATATATATATATATATATGTATATATATATATATATATATATATATATATATATATATATATATATATATATATATATGTATATATATATATATATATATATATATATATATATATATATATATATATATATATATATATATATATATAAGAGAGAGAGAGAGATTTTAACTTTTAAAATATGTTTAATCCCAAACTTGTATACATGCAGTTTAGTCTTATCAATCTTTGAATACATGTGTTCTTTTCTTGCATGTTTATTTCTTTTCAGAATATTGTATATCCGTCTCTAATAATTGGTATTATTGCCAATCTATTCAATGCACTTCTACACTATATACTTATTTACCAAGTTGGAATGGGGATAGAGTAAGTATTGAATTTGTTACGTTAACATTTCTAAAC
Organism: Maea johnstoni; assembly: GCA_963942565.1. Lineage (NCBI taxonomy): Eukaryota > Metazoa > Annelida > Polychaeta > Spionida > Magelonidae > Maea > Maea johnstoni. The sequence goes on along the minus strand of OZ012690.1, from coordinate 11,400,390 downwards.
GATCAAACAGTGAAGGCTAAGTGAATGCAAATTTAAGTACCCGTATATCTCTATGTTTATTATTGAGCCTCTTTGCCTCTTAGTATTTTCATATATATATATATATATATATATATATATATATATATATATATATATATATATATATATATATATATATATATATATATATATATGTATATGTGTATATATATATATGTATATATATATATTTATATATAGATATAGATAGATAGATAGGCAGGCGTACCGGTATCTCTTTTTCACCATATCAGTGTAGGTGTACACGTTTTCTTTGTTTTACCGTATTATATAGGTGTACAGGACTTCATGGTTTCTTTGTTTTTCCGTATCAATACAGGTGTAAATTATATCTTTATCTATTGTATCAGTACAGGTGTAAATGATGTAGGGCCTGCCCTGAAGGCCGTGCGGTCTAAGGTGCCGCCGCTGACTGCACACTGTCTATCACCGCTGCCTGGGTTCGAATACCGGCCTGGGTATGTGAGAAGGTTGCCAGTGACTTGGGGCTAGGCGGTGGTTTTCGCCGGCTACTCCGGTTTCCTCCACTACTTACAACTAGCTAGTCACGAACTAGCCACATTTGACATAAATGTGACGAAAAACGAAATTTCAAAAAGAAAATACATGATGTATTTGTTTTACATATACTGTATCAATACAGGTTTACATGATATCTTTGTTTTACCGTATTAATACAGAGGTACAGACGGCCTCCTTTATTACAAAGGTGCAAACTACAATGAATAACCTCTTACATACCTGGACAAACGATTTTTAGAGGGTTTATAGATGTTTCAACTTGTATATACCATGTTTTGTTTTTTTTTGTTTTTTTTTGCTTTTGTTGTTTATTATGCAATGTTTGTAATGATGTATCTTTGATATAGTCAATAAATACTATACTATACTATATTGTATCTTTCAGAGGTTCCGCCATAGCCCTCACCTCCTCCACGTGTCTGATGACAGTCCTCATGGTGGCCTACGTGCTCATCAGTGGTGTCTATAAGGACTACTGGTACGGCTGGACGTCAGAGCTGTGGTTAGACTGGGGCACATACACCAAACTAGCTATACCAGGAATGTTCATGATCTGTCTGGAATGGTGGAGCTTCGAAGTGGGAATATTTGTCGCAGGTGTGTGGACTGAACTATTATTTATTTTTATTGTTATTATCATTATTATTATGATCATTATTATTATTATTATTATTGTTATCGTTATTATTATTATTATTATTATTATTATTATTATCATTATTGTTATCATCATTATTATAAATAGTAGTAGTAGAAATAGTAGTATTGATCTTCTTCCTTTTACTATAATTATTATCATTATTATTATTATTATCATTATTATTATTATCATTATTATTATTATTATTATTACTATTATTATTATTATGATGATGATGATGATGATGATTGCTGAAACAACCTTTTGGTGCCATCATATGTTGATATGGCTGGGTGTTTCTTGTGCGCCACTATATGTGTATATATATTTATATATGTATATATATATATATATATATATATATATATATATATATATATATATATATATATATATATATATATTACTATTGATGTATCCAGGAATATACTTATCATTATTGCGATGCCTAATATGGGAAGTTTTCTCTTTACTTTATCTCTCAGTGCATAATCTTACAAAATGCTGAAAAAAAAACAATAAGAAACTGCGCATTTATTCCTGCAAAAAACTGAAATAAAACAATCGGAAACTGTGGGTTTGTTCCGTTCCGTTTATTCACACCGTGTTTTCCTGTTTTGTAGGCAACCTTGGGCCTGTTGAGTTAGGTTCACAGTCTATATTATTCAATCTGGCCAGTTTGATATATATGGTAAGCCATTTCCCGTGAGGGCATTCTACATTTTCTCCCAGAGATTTTTCATCAAACAATGGCCAAATAAGGATACCTGCGCAATCTTTAAAAGCAGAGTGTCTGTCCTAGAAATACCCATTTGTATAATGCTGTAGATTATTCTTGGCTTGCCCAATTGGAATAATGTGCACTCCCTCAGAAACTCATCTCATAAATGTGTAGTTCCACCAAACGCTAAAACTTGGGTATGTGCCATGCGTTACGTTTTTAAGCTAATACAGGTGAACTTGGATATGACGGACTCAATGGGACCAGGAATATTGGTCCGTCATATGCAAAATCTGTCGTATACATATGACGAATACTTGATATGCATCGGACTGGGACCAAGCATATCGTCCGTCATATGCAAAAATCCGTCGTACAGTGGTCCGTCATATCCAAGTTCACCTGTACTTGGGATGTTATCTTTTGATATCCAAGTACAAGCATTCCAAAATCCGCTAGTCCTTACTTGTTTATAGAACAAGTGTTTGATATTTTAAAAAAACGGGAACAGGAACCCCGTCTTTTTATGAGACACTAATATCCACATATTAATCAACTCCTATTTATCCTTTGATCAATATCATGGTGTCAAGATATAAATGCCATGCCAGCTAGATACAGTACAGACATTTAATTCCTACACCGGTCGACCGGACGTCTGCCAGTGCCTGGTTGTACAAATACCTACGGGTAACACGTTAAAAGAAATAAGCCACAGACATTGATGACCCACGTAGCCTGTGGAACAAAGATACTTTCTGTTGTTAGGTCATCCATTCATACATGACCAGGTAACTTGGTGTCAATCGGTCACTCGGTCGTGTATTATGCCCGGCTGCCCATGCATTTAGTGCAGGAATTAATTGTCAGCACTGCAGTCTGAAGGATATGTGGTCATTAAGGGAAGAACATTAACGGTGGTATTTTGGATGTAGTATATGTCATAGTTTGAATTGCTTGATAGAAATCGATGAACATAGCCAGGAAATATTGTGCTCTTATTTTCAGTGGATAAACAACGTTGTTCAAACTGTTTTAAAGTCAACTTCATTTAAACCTTCGGATTTCCCTCTTTTAAAGAAATAGCAAATATCCATTTATACGCAAACTAGATATATATTTGTTTTCTAAAATAATACAATGCTTTCGTTATTCCTCCTGAAGATACGTAATGTCAGGCATGTTTTTGAGAGTTGTAAACAGGTTTATGGTTATATGTCTCTTGCCTATCGTTTGTGATTTTCCAGTTTAAATGTAATAGGATGCTATACTGAGAGATAAAACGGAAAGGAAAAATTCTGGTGAAATTCTCAATTATAAATCTGGACTTAAATCGCAAGATCTATGCTTGAATTTGATTTTAAGAATAAAAAGAATCATCTTGTGCAATGAATTATGGGAATAGACTCAGTTTTTATCATTTTGCGCTGTTAAAATACGACCTAATCTATAGTAGCGATATACTTTTGATTATCATAGCTGTATTTTGATTCTATCGAGTTCATTTCTTTTAATTGGTTTTTCTAACTCGTATCATACCGAATGGCTAATCGATGATCAGGAGAGATACAAATCAGATAAACTTAAGAGGAATAGGTGGATATAAACTTTCAAAAACCTTATCTCAATGGTATATGAAATTATGCATACATGTTGTACTTATTTGTGTTTTACCGTTTCGTATCAAGATATATTACAAACAATCATATCCAAACTGTATTAAGTTGAAATATTTGAAAAAATAGTATGAGTGTATGAATCTTCATAGACTGAGGATAAGCTACGAAAAACTGCAAGGTTACATTAAGATAACCAAAGTGAACAAAACGGTTGCAAAAATCAAATTTTGCAGACCTAAAAACAAAAGTGGGAAGAGAAAACATTTATGTTAAGCAAAACAGTTACAAACCTATCCTACCCTTACAATGAAGGAAATTTAAGGAACAATAAAACATATGCACCAAACACCTGCATTCAAGTTCTTTTTTTATAATTTGAGGTGTACACATTTTCCAATTCTAGTGGCGAAACTATAATGTATTGTGCCGAAAAATACATGTTCACAATATGAAGTATCCAAATGTCGAATTTTGTTTTGACATTTAGATGTTGACTTTTCCTGGTTGTCCTACCTAGATGAATAAAAGAATGGATATGTAGCGAGAGACCAATTGCTATATGCGCTATAGTGTAAACCTGGCTATCCCAGGGGTCTCGAATCTGACGTCACTAGAATACAAAGACCAATGAGGGCACTCGTATATTTTACATTACAGAGATAGCTGCTCACCAACATGCGCAGAACGTAACTCTTGGGCTATTCCGCGCAGCCTGGTTGACCGGCTGGTTTCATATCCAGTTGTTTTTATTTATCTAAGGTTTGACATTTGCATGACTATTTCTGGTTGTCCCAGCTTTTTAATCATGAAGATTAATCATGTTCGTGATATAAGGGGTTCGGATGGTAGAGGTGATCGCGTTTTGTGGACTGTGTTCTTGGTTTTATACGGGTGCTCATCTACTATCGGTGAATAAACCCTAATGCTGCTGGTGGCTAATTTGGCCAATGCAAAATGATGCAAAAAAAACCTGAAATATGAATGAAACCCTGGTAAATGGGTACTCATCTGAGAGTTCTCAGTGAGAGCTATCCAATCAATACCAATATGACAGGGTTTAGATGTTTTTCAAAAATCTTTGCATCCTTGTGCTTTGGATGAAAGTAGCCATAGCATAGAAGGATAAAGGGTGGACTGTGTTCTTGGTTTTATCCACGTGATCATACACCCACTGCTGGTGAATTAACACGTGTCTTGGTAGTAGCAGCCTCCCTGCGCAGACTCGGGGTCACGTGGGCAAGTAGATGGTCCGGCTTTTATTCCAATCCTGAAAGAAATCAGGCTTCCTAGTTATTTCAGCTAGTGATTCAAATTTACCTTCTTATATTTTTCATAAACACTAGGGTGTTTTTTGGATGTTAAACACTTGATGTTACAGCTAGGTTCATACTTATGAGATCGATAAGAAAATGGATTTTATGTGCAAGTTGCTGCCACCTGTCGGTCGGTTGATAAACTACTCGGCGTTCGATCACTTGCGCGGCCCTTACTCGGGTATGTTACTCCCGCGAACAATAATACGCGCAGTTAAAACGAGTAATCGAACACATTTCTGGTTTACTCGAACACGGGAAATGGCAGTTAGCATTACTTCACTATTACAGCCATACTTCACATATCCCCAGGGGGCACTTGGGTATTTAGGGGGGTGCATACGTTCGTTATCAAAATTAAAAAATACCCCTAAAGCACTGATTTCTGGCCAAAAAAGCACCCTTATTTTAATAAAACACACTTTTTTTCCACTAAATAAAGACCCCTTCCTTTATCAAAACACTGACATTGGATGAACGGGAACACGTATTTTAACTTAAGATTTTATAATCCTCTGCTTGTTTAGCGGCAGCAAGTGGCGGCAGCAAACTCGAAAGCCCTGAGTCACTTCGGGAGTCACTCGGCGTCAGAGCCGCGTATATTTCGTGGATTGTAAGGGGATTTTGATCCACATATTTCGTACCTGGGTACAAAAAAGTACCCTTCTTTTACAAAATCGCGGACATGCGGAGGTCTTAAAAAAGACCCCTTCTTCCGCAAAATACGTAACGAAGGTGCGGCCCCCCTCTGTACCCGAGTGCCCCCCCCCCCCCCCCCCCCCCCCCCCGGGCACACATCCTGCAGGTGCCAGGAAGCCACACTCACATGTGGGCTGGGCAGGACGGAAAGGCTACTCTGATGCATAGAGTACATAACCTCTGAGTTTCTACTCAAAGTTTCTAGCTTTTGGATGAGGTAAATGGACCTCTAAAGGCTGATAATAGTAGCAAAATCATAATAGTGAATTCATGTGTTGCCTTTGGTTGTACTAATAGATCTAGAAGTGGCCTAGAGGAGATGGGGCTACTGTAATACAAAGTTTTCTGCCCCGTGGTACCTAATCGGATTGGGTCTTTATGAAAAGTGTATTTCCTTTCATATGTTTGATGGTTTGTTTTTGATCCGTAGCCGCATTTGTCCCACGGGGTCAACTCCCAAGGGAGGACCTATGGAGATCTCCCCTACCACCCAGGCCACTCATTGGCGGGGCCCTCAGGCCGCGCCTACCTGGGAAGCTGTTTTAAGATGTTCATGGGACAGACGTCACGTGCTCTAAATCCTGAGGCCGGACTGAATATAATTCTCTATTCTGATTGGTTATTATATAAATGTTGCCTTTGCCGCGGAAAATCGTGCCTTCCTTATTTTAATTTAGCATGAAGTTTTCAAATATATAAAATATTTTAAGCGGACATTAAGTATATTTTTCAGTATAGGAAGGAAAATTACTAAGAAAAATATTACTGTGTGTATAGACTAGCGCCAGTCTCACAATCACGTCACGGATTAGGGACTGGTATCGCCCACCATCTAATGTTGGCGTGAAGCGGCTTATAGGACTGCCACTAGTCTACTATGTGTATAGAATGAAATCTGGAGACTTCGTAACCAAACTGGTTCGTAACCAAACTGATGCGTACCCAAGTAGCTTCGCACCCAAGATATTTCGAAGTCTCCAGCTTGCGCCTAGAATTCCGATATCTGTTTCATTTCTACAAAAATGATACAAATCTAGTTATAAATTATTTTCCTCTATAATGTTAATGTTCTTTATACATCCGGTTCCCTCACGAGTTCATAAAATTATTTGGCCCCGCCTTTTGACTATTGATGCTTTGCATCTACAACCGTACTTGTATAAGCTGGCATGTATTTCAGGGTTTAGTGCCCCTTTAAGCTACTTACCCACAGATTTCCATGCCGCTTCTGTAGCAGCTTATGCGGAGACAAGTAGGGTAGCGAAGAAATCTCACCTCTCCGAAACGTAACCAGTGACTGGAATACCGACAAAAACGACCTAAAACACAGTCAATACAGACATGCACAGTAAAAACATTTAATCCCTGCACCTGTCGACCGGACATCTGCCTGAGTCTGGTTGTACAGACACCAATGGATAACATGTGAATAAGCCAATCACATCAATGGCTCACGTAGGTTGCGAATATAATCAAAGCGTCATTCAGTCGTATAGTCATCCATGCATCAATGCCCAGGAAACATCGGTGGTAATTGGGCATGCGGGCGTGTGTTATGACCGAGTTGCCCGCGCATTAAGTCCAGAAATTAAAGGTCGACACTGTAGCTTGCTGTATACCATACATGGTGGGAGATATTTGAACACAGCCAAAGCAGATAAGTAGTATGCTCTATACCATATACTGTATAACTGGTTAATTTGGCGTGTACATAAGTTGGCGTTTTTTTCAAAAAAGTATTTTTCCTGTATTTATTTTGGCGTCTGGAGCAGTCAGAACAACGCCATCTTCATGTAGACATATTTTTATGCGATCTTTAATTTGGCGTTGATGGGCATTCGCCCAAAAACGCCAAATTAAACAGTTATACAGTATTACATGACACATGGGTACTCATATGAGTGATCTCCCCCAGAGCTATCCAGTGAATACCAATATGACTGGGTTGAGATGGTCTTACTTGGTGTCTGTAATGGTATATCTTACACTTAAATAGGGCAAAAGGCACGTTGCTCTCCCGACTGCCAATTTGTCTAATCCAGGGTCCGTTTTCAGTCAATATATATATATATATATATATATATATATATATATATATATATATATATATATATATATATATATATATATATATATATATATATATATATATATATATATATATATATATATATTTCTCGCAAAAATAGAAATATGCCAATTGAACAGTCCCAGATTTATCGAAAATGGTACAATGTTTTTCATCAATCAGTTTTTTCTATATACTTTTTGAGGTGTGTATGATCTTTGAAAAGAAAAATTCATAGCAAATAAAAATACTACTACTACTACTACTACTACTGCTGCTGCTGCTGCTGCTGCTTCTACTACTACTACTACTACTACTACTACTACTACTACTACTACTACTACTACTACTACTACTACTGCTGCTGTTGCTGCTTCTACTACTACTACTGCTACTGCTACTACTACTACTACTACTACTACTACTACTACTACTACTACTACTACTACTACTACTACTCACGGCTGGCCCGTTTTCGAAAGCAGGAGGCTGAGTTTGTATGTACATAACTCAGCAGTATGGCAACTGCTAGCAAAACTCCATAATTCCTCATCTTTGCTCGACTTGGATGTCAATGAACCCTGGTTATGACCTGGCTGGATACTGGTTGTCAAGAGAAAATTACAATGCACTCGCTGGACGATTCCACTGTTGTAAATGAAAGCAGGGGAATCAGCATCTACAGTACAGACATTTAATTCCTGCACCAGTCGACCGGGTGCCTGGTTGCACAAACACCCATGGCTAACATGTCAGAAAGATGAGTCAAACGCATAAATGAGCCATGTAGCTTGCAAATCAATGTACGTTCAGTTATGAGCTCGTCTATGCATCCATGCCCAGACAATTGGCTGTCAATACGTTGCGGTCGTGTATAATGCCCGGCCGCCCACGCATTTAGTGCAGGAATTAAATGTCGCCACTGTAGATACCAAGATATGGAATATAGATGAATAAAAGAATGGATATGTAGCAGGAGACCAATTACTATATGCGCTAGAGTGAAGGCTTGGCTATGTCAGAAGTCTTGAATTTGGCCCAAGGGCGACGTCACTAGGAGACAAAGACAAATGAGAGCTGTACAGATAAACATGCGCGCCAACATGCGCAGAACGCGACTATTGGCCAATTCGCCGCAGCTAGGTTTTTCGGGGAAGCCTGTCGGTTGCGTATCCGGTTGATTGACATTCCACTGAATATTAAATGAAAGCGGGGGCACAGGCATACCAGATACCAGGATATGAAATACACTTTTGGCACATCTGAGAACCCTGGTAACTATGATAGAAGATAGATATCCAATCGCATCTTTGTCTAACAGAAAGAAGGGGTTTAAGACTCCCAAATGAATACTTTAGATTAACAAAAGATTGTGTAGAGTAAATTTTGCGAATTTACAGAAAATCGATTTTTGCTTTTTTACTTTTGTGAATTGGCCGCAACATGGAGTGCCAGCTATACACTTAAAGTGGCAGCACTAATCATTGCAAATTTTAATTTTGCGTCCGAGGCTAAACGCTAAGAAAGCAAAATTTAAATAACGCAATCTTATCCGAATTTACAGTACCTCTTATTCTTTATCCATGACCTTTAAAACTTCTCCTAACAATGCGCTCATAAGATATCTAAATACTGAGGTAAACCATCATATTTACACTGTCTGGCTGTAGGTAGCATTCTGTCAGTGGTTGTAGCAGAAGGAAACCCTGTTGGTACTATACATTCGGAAAAGATTGCGTTAGTTTATTTTCTGCGATTTTTAAGGTTTAGCCTCGGACGCAAAATTAAAATTCGCAATGATTAGTTCTGCCACTTAAAGTGTATAGCTGGCACTCCATGTTGCGGCCAATTTGCAAGGTTAAAAATTGCAAAAATTGATTTTCTGTAAAATTCGCTAAATTTTCTTTACACAATCTTTTGTGAATCTACAGTATTTCCCGGGAACCCTAGACGGGTGTGGCACCCTGTAATGGGGTCCAACACCCTGTACGTGTGCAATAGGAGTTCGCAACTCCCAGGGAGCCCTAGATTGGCGTGGCACCCTGCTCGCCTTATAAAACAAGGGGGATGTGTGAATTTGTTTATTGATACCATGCATCCAAAAGACCCCTTGACCCTCTTTGGATTTGAAGGCTCTGATCTTACTGCTCTCTCTTTTTCTTCTGTCATCTAGAATTATCATGCTTTGTCATTGTTCTTCAACAATGACAAAATACCCCTTTTTTGGTAAACTGCGCACTAGGTCCAATGTGACTGTGTGCTAATTAATGCATGAAACGGTCATTGGCCCAAAGTCCTATAAAACACCCTTGATTGATATTAGATATATATAAAGATATTAATTATTGTCCGCATAGATGACAGGAATGTAATTGCCTATATATTTAATGACACCCTTGATTGGTATTAGATATATAAAGATATTAATCATAATCCGAACAGATGATAGGAGTCTTATTGTCTATATATTAAGCATAATTGCATATGAATACTTTAACCCATTAATGTTTAAGAGTTTCCATAAATATTGTCGTCTGGACCTAAGATACTTTTGAAAATAACTTTTGAACTAAGAATGATCTAACAAAATATTTGAAGGAGAGTTGTTGGTAATGTTTTAATCAACATTCCTTCTTCAAATATTTTTCACATCATGCTTTGACCTGTAAGATTTCATCAACATTGTCAGACTGCTTTTGGCCGCTGTAAGCATTTATGGGTTTAACCGATTATCATATGACCGTGAACTCTTGTTTCAGCGACCTGCATTGTTCCCTTTATCATACCAATTATAATGTCAATTAGATAGAATAAAACAGTTGTCAGTTTGTGATTGATGTCTACATCAAATTAACTTCTGTTACATTAGCTACATGAAAGAAAAGCGGAAGGACAAGAGAACATTAATAAATTGCTGATATTAGAGGTATTTTGCGCCAAGTAATTCACATTCGCATTTTGCCTTATGTGCAATTATTCTATTTATCTGGTGGCTCTAACAATGTAACATTATACTAGTATTTGTGAAACGTTTATGATTTGTATAATTAGGACTGGCAACGCCAAGCTCTTTATTGTCCTAATTTCGTTTCAGTAGAAGTTGGCCATGCTTTTGGGGGTGTGGGGGCGGGATGTAATACTAGTAATCAGCTTTTCTGCTATAAAGTTTTACGACTTCGTGTTCTTACTCATGCCACACACTACGCGATACTAGTTCGAGTAACTCTAACTTTAACTCCTGTACACAGCCGCGGTTTACTATATATAGTAAACAGCGGCAGTGTTTAGCATATATGTTATATATATATATATATATATATATATATATATATATATATATATATATATATATATATATATATATATATATATATATATATATATATATATATATATATATATATATATATATATATATATATATATATATATAAATATATATATATATATAAATATATATATATATATATATATATATATATATATATATATATATATATATATATATAAATATATATATATATATATATATATATATATATATATATATATATAGCAATATATATAGCAATATATAGCATATATGCTATATATTGGCATGTACAAACGTTAGAGCTCCCATCAAATTTTAATTTTGCGTCCGAGGCTAAACGCTAAAAAACGCAAAAAATTAAATAACACTATCTTATCCGAATTTACAGTACCTCTTTTCCTTAATCCATGACCTTTAAAACTTCTCCTCACGATGCACTCATAAGATTTCTAATTACTGAGGTATACCATCATATTTACACTGTCTGGCTGTAGGTAGCATTCTGTCAGTGGTTGTAGCAGAAGGAAACCCTGCAAGAGGCACCCCCTGTTGGTACTGTAAATTCTGAAAAGATTGCGTTAGTTAATTTTTGTGTTTTTTACGTTTAGCTTCGGATGCAAAATTAAAGTTCGAAATGATTAGTGCTGCCACTTAAAGTGTATAGCTGGCACTCCATGTTGCGGCCAATTCGCAAAGTTAAAAACCGCAAAAATCGATTTTCTGTAAATTGGCAAAATCGTTTGTGAATCTACAGTATCTCCAGGGAACCCTAGACTGGTGTGGCACCCTGCTCGCCTTATAAAAGAAGGGGGATGTGTGAATTTGTCTATTAATACTATGCATCCTAAAAGACCCCTTGCTCCTCTATGGATTTGAAGGCTCTGATCTTACCGCTCCTTCTTTTTCTTCTGTCATCTAGGATTACCATGCTTTGTCATTGTTCTTCAACAATGACAAAATACCACTTTTTTGGTAAACTGCGCACTAGGTCTAATGTGACTGTGTGCTAATTAATGCATGGCCCGGTCATTGGCCCAAAGTCCTATAGAGTTTAAAAACACCCTTGATTGATATTAGATATAGAAAGATATTAATTATTGTCCGCAAAGATGACAGGAATGTAATTGCCTATATATTTAATGACACCCTTGATTGGTATTAGATATATAAAGATATTAATCATAATCCGAACAGATGATAGGAGTCTTATTGTCTATACATTAAGCATAATTGCATATGAATACTTTAACCCAATAATGTTTAAGAGTTTCCATAAATATAGTCGTCTGGACCTAAGATACTTTTGAAAATAACTTTTGAACTAAGAATGATCTAACAAAATATTTGAAGGAGAGTTGTTGGTAATGTTTTAATCAACATTTCTTCTTCAAATATTTTTCACATCATGCTTTGACCTGTAAGATTTCATCAACATTGTCAGACTGCTTTTGGCCGCTGTAAGCATTCATGGGTTTAACCGATTATCATATGACCGTGAACTCAATGTTCCAACGACCTGCATTGTTCCCTTTATCATACCAATTATAATGTCAATTAGATAGAATAAAACAGTTGTCAGTTTGTGATTGATGTCTACATCAAATTAACTTCTGTTACATTAGCTACATGAAAGAAAAGCGGAAGGACAAGAGAACATTAATAAATTGCTGATATTAGAGAAAATTTGCGCCATGTAATTCACATTTGCAATAAGTCTTATGTGCAATTATTCTATTTATCTGGTGGCTCTAACAATGTAACATTATACTAGATATAGTACTTGTGAAACGTTTATGATTTGTATAATTAGGACTAGCCAAGCTCTTTATTAACCTAATTTCGTTTCAGTAGAAGTTGGCCATACTTTTGGGGGTGTGGGGGCGGGATGTAATACTAGTATTCAGCTTTTCTGCTATAAAGTTTTACGACTTCGTGTTCTTACTCATGCTACACACTACGCGATACTAGTTCGAGCAACTCTAACTTTAACTCCTGTACACAGCCGCGGTTTACTATATATAGTAAACAGCGGCAGTGTTTAGCATATATGTTATATATATATATATATATATATATATATATATATATATATATATATATATATATATATATATATATATATATATATATATATATATATATATATATATATAGCATATATGATATATATTGGCATGTACAAACGTTAGAGCTCCCATCATTTAAGAATGAACAAGTGCGCCAAGAAAACCTGGCGCTCATATATGTAGCTTCAAACAAGCCATAAAACTAGCCATATTTGTACCCCACCATGTATGAATAACGAATATTTACAATTCATTTATGAATTGCGAATATTCATTATTCATTATGAATATTCGTAAATCGTAGTCTTATGGGGAGGATAAATGAAACTTCATTTGTTCCAAATACTCCAGAGAGCGGATAAATAAAATGGGAGACAGATAACCAGTTTGCACAAAAATAGGCGACAAAATATATTAAAAAGAATTTCTTGTGCTTTTGGAAAAGGGTGGAGAAAAAATAAATCTGCTGTTTTTCGAAAAACAGTGGAGAAAAAAAAAATGTGAATTTTGTTTTTTCTGCCGTTCACACCTGCACCATCGTACCTTTAGATATGAACGACTAGAATAAATTGTTCATACTTTTGTTTTATTTCTAGAAAGCATTTATTCAAAATTGAGTACATACGTAGTTGACGTGACTGGTATTTCTGAGTCATGCGGCGTTCTCTTCTTACCAACGAGTTATTGTCTGTCTATATGAGTTGGTTTTACTACAATCGTTCGTTCTGTTATGTAGGTATTTGTTCTTTGTAACAATAATACTTTGTACATTCTTAACATATTGTAAAACATTTAAAATTCGTAAAAGATGATAAATAAAAATTATGCGATTTATATTAATATATTCAACAGGTCTACTGAACCCTGTCATGATTTCATTTTACTTTTAAGCTTTACCGTTTGTGTGAAATCATATAACTATTGTGTATCATATAACTACTGGATGAACTGGATCAATATACTGTATAACTGGTTAATTTGGCGTGGTTTTTAATTTGGCGTTTTTTGGCGAATGCCCATCAACGCCAAATTAAAGATCGCATAAAAATATGTCTACATAAAGGTGGCGTTGTTCTGACTGCTCCAGACGCCCAAATAAATACAGGGAAAATACTTTTTTGAAAGAAAAAACGCCAACTTAAGTACACGCGAAATTAACCAGTTATACAGTACTGTCGAATACAAAATTTCAGATTTCATGTATCGTCTCTTTTTCTGCTATATTAAGGATACAATACAGACCTTTAATTTCTACACCAGTCGACCGGACGTCTGCCAGTGCCTGGTTGTATAAATATCCATGGGTAACATGTTAAAAGAAATAAGCCACAGACATTAATGACCCACGTAGCCTGTGAAACAAAGCTATTTCAGTTGTGAGGTCATCCATCCATTCATGACCAGGTAACTTGGTGGCAATCGGTCGTGCGGTCGTGTATCATGCCCGGCTGCCCATGCATTTAGTGCAGGAATTAAATGTCGGTACTGTAGATCGTGATAAGTTCGTGGTGATTGGTGGAGGAGACCGGGTTGCCAGGGCCCAGGGGGAATCACCGTCTACCCCCAAGTCACTGGCAACTTCCTCACATACTGCTTGTCAGTCAACTGCTATGGTGTATGGGTGGGTAATCTTGTAGTTGTTGTTATCCTCAAGTCACTGGCAAATTTCTCACATGCCACTTGTCAGTCAACTGCTATGGTGTATGGGTGGGTGATCTTGTAGTTGTGGTTATGCTCAAGTCACTGGCAACTTCCTCACATAGTGCTTGTCAGTCAACTGCTATGGTGTATGGGTGGGTGATCTCGTAGTTGTGGTTATCCTCAAGTCACTGGCAACTTTCTCACCTACTGCTTGTCAGTCAACTGCTATGGTGTATGGGTGGGTGATCTCGTAGTTGTGGTTATCCTCAAGTCACTGGCAAAGTCCTCACATACTGCTTGTCAGTCAACTGCTATGGTGTATGGGTGGGTGATCTTGTAGTTGTGGTTATCCTCAAGTCACTGGCAATTTCCTCACATACTGCTTGTCAGTCAACTGCTATGGTGTATGGGTGGGTGATCTTGTAGTTGTGGTTATCCTCAAGTCACTGGCAACTTTCTCACATGCCACTTGTCAGTCAACTGCTATGGTGTATGGGTGGGTGATCTTGTAGTTGTGGTTATGCTCAAGTCACTGGCAACTTCCTCACATACTGCTTGTCAGTCAACTGCTATCATGGTGTATGGGTGGGTGATCTTGTAGTTGTGGTTATCCTCAAGTCACTGGCAACTTTTTCACATGCCGCAAGCCTGCTAGCTGCTGTCGTGCATGGGGGGAATAGATATTGCAGTTGTGGTTATGATCAAGCTTTACTGCAGTAAGAATATGTTCAAAATAATAACACTAGGCTGTGTCACGTGACGTATCAGGTGACGTATGACTGACGTATCATGTGACGTATGTGATCTATGGGCACGTGATTTTGTAGTAGCAGCCTCCGTGCGCAGACTCCGGGTCTCTTTCCTTGAAGCATCCAGGCTTCACACCTACTGGGCCCGCCTTCATTCCAAATCTAAAAAGCAATGGTACAGAATTCGTAACTTTGTCGCTTAGGCCTAGAAAAAAAATTGTTTGTTTCCTGAAACGGTCTGAAAAAACATAGGATAGGTAGGTCTGTAAATTAAAATACATTTTTTTTTGGGGTCAAAAGTGTGAGTTTTATGCATGTTGTTTCAGAGTTGGGAGGGCCGAAAAAACTTTAGGGTAGGGATTTTTTTGAATAAAAACTGGTTAGGGTAGGGTTACAGGAACAAACAACTTTTTAGGTCTTATTCATCTATCCATGTCAGAACTACGACTAGTCAGTTGTAATCAACTGGAGAAGACATCGATGAATCTTAGATGAATACAAGAATGGATATGTAGCGAGAGACCAATTACTATATGCGCTATCATAGTGAAGGCCTGGCTATGCCAGGGGTCTCTTATATCGCCTAAGTGTGACGTCACTAGGATACAAAGACCATTGACGGCTCTCGTAGCATTTACATTACAGAGAAACTTGCACGCTAACATACGCAGAACACAACTTTTGGGCTATTCGCCGGAGCAGCCTGTTCAGATTGAACAGCTGGTTTCATATCCACTTGTTTTTTCATCTAATGATAAATCTAGGAAAATCCATAGACTATAGTCTGTCTGACCGTGTATTTTTTTTCCTCTTCTATGTTACGTAAAGTTCGAATATCGCATCTAAACTTGGCAAACTTCTTAGGATCACTGTGTTCTGTACTAATTATATATACCTACTTTCTCTCTCAACTGCTTAAAAAGTTGAAATTCAAAATTGATGTGGGGTGGAGGGAGGTGTTGGGAAATTCATTATCCTTGTCAAAATGGCGTTCAATCTGGCCTACCCGCCTCATGCAATGACAGCTGGCTTCTGAAGTCAATGGCAGCTTTCTCACATGCCAAGGCCGGGATTTGAACCCATGCAGTGATGAGGGATGGCAAGCAGTCAGTGGCGGCACCTTCGACCACACAGCCATCAGAGTAGATGGCCATGAATATGTATATATATACATATATATATATATATATATATATATATATATATATATATATATATATATATATATATATATATATATATATGTATGTGTATATATATATATACATATATATAAATATATATATATATATATATATATATATAAATATACATATATATATGTATATATATATATATACATATATATATGTATATATATATATATGTATATATATATATATATATATATATATATATATATATATATATATATATATATATATATATATATATATATATATATATATATATATGAGGACACTTGCTTTATTCAAGAGGTTGACTTACCCACATCCTTCGAGACCCCCAGCATTGCATGTCAGTCGCAGGCATTCTGGGTAGTTGAGGTAACGTGTTTCCCCTACTTTCAATGTGTTCCCCCCATGGCGACAGTAGCCCCCTGAAATAAAAAATAATAATATTATGAAGAGAAGTGTAACACATGGCATATATATATTTATATATATATATATATATATATATATATATATATATATATATATATATATATATATATACATATATATATATATATATATATATATATATATATATATATATACAGTATATATATATATATATATATATATATATATATATATATATATATATATATATATATATATATATATAGGTGGTCATATCAGATATGTAATATCACAGAAATACATAGACGTTGCTCCGTTGCAATTTGCAAGTTAAGTCAGCAGCAAGCTGAACAAGACACTGACTTGCCCCGTTCGGCAAGTTATGTTTCGGGTGAAGTCCAATCTCACCTTTGTATGACAGAGTTGCAGGGCAAGTGGAAGTGCCGGCGGGGCAAGTCAACTTTAGGGGCAGCTTGCCCCGCTCAGAATATAATATTTTTGCAACCTGTGTTGCACCCTGATGCTTTAATTGTAGGAATCAGGAGACCTGGCCCTTAACCCTTATGTTACTGGTAGCTAATTTGGCCAATATGAAATGATGCAAAAAACCTGAAAAATGACTGAAACCCTGGCACATGGGTTCTCATCTGAAAGTACTCAGCGGGAGCCATCCAATGGATACCAACATGACAGGGTTGAGATGGTTTTCAAAAATCTTTGCATCCTTGTACTTTGGACGACGGTAGCCTCAGTATTGGAAGGGTTAAAACGGATGGTCGCAAGGGCTGAATATCGTATGGAAGGGAACGATACAGTACGGTTATTGATCAAACGAAACGATCCATTTTCACACGGTGTACGCACGACATGAGTTATATTTATAGCGTCAAGGTAGTATCATTCTATTTATATATGCAAATGGCATATATAGGCGAAAGAGGACAAACCCCAGCACAAAACCATATCGTTTATAAACCCTTCCAATACTAAGGCTATTTGGTCCAAAGCACAAGAACGCAAACACTTTTGAAAACCATCTAAACCCTGTCATGTTGGTATTCATTGGAAAGCTCTAGTTGAGTATTCTCAGATGAGTACCCATGTGACAGAGTTTCAGTCATTTCTCAGCTTTTTTGC
>OZ012690.1:11334869-11379869 GCA_963942565.1 Maea johnstoni | reverse complement strand
CAACCTTTATTTCTTACTCTATATTGTCTGTCGCCCAATCATTGGGAGAGATTACTTTGAAGAGTTACATATTCATTTCATATCATCGTTCATGCTCTCTGTGTCGTCTGCATTTACAAAAAAGCTCTCCTTCTTACATGTCTGAGCCAACCTTAAAAAAGGCGGAAAAAAGGGTGGCGAACCCTTAAAAAAAGGAATGGATCCGCCGTCGCCTAGTGGTTACCATACCTGGCTTCCAGGTGGGCTTCCGCAGGTTCGACACTCCACTCGATACCCAACAATGGCTTGGCCTGGTCGCTATACAAATGTGCGGCCTTCTTGAGGGCTGTCTATGGTTCTTTATGCAACCAAAAGTCCCCTTGATATTATTCATGAAGAGATGGGAATTGCTTCACGGTTCCGGCTTTCTATTTCAACGCAAATCAAGATGTTGAACGCGACGTAAAAAACCTATTCCTTCCTTTCTTTTGTGTTCGGGTACTTTGCATTTATCTTTTATTCTTTCTTGTAACTGAACTGACAAGTATTTTATTCCAGCTGTGACATCAACATTGGTGGCGGTTGGACTTACTGGCCTCCAGTGGCAGTTACCTCGCATTTTCACGCAAGATCCTGAAATAATTGCGATGACAGCATCGATTCTACCCATAATGGCAGCGTATGTGCTATTCGACAGCACAGTGGTGAGTAACAAAAGACCTCCGAGGACATTGTTTATAGGGAAATGTTTTTGGCCAGTTTGAAGATCCAGTTTTCCCCTTTTTGGAAAGATTTCTGATCTCATGAGCCAAGTTCCGTTTACCTCCCTACCCTTTACCATAAGACTAGTACAACTTCAAAAGAAATAAAAAATTCAAGTAGAAATGTAGAAAAACACTGATGATACTACTACTACTACTGATGATGATGATGATAACAATAGTAATAATGATAATAATCATTATTATTATTATTATTATTATTATTATTATTATTATAATGATAATCATCATCAAAATAATAATAATAATAACAATAATAATAACAATAATAATAATAATAATAATAACAATAATAACAATAATCTCTAAATGTTAATGATTTTTCGAAGTAAAATAATCTGTTAGAATATATTTTATGACTTTTGCCTAACACATCAGCTTAGTGCAAATCTAATCAACGTTTTGCGTCCTAACCACTGACCTCATGGGAACATTCCAAATGGACGCCATGGGACATTATACAAATATGACATCCCTGTTGGGTGGCTAACATGATTGTCTACCCCGAGTGAGTATAGCCTCAAACGAGCTCCTCGTTTGAGAAATATAGTTCTATGTACAACAGAATTGGGCCAATTTCTAAACCAATCGTAATACAGTTTCTTCAAGTGAGGTATAATAATGATGTATGTTTCAGTGTGTTGGTGCGGGAACACTGAGGGGGTGCGGTCGACAGCTCCTATGCGCGGTTGTCATCTTCATTTCCTACTACGTCATCGCCTTACCCATAGGAATACCACTGATGTTCTTCACACCACTTGGCTTAACAGGTATTGTCATATCCCATCTTAATCTGGATACTTTTTCCAATTATAGAGTAAAACGGAATATGACATATATATATATATATATAAATATATATATATATATATATATATATATATATATATATATATATATATATATATATATATATATATATATATATATATATATATATATATATATATATATATATATATATGAGTACCCATGTGCCAGGGTTTCAGTCACTTTTTTAGCTTTTTTTGCATAATTTTGTGTAGCACAAACTGGTCAACAGCAGCATAAGGGTCAATGTGGATACTATTTTCAGTATTAGAGTCAAACGTGAAACAATATTTTGGATAAACGCCTTCATAAATTGTGAAGAAATTCATCCACACAATTGATATTTGTATTTTAGATCTGTGTTCATTTCAATGTTCTTTTTAATTACGCTCACATAATATATATGTTATAGTTTTAATCATAGTCAATAAATAATCATAAATTGCACCCATACAATGTTCTTTTCACTGTGTTTTTTATTTTTACTATTGATATATGCTGTTATTGTAGGATTATGGGTGCCCCTGGCCAGCGTATTAGCAGTACACGCTACAATCTATGTGATCATCATTACATTCACTAATTGGGATAAACAAGTAGAACGCGTAAGTCTTCTCTGGTCTGTTCTTTCAAAGCTTTCTTAAGGTGATGAGTACCATTGGAAGCCAGTTAATAGCCCCGTCCTGAAACACACCTCAAAGCAGAATAATCCTATAACTAGGTGTATCTCCAGGTTCCGGAGTGTTATCAGGTAGAGAATATCATAGCCACCTGTCATTATTCAATCCATATTCTGTTTTATTTCAAAATTTACAACTTTTCTTTCAAATGTCATATTCTCATTTATTACGCAGGTGATGGTTACTGTAGGTTCAGAGTTACTTTAGGGATATCATTGTCTATGCCCATTAAAAAGTATTTTTTTGATTTTTTACTGCTGAAGATTTTTACAGGCCATAACATTGAAAATTTTATTGAGAGATTTTGACGCAAAGTGCATTAAGTTTGAGCAGATAAAAAGCTTCTCAACTATTTATAGCATGCCCGACACTCAGCATTATTTGACTGTGACGCGCGACCATTGAGGTGTGTCTTTGTACAACTGTCTTTTGTTCCTAGCCCACGTGGGATCAACGAGGCGTCCTTGCTAAACCACCACTGGGTTATAGGCTCCACAGTCCACATACAAGATATCTCACTAAAATTTTCAAATGTTATGGCCCGTAAAAGTCTTTAGCAGTAAAGAATCAAAAAATTACTTCTTATTGGGCATAGTCAATGACACCCCTAAGGTATCTATGAACCTGTAGTGACCATCACCTGCGTAAGTAATGAGATTATGTCATTTGAGTGAAAAATTGTAAATATCGAAATAAAATAGAATATGGGTTGAATAATGACGTTTGGCTATATATTCTCTACCTGACAACACTCAGGAACCTGGAGATACACCTTGTTCTATGATTATGCTGCAATGAGGTGTGTTTTTGGATGGGCCTTTCATCTAGCTTGCAATGGTACCCATGACCTTAATCGCGATTGAATATGGATACAGATATGTAGTAGCTTAGGTCCTGTCCATACATATCATGTGTTTATCTGAACTAAGTCAGTGTCATAGATTGTTAAAAGTTAAAACAAAATCTATAATATTTCTGATAATTGACCTTCCGTATTTTTGTAATCTTACGGGATTGTATTTAATGTTATGTTTTTAAAGTCTATCTCTGTACACCTCAAGTTTGACGTTCTTGTTTTAAACTTTCCAATGCTGAGGCTACTTTTGTCCAAAGCACAAGGATTCAAAGATAGTATAAAACTGTCAACACTCTATCACATTAAAGCCTTAATGACTGTTCACGAGGGCAGTATGTGTATTTAATGTGCGCCTGAAGGCATCCTGGCCAGATCAGGATGCCTGAAGGCGCACAATCCATGGACAATCCAAAGCAAGCAATAATAATGGTATTTACTGGATAGCTCTTGCTAAGTACTATGAGATGAGTACCCATGTGCCAGAGATTCAGTCATTTTTCACTTTTTTGCATCTTTTTGTATTGGCCAAATTAGCCACCAGCAGCACAAGGTTTAAGTGTTGTCAGTATGTAAGTGTCCCAAGTCTATATTTATACAGCTCAAATTAGATGTTCTTGTTTTAAGAATTGTCACTATGTAAGTGTCCCAATTTCCCAAATCTATAATTGTACACTTCAATTTGACATTCTTGTTTTAAGGCGTTGGAAAGAACCAAGGTTTCTCTTGCTGACGACCCAGACGAGACAACAGGTAGGCTCCTTTTTCTCATTCTACCGTAAATTCTTGGAAATTCAGACCCCCCTAAGAATTTAGGCCACTATAGTTATTGTGCAAAATAATTTAAGTGAAATCTATTGCTGGTTGTCCTTGTGGGAAATTAAAGGGAAATCTGTGCCACTATTTGCTTTTCTGTATAATTTGCAGAAAACATGGGCCATCCTAAATCCACAAAAAATTGTAATAATAAACTTTCCCAAATTACTGAGAATTTACGGTATATTACAAGTGATAGATTTTTCACAGAACTAATACCAGCTCCATAATGACAAGAAGTGCTAGCACTTAGATGTGCCCAATTATAATATAGAGAAAGATGTCATCATTTGATATCAACCAAGAAGTTCTAACAAGTCCACTGTTTCTATAAATAGATTACATCATTTTAAACAACTCTTTTATGTAGGAGGAATTTCTAAGTAAAGAGCTGCCAAAATATTCGGGTATGGGAATTTAAAGCTGAACTAGACGAGTCTAGAAATAGATACAACATAATAAATACAACATATCTATTCCCATCCTTTAATTTCAAATGTGCCATCTATGGTATATCAAGTGATGTATCAAGGAGTTGAAATATTGGTCTCAGACAAGAATACTCAAAGTAGCTTTGATTCGCAAGCTACGTGGTTCATTGATGTTATCTTTGGGTGTTTGTAAACCCGTCCGGTCAACTGATGCAGGAATTAAATGTCTGTACTGTAGTTACCTTCAAGTATATAGTTATAATACTCCTTCCTTTCAGGTCTTTTATCTGGGACGGATACCGCCGTGTCAGATGACGAATACGGAAAACCGTATTTACGCTACTACGGCAGATACACCAGCCAGCTATCAGATGTCGGAGACGTTCCCGAGACGCCTACGTCACACGATAAATACCTGGTCTGCAAGAGACTGCTTCTGATCAGCGCGATGGTTGGTCTATTCGCTGGTGGGGTTGTTATCAAGCTACTGGTGCATGTACCGTACCCTATGAGCCCATTGTGTATAGCGTTCCCCGTTAACGGAAGTATACCGGTGAATAATACAGGTCTAAACCTACCTTATTGTAATGAGACGATGGTGCCCGCAGCGCTATACTGAGAAGAGTGTAGCATTTCCCGCTTCTGTTGTGTCTTAGATGAATAAAATCAAGCGGATATGATACCAAATCAAGTGTATAGCATTCCCCGCAAAAGGGAGTCTGCCTGTGAATAATACAGGTCTAAACCTACCTTATTGTAATAAGACAATCACATGATGCCTGCAGCGCTCTACTGAGAAGAGTGTAGCATTTCCTTCTTCTATTGTGTCTTAGATGAATGAAAACAAGTGGATATGAAACCAACCGGTTAACCTGAACAGGCTGGCTGCAGCGAATAGCCCAAAAGTGGCATTCTGCGCATGTTGGTGCGCAAGTTTCTCTGTAATGTAAACAATACAAGAGCCCTTATTGGTCTTTGTCTCCTAGTGACATCACAATGAAGCCAGATTTGAGACCCCTGTGATAGCTAGGTCTTCATTATAGCGCATATAGTAATTGGTCTCTCACTACATATCCATTCTTTTATTCATCCGAGGTTGTGTGGATCAGTAGGTTTCATCTTGATCTATGATACTTTTGACGATAAATTAAGAATCAAAAATAATTAAGCAAATTATTTGAAGGAGAGTTGCTGGTAGTATCTTTTTACATATTTCTTCAAATTATTCCCATATATGCTTTCATCTATAAGAGGGGGGGGGGGGTTGGAGGGCACTTGGGTATTTAGGGGGGCGCATACACTCGTTATCAAAATTGAAAAGTAACCCTAAAGCACTGATTTCTGGCCAAAAAAACACCCTTATTTTAATAAAACGCTGATTTTTTCCACTAAATAAACACCCCTTCTTTTATCAAAACACTGACATTGGAAGAACGGGAACACGTATCTTAATTTAAGATTTTATAATCCTCTGCGTGTTTAGCGGCAGCAAGTGGCGGCAGCAAACTCGGAAGCCCAGTCACTTTGGGAGTCACTCGGCGTCAGAGCCGCGTATATTTTGTGGATTGTAAGGGGATTTTGACCCCCATACTTCGTACCTGGGTACAAAAAAGTACCCTTCTTTTACAAAATCGCGGGCATGTGGAGGTCTTAAAAATAGACCCCTTCTTCCGCGAAATACGTAACGCGGGTGCGGCCCATCTCTGTACCTGAGTGCCCCCGCCGGGGTACCAACTCGCAGATGTCTCCTGTCTCCCAGAAGACTGATATCATCAATGGCTTACTACATTTTTTTATTATTTTTTCTTAAAAGGGTTTGCCAAACCCTTTTCTTAAGAGTGGCTCAGACATACGGTAGATTCACAAAATATTGTAAATTTAGCGAATTAACAGAAAATCAATCTTTACGTTTTTTAACTTTGCGATTTTGCCGCAACATGAAATCCCAGCTATAGACTTAAAGTGGCAGCACTAATCGCTTGCGAATTTTAATTTTGGATCCGAGGCTAAACGCAAAAAAAACACGCAAAAATTAAACTAACGCAAACTTTCCCGAATTTACAGTATAAGGCGAGCCTCTATGCAGACGACACAGACAGCATGAATGATGAAATGAAATAAATATGAAACTCTTCGAGATAATCAATCCCTGTAATTGGGCGACAGACAATAAAGAGTTTTCGATGGTTGCCCCAGTTTATAGAGGAATCGAACCCTACTCGCCCTGGCCTGGGATTGAACTCTGAACCCCATGCCTCCCAGCACTCAGGCCAGCAATCTTGCCACTGTGCCATTGAGTCTGATCTAACAGTGTTCAACATAATTTCAAAAATATACAATAATTTTATTTTTTGTTTTTTTTTTGTGAGACATACCATGACGTATACTTTGTATATTTTGTAGCATATCGATCATGCAAGATTATGTATCATAATGGCAACTACCGCCTGTAAGTAGTGTGTATAAGCTGCCCATTTGAACACCTTAAACCCTTATGCTGCTGGTGGCTAATTCAGCCAAAATGATGCAAAAAACCTGGAAAATGACTGAAACCCTGGCACATGGGTATTCATCTGAGTTCTCAGTGACAGCTATCCAATGAATACCAACAGGAAAGGGTTTAGATGGCAAAAATCAATCGCAGCCTTGTGCTTTGACAAAAGTAGCCTCAGCATCAAGAGTTAAAGGTTAAAGACGGGTGAACTAATATTCAACAAGATCTCAAAATACTTTAAAGTTTGGTGGCACTTATTGATTTTGATATGGCTGCCCAGTGTGTCAAATGAAATCTAGATGAAATGTACGCAATGGATTAGCATATATAGGTTTGATAATCATTTTTGCTGTTTGACATATTTTGATATGTGCGGTGTACATATTATATATACCAGTACTTTGCATAATGTATCCAATGGTGGACCATTTACATGTATATTGTAATTTGAATGAAATAAATCTGTAAACCTGACAAGAATGTGTATTTATTCATATGACATTTTCGAAAATTTCCATCTGGAAATGAATGTTGGAAAATTGCATGTGGCTTGGAATTCTCGCAAATATCGGACACTTTTTAATACTTACGATTTTCGTTGGCTGATGGTGGCCGAAATTTGCCGAAAATAGCAATCAGGTAGGTGGTGTTTTTCTTCAGGTACTCCCATTTTCATCCACCATACACAACTGGTACCGTAAATTCTCGGGATTTTAGACCACCCTAAGAATTTGGGCCACTATAACTATTTTGCAAAATAATTATTGGGAAATATGGACCACCCTTGATCCATCACTGGTAGCTATTTCACAAAGTATGGACAACTATTACTCTGCTTTGTCAGCATTTTCATAAAACATGGGGGCCATCCTCAACCCATAAAAATTGTAATTATCAAAGTGTCCCAAATTACCAAGGATTTACAGTAAGTTAATATTTGGCCTCAATAAGTAAATGATAGTGATAAATGAAGTCTTGAATCCCTATCCATTTGATAGTATTCCAGTCTGCATATTCTAATGTGGAATAGCAATCTTTTATCTGGGTATATTTAATTTCATTTGTCATTCGAGTCATGGTCTTAGCCAGCAGGGCGTCTGGGTGCCTTTTTGGACACCCAAACCCTTAAAAAGAACCCCTCAGGACACCCAAATTTTTTAGTGTGAAATTTCTAAAAATCTCAAGTTTGTAATTGAATTTTTTCATCTCCTTATAATTCCCATGACATTGTTTAATGATATCATGCCTTATTTTGATGAATTTCTACATGTTTATGGTTGAAATACGAGTATATTGTGATGCCCCTTATAAATTTGGACGCCAAAAGATTATACCACCACCAATTTTAGGCACCCAGTTTCTAAATCCTGGCTAAGACACTGATTCTAGTACTTTGTTATTTGAGTACTTTTGGAATTTCATATCATCTAGACTCCCATGGATTTGTTTTACATTGTGCAAAAGAAATGAATGTTATTTGTCAACAAGTTACCACTAGAAACTTTGTAGGAGAAAGCATACTATAGAACGGCTAATTTTTCCGTGTAACAATTTTCCCTAATCATTAATTTTTGAGTGAATCCGTTTCTAATATTTCCAAGGAGAGGACTTATCTTTTTTCCGTTTCATATTTTCCCTTTTTATGTAGATTTTTTATTTTAGTATACCAAAGAGTAAATATCAATGGGTGAGGACAAGGATTTCTCCGTGTTTATTAAGTCCGGACATGTACTGTATTGTTTTTCCTGTGTTGTTTATTTCCGCTTGAAAGCATTTGGAAAAAAACGGGAAAAATAAAACTCCCAGAAAAATTAGCCATTCTACAGTATACGAAGTGGGGAAAATTCAATACTATCATTTCAATGCATACACTCACACACACATTTATATATATCTAATCTAGCATAAATGACTATATCTAATTTCTAAATGTAGCACTTCAGAAAGAAATGTTCTTATTTTACTCAAATTTCCATATTTCCATTACACAAACAAGACAAGGGATGGCAGTATTGTATATATAAAACCATTTTATTGCGCTAAATTAACATTCACATAATTTACCATCAAAAGAAAAGTATAAAGTCTACTCGTCACTTTTGCAGCAAAACAAACCAAAGTAGGTTTATACTAGCAGCTCATACTGTAAAATGAAATAAATGTTTGCATGCATTGTTAAAACAGGTACTTCAGTCTTTAACCCATTTATACTCAGAGCAGCCAAAAGAGGCCTGACAATTATGGAAATATTTTACTTACTAAAGCATTTTCTTGGAAATATTTGAAGGAGAAATGCTGATCATAAGCCGAGCAACAGCTGTCCTTCAAATATTCTGTGAACGTTTGCTTTATTCTCAAGTTATTTTCAAAAGTATGAAAGTAGCAGACGATACCCTCTAGAGAAACTCTGAGTGTAAATGGGTTAAGCAACAGTGTAATATTGTTTTACATTGCAAATACTTTAAAACAGTTGAATTAAAAAGTTTTGGAATCTATTGAGGTCAAGATAGTCAATCAAACAGGAAAATATCTCTATCTGATCATTATCCAGCGAGCCTTACTTATATCAGGAACTATTTATAGAAAGTTCCTGCTTATATCAAATTTATGAAGGTTTTAAACCAAAAAAGCACACTACAATGTAAGTAAATATTTGAAAAGACAAAATATTGATTTGTCTTTCTCAGTTATTAACTAAGAATCAAATTCATATAAATATTACTTCATCATGTCATGGTGACATTCAAATGGCATTAAAATAAATAACTCACTAAATGCATTATGACAGTAAGCAAATCATCCATCTCTCAGCAATAACATTGACCTTCCATTGAATCTGTACAGAGCTAGTTCAGATAAAAATTACCCTGATGTATACGAAACCATACAAGTAAAAGTCAGACAGTGGGAGAATGAACATACAGATGATTGTCTATGTGTCAAAATTTTGCTATTACCATAAAATTGTTTTATTCATTTAACCCTTCTAATGCTAAGGCTACTTTCGTCCAAAGCACAGGAATAGAAAGACTTTTGAAAACCGATTAAACCCTGTCATGTGGGTACTCATTGTATAGCTCTCACTGAGTACTCCAGGGTTTCAATAATTTTTCAGCTTTTTTGCATCATTTTGTATTGGCAAAATTAGCCACCACCAGCATAATGGTTAAGATTAGGCCCATTACACAGTAGTAATTTGGGACACTTTTTAATAATTACAATTTTTACGGGTTCAGGATGGCCCATGTTTGCTAATACATTGATGTTGTATCAGCCAGATATACAGCTAGGTCCATATTTTATAAAATGATAACTGGAGATATATCCGATTTCCCATTTATTACTTTGCAAAATATTTTGCAAATATTTTGCCAAACTCCTAGAGTGGTCTAAATTTGCGTAAATTTATGGTGCTGGCTGATAATGCGATTATATGCTGCATCTTCATGATAAGATAGTTTTCTTTATAATGGCAGTTTTGAAGAACGATTTGAAAAAATATGAAAAGTTGAACTTCAAGAAGCGCCAATTCTGAAAAATCTCGTATCTCGCAATATACAGTTTCCAATATGAATGACTACAAAATTCCTTGCCACAATTCTAATTAAATGAGATCTCTCGTAAAACCAATATAGATATTCTGCGTAAATGAATCATTTTGTGGGGAAGAGGAGAAATCATACAGTGCTGACATTTAATTCCTGCACTAAATGTCTGAGCAGCCTGGCATAATACAAGACCGCATGCCCGATTACCACCCAGTGTACTGAGCAGGATAACCTCACAACTGACCAAAGGTTTGATTCACAACGTATGAGGGTCATTGGTGAGCATGGCTTTTTTTTTTATTCATGGGTGTATGTACAACCAGGCACTGCCAGGCGTCCAGTCGACTGGTGCAGGAATTAAATGTCTGTACTGTAGGTGTAACAGGTTTGTGATTCATCAAACAAAGTCGTTGCCCGGAGACATTTCCAACTCCATCGTCATTCGAGCTTCGTGGATGCTGATTGGTTGAGGGCATCATCCACTTAGCCAATCACAGCGCCTGTTACAGAAAGGTCAGCCTGGGTATTTATATCCAGGCTGATGCTTAACCTCATCCTCCCTGAAATGGAAAAGAAATATGATTATAGAATATTTTCAATGCTTAAAATACAATCAGCTGGTTAATACACTGAATTACTAACACTCTATATTAAATCTTCCAATGCAAAGGCTACATCTGTTCAATTATTCAAATATTTGGTTAAAACACATCCAACCAGCAATCACTTTACAAAATGGTTTACAAATACATAAATTGTATTGTTTCAATATCCCATGTTAGAAGAGACAAGTCTGAGGTTGGGCTTGTAGAATACAAGTAGTGCTAGACCATCAGGCCAGTAGAATAAGGTTTTTTATTGTCATGCAATGACCATAGTTTTGAGAAATACATACTCACCCCTTCGTTCAAGTCTAATTTATTCACTCTAGCTCCAAAGTTCAATTCCCTTGCACGCTGAAACATAAAACAAGATATCAATGTATGTTACCTACATTAGCAATATGTAATGTGAAAACATATTTTCCTAGCACTCAGAAGCCCAGTGCCCAACTATAGGTGGTTAAAAGTATTAACCCTACCAATGTTAAGGCATCTTTCGTCCAAAGAACAAAAATGTGAAGATTTTTGAAAAACATCTAAACCCTGTCATGTCGGTATTCATTGGATAGCTCTTGCTGAGTACTCTTGGATGAGTACCCATGTGCCTGAGTTTCAGTCATTTTTACAGGTGTTATGCATCATTTTGTATTGGCAAAAATTGACATCACCAGCATTAATCCCTAGTCATACCTGCCTGGTCACCGCACTACCAGGGCTTAAGGCTGTGATGCTGGTGACACACTCAAAATAAGACAACTCCTAGTTTAGCACTCCTGTACCCTTTCTAACAATAGTTATCCAATCCCTGAGGTCTTGGTGTTTCAAATATAAGTTTTCTTTAACTTACCTGCTTGAGCTGACCTCAATACAGGTACAGTTTCAATTTTACAGTGTTTTACCTCAAATGAGGTTTTCTTGATCAATAAAGGTTCATTTTATTTATAAATACCATACATGTCTGCGAAATATACTAAGCTAGGGCAACTGAAAGGCAAATTTGGAGTTCCTGCAAGAGAATACCTTACAGCATGCGATTTTGGTGGAAACTTTTACTTAAGAAAGTAGGTCACGATGGTCAGACATGTTGACACAATGGTCAGACATGGTGACCTACTTTCCTAAGTAAAATTTCCACCAAAATCGCATCCTGTAAGGTATTCTCTTGCAGGAACTCCAAATTTGCCTTTCAGTTGCCCTAGCTTAGTATATTTAGCAGACATATATGGTATTTATAAATCAAATGAATCTTTATTGATCAAGAAAACCTCATTTGAGGTAAAACACTGTAAAATTGAAACTGTACTTATATTGACGTCAGCTCAAGCAGGTAAGTTTAAGAAAACTTATATTTGAAACACCAAGACCTCAGGGATTGGATAACTATTGTTAGAAAGGGTACAGGAGTGCTAAACTAGGAGTTGTCTTATTTTGAGTGTGTCACCAGCATCACAGCCTTAATTTGAGAACATATTTTCCTCGCAAACTCAAAACCCCAGTGCCACCTATAGGTGGCTTATAGTACTAAGATACAGTGGGTTTCGAATTTGACTGACCGTGGAGACAAGACATCAGTGTTGAATTCTTATAACATCTAGATAAAAAGATCAAGAGTATAGCTGAACTAATCAAAGCCACATGGAAAGGTAATGTTAATGGTACCGGTATTTACAAATGAAGCAGGTTTTATTATCAGAGTTTCGATGGAGCAGTCAAATACTTGCAAACATACAGATAACTTCTCTAATTATATTTCTCTGTAAGGCAACTAATCAAAGCCACATAATAATGTTAACCCTTTCAATGCTGAGACTACTTTTGTCTGAGGCACAAGAACTCAAAAATCTTTGAAAATCATCCAAACCCTATCATCTTGGTATTCATTTGAAAGCTCTCATCGAGTGCTCTCAGATGAGTACCCATTTGCCAGGGTTTTGGTCATTTTTCAGCTTTTTCACATTAT
This sequence comes from Maea johnstoni, assembly GCA_963942565.1. NCBI lineage: Eukaryota > Metazoa > Annelida > Polychaeta > Spionida > Magelonidae > Maea > Maea johnstoni. Next base: position 11,366,914 of record OZ012690.1, on the reverse strand, counting down.
TTTGTATTGGTCAAATTAGCCACCAGCAGCATAAGGGTTAACTGAACAGCATTCACAAATTTAGTGGGCTTTATTATCAGCCCAGTTTCGATGGAACAGTCAGATACAGAAAGATGCCGTCACACATACAAGCTCAGGGTACTTCTCCAATTCTATTTCTCAGTAAACCAAGTAATCCCAAAACTCTACTTGTTCCAATTTTTATAATGACTTAATGTGTACTAGAAGCAGGGACTTAGCCAGGACCCGTCCTACCTGTCTTTTGGACAGGTAGTTTCCTAGAAACTGCCTGTTTGGACAGGAAACAATTTCTATGATGATTTTTCAATGTTGACTTTAAGGGGGTAATAACCAAATATTTTCCTAACAAACCATGTTCTAGGACATAGCTGAAGTGTAAATTGCCCTTTTTGACACACTGGGCTATTAAATGTAGCTGGTATAAGGATTTGAGGAAGATAAGTAGCCAAATCTGGACGGGCAAATCTTTTGAAATTGTTATTTTGGACAGGCATTTTTGAAATCTTGGCTACGACCCTGACTAGAAGCGTATACAATTTAATACATAATGAGGAATACATTTCTCTGAAAGGTGTCAAGCCCATTGTTATGTGATAAACATATAATTGTTTTCCCTTTACATCTGCATCAAAGCTTTTTTAATTTCCAATATATTTCCGGTCGTGAAGCTTACCTATAGCATGGGCAGGTAATACAATGTTCAGCATTTTACCTGATCTAACATGGCTTTACAAAACCTGGATGAAATGAAATGCAACTTACAGAATCCTTGACTTCCCTGTTTTTTGTTTCCTCTCGGTCTGCCTTGATCTAAATAGACAAAATATGGGTTAGACACAATGAATAATACAATACAATAAAATACAAGAGAACCAGGGCTCGACATTGGTGCTTGCCCCATTGCCCCGGGCAAGTAGAATTTGTTAATTATAGCTGTGGGGCAAGTGAAAACTGCATCTTGCTTGCCCCACTGGGAAAGTACACTTTGTATATTTCAGGTTTACTTTTGAGAATGTGTGTTAGTTTCGTGGTCTGGCATCCAAGCTTGTCCTAGAAAATATGCTTTCACATGCCAGAACCATGTTCTACTTGGTTTTAAATGAAATATTATGAAACATAGAACTTTTCATGGGCAAGTGAAAGTTGTAGTAGGGCAAGTGAAAATTGAATCTCACTTGCCCTACAGGGCAAGTCTATGCAAAAGTTAACATCGTGCCCTGAGAACTCTTCATTCATTAGATATCCAAGGGGATCAACATTTAAAGTACTATATACTACATAGCTGTACTCTAAATGCAATATTGAACAAAGCACTTGGTTATAACGCATTGCTTTACAATATGGTATAAATTATAAAGTGGGAAAATTACAAAATGATTGAATAGCTCCCCCGTCCCCTGCTGGAAAAGCTTAATGACATATGCATTTAGAGTATTTCCACAATATCTTTTTTTTTGGAGGGTATAGTACAGGTCAGTTGATAGAGAACTGTGATATAAACAACCAAATTAAGATATCACATTTTGCTAAATAACTGTCATTATCACATTTTACTAAATGTTGGTCAACATCACATTTTGCTGAATAAAGGTCAATGCCACATTTTGCTCAATATAGGTCATTATAATATTTTGTTTAATATAGGGCAATATCACGTTTTTCTAAATATAGGTCAAGTTGTAGGTCACACCAATACTATGCAAAATATATACAGTTTGAAAAAAACTCACTTTATCTGCTATTCTTTTTCTCTCTGCCTTTTGTCTTTTAAAGTCCTCCACTTGTTGCTTCCTCTGTTCTGCTATTATCCTCTCCTTTTCTGTCAGCTGAAAAATAACAAAAACCATTTTAATATTTTATTCTTATCATCAAATTCATTCTCACATTGTACAGTACTCTTATAATCAAATCCATTCAAACATTTTCATTCTTATCATCAATTTATTCTAACACTTTATTGTTATCATCAAGGATTCGATTCCAACCCGGGCATGCGAGAAAGTTGCCAGTGACTTGGGGTTAGGTGGTGATTTTCACCGGGTACTCCAGTTTCCCCCACCAGTTACAACTGGCTAGTCACGAACAAAATTCTTATTATCACTATTATCATTATTATAACTATTATAACTATCATAATTATTAGAATTATTACTATAATTAAAAATATTATTATCATTATCAATCATTATTATAATTACCAATCAGTATTATTATTATCATTATTATTATTGAAGGCAACCTAGGACACTCACCTCCCTTTGACTCGGTCTTGCCTGTTGTGTTGACACATTATTTACTACTGGGACTGGGGTTGTTGCCGAGGGTAACGTGCTGGAATAGATACAACAAAAAACCTAGACACACAGACACCTCCAACAATCCTCAGTGACAATACACAGTTTTCATACAAAGAATACTGTATGCTGTGTTAATTTTGCATACTCTAGAATAGGAAATTAAGCCCGGTGCAAATATACCAAAATTTGACCAAAAATGACCTTTCCAAATTTAATTATACCGAACAGTCAGTTAACACATGAACACATATGAGGGGCAGGTTTTAATCAGAATTTAATTATACCGAGATTTTCTAATTCGGTAAATTTGGATCAGTTACACGCTCGGAATCATTTCCTATTCTACAGTATATAAACTAATGTTCTCAGCATTCAGCTGCCTATGGTGCGCAGTATATTTTTTGTGTACTGGTTTTGAATGACAAGTTATCATGTCAGCGTGTCATATGGTTGTAATCTAAGTATATTGTGGTATCCCTTGAAAAATAGGACTCCAAAAAAACTTCAGGATCGACCATTTTGGGCATCCAGTTTCTAAATCCTGGCTAAATCCTAAGATCCTGTAAAAGACACATGAATTAGTTTTCATTGTTACTGCAAAAACCTGAAAAGCGTAAGTAACCAAATCAATAAGTTTGCTGAGTGCTTGAGTGTGGACACTTTGTGGATTGTGACCACAATCAGGGTCTTAGCCAGGATTTCAAAAATGCCTGTTCAGCACAGCTATTCCAAAAGTTCTGCCTGTCCAGATTTAGCTACTAATCTACTTCAGATCCTTGCACCAATTCAATATCTTGGCCAATTAAGTCAAAATGGGCAATTCACCCTTCGGCTCTATCCCAGAAGAGGGTTTGTTAGGAAAATATTTTGTTTTTAACCCCAAAAAGTCACAATTGATAACCCTTCATAGAAACATTAGCCTGTCCAAAAAGGTTTCCAGGAAACTCCCTGTCCAAAAGACAGACAGGATGGGTCCTGGCTAAGTCCCTGACCACAGTTTGAAAATAGCGTTCCCAGACTTACCTGTTATATTTCTGAATTTCTTCTACAGCTGTACCTAAAGCTTTCTCTTCTGTTAGAACCACACAATCGTCCACCTGCCACGAAAAGGAAATACAATGAACAAGAAAATCTAACCAACTAGTGGCAACCCTTTACTTGTGGATCAAATGTACCTCTTAATCCACACACTTTGTTTTAGACCCACTGGAAGTACTAGGTGTACTGATATGGTTAACATAACGTGTATACAAATATGAGACCCCAAACATGGCAAGATAACTTAACTTTTAGCCAGCAGGGTGTCTGAGCGTCATTTCGTCACCCAAAATTTTCACCCCAATATAACTATCATGACATTGTTTAGGTATATCATGCCTTATTTCAATTAGTAAATACATGTTTGTGGTTGTAATATGAGGTTACTCAAAATGAAACCTCCTCTTACTTAGCTGTTCCACAATGTAATAAGTCAATTGGCAAAAAAGAAATTCATACTCAGGGGAACCAGGGCCCAAAGTCTGGAATAGCTTAACTTAAGAAATCATGGCCCTTGGGCAGTGTCTTAGCCAGGATTTAGAAACTGGGTGTCTAAAATTGGCAGTTGTAAAATTTTTGGGCGTCCAAATTTTTAAGGGGGATCACAATATACTCATATTACAACCATAAACATGTATAAATTCATGAAAATAAGGCATGATATCATTAAACAATGTCATGGGAATTATAAGGAGATAACAAAATTCAATTATAAGCTTGAGGTTGAGATTTTTAGAAATTCCACACTAAAATATTTGGGTGTCCTGAAGGGTTCTTTTTAAGGGTTTGGGTGTCCAAAAAGGCACCCAGACGCCCTGCTGGCTAAGACCATGCAGTCTTGGGCTACTAGTAAACATGCCAGAGGGCCTCAGGGAAGACCTTTACCATTGGACTGAGTTACCCTGTTTAAATAAACATTATTATTTTTATTATCATTATTATTATTATTGTCAATTTTATTATCATTTTTATTATTATCATCACAGATATGCTTACCTCCACCCAGCCAGTGGCTAACATCAACTGCTGTGCCCCTTCGTGGCTCCAGACGCGACTGTTAAACGTCTTGTTTTCTTTACGTATTCTTCTAAATTTCTCATCTGTAGGGTTGTCTTTTGCATTTCTACAACAGTAAATAAGACATTGATCTTTTTTATTGTTATTCTGCCCCAAGGGATGTTTTCTTTTTAAATTTCTGCTATATAATTGATCATTAATGAGCAAACAAGGTTTAGATGTTTTTCAAAAATCTTTGCATCCTTGTGATTTGGACGAAAGTAGCCTCAGCATTGAAAGGGTTAATAACAACTTATTTTACAGCAACTGATTTTATCAAGCATTTTCCTGACAACAGGATAAGAAATCTTATATTGCACAACATAAAACATTTTAATAGTAGAAATGAAATTGAAATTTCAATAAATATTCAATACACATTCATAAATTCAATGAATTTCCTAGTTCTTTGTACAACACATTAAAATGTTCCTATTAACTAAAAGAGCTATTTGAAAGTTATATTTGGTCATTTTGTGCATTGAATTTATTTGGAAGTGTGGCTGTCAACACAATGAATAACATACATATAAATTATACAAGGTAACACTGGGAATTTGCCAATGGTTCAAGGATAAAAGAATGTCATTCAAGTAGTCCTAAAATAGCGTTTGGTTAAAAGTCAAAACATATATTTTGAAACAGTAGAAAATAAAAATTTTAAAATCAGGATTTAGTCAACAGCGCAAATCTATGGGCATTGGGCTATCAACCAAAAAATCCAGTCAAAATGGCCCTTAGCTCAGTGTCAATCCGAGGCCCTGAAAAATGGCTTAAAGTTCTGTCTTACCTTTAATTATAAAAGAATAAGGAAAACAAATGGAAGGAGGTTAGGATCTTTTTGTAAATTGTCATGAATCCAACTGAAACAAGCCTTCTGCCTTTCATGTACAGTTTCCTGATTATTTAATAGTTCACTCTGTTCTGTAACTGTCAATGATATAGGGATTAAGATCCGCCGCTGAGCCTTGGTGCAGATTTATAGCCGAGACGTAGGTGTTTGTTGCAAAAGCTGAGGCCGCCAAGGCCGAAGCTTTGCAACTAACACCCACAGCGAGGCTAAAAATCTGCACCAATGCTCCGTGGCGGGTATTAATGGCTATTATAGCGAGTTTGAGTGATAAAAAATTCAAACAACTCTGTGAAAATAACACAAAAATCATGTTTTCTAGTGGTTGCTGAGCCTGGATTTGGTCCAGGCTCTGGAGCCTCATTCTGGATTTGGTCCCGGCTCCCTGCTGTGAACCGGGACCACTTTAAAGCCACAGAAACAGCTTCTCACTGTACATAGTGTGTTTTCCAAGCCTAGGTATTTTCATAGCAGTGCGCTATAATACACAATTATTCAACTTACTGTGTGATTTTCGTCAGTGTCAATAATGTGGCCCTGAGTCTCTCTTGGTCTCCTATCTCCTCATCTAGCATCAGCAGACACACCTGCAACGTCTCCGCCAAGTCCTCCTAAAACAACAAACAGGTTTTTAAAAAATAAATTTCTCTTACTTGGTCCAGGAGCAGGGTCTTAGTCAGGATTAAGAAACTGTGTGCACAAAATTGGTAATTGGTATTAAAAATTTGTCAGATTGACAAAAATTCTGGAATATGGAAACCATTTTTGGCTAGTGGTTCCATTGTGATTGGAAATTCTTTGTGTAATTTTCTAAAGTTTTGCAACTTTGTACATAAGATAAATTTGCACAATCTGACTTATAGATGATCAAATCCTCTAGATCAAGGACTTAGCCAGGACCTGTCTCTGACAGGCAATTTCCTGAAAAACTCTTTTTCAGACAGGAAAGATTTTCTCTGAATTAACAGCTTTCAACAATGACTTTGTATGGATAATAGTGATGGGAATCGTTCAAAAAATTTGGGCCGATTGATCGTTGAAATTCACGAACGATTAACCGACTTTGACAGGGGTGTCCAAGGTTGAAAGTCCTGGAGCACAGTCAAGAGGTCCTGGAGCACAACTATTTTTCGGTCGCCGACACGCAATAACTGATTCAAAAGATTGACACCAGGTGGCACTGCTACATGACTACATATCAATAATAAGGATCTAGATCAGATATTACAATACAACTGGTGTGAACCTTAGTAGAGACATCTTGGTATAGAAAATATAATAATAATAATAATAATAATAATAATAATAATAATAATAATAATAATAATAATAATTGGAATTTATATAGTACCATTTCCATTCATAAAATGTTCAAAAGCACTGCATAATATGATAGCCACTGCCTAGAATACCATACTCTCTCAGTACCTTAAATTGAATAGATACCTCAGAAGCAAGTTGAGTACAGAAAATATGATTATCAAGAAAGTTCTTAATAAATTAAACTTAAATTTTATATAATGGAACCGCCCATTTCACAAGAAAAAACATACTAATGTGAAGGACAGAGAAAATAAAGAACTATTCCCAGTCTCAAATACAAACAGTGCTTAATGAATTTGGCTTGTCGCACGTTTTGAGGGCTCTGTCGCACGCTGGTGCGACAATGCGACAGTTGGACACCCCTGCTTTGACTGATTACACATCGCCAAAAATCCAATTCCAACTCTTGACCTTCATGATGTTTCCTAACACCAGAACTGCACAGTTCTGCACAGTACTGGTGTTAGGAAACATCAGGAAGAAGTTCAAGAGTCAAGAATCATGGAGAATGGTCCAGAAATATGATGAAGATATGTGCGCTACTGTCCGTTTCCGTTGGATTCACCATGTGCGTGAATCCAACGTTGTGGACAAGCGATAATCGACAAAAATCGATTGCTCATAATGCCGGTCGAGATTAATCAGAATTTTCGGCCCACACACTAATGGATAATAACCGATTTTTTAAAAACTATTTTCTAGACACAATAAGCTATTACATTAGGTCAATATTGAGATTTGAATTAGCTGAGTAGCTAAATCAGGACGGGCAGAAACTTTGCAATTGCTGTTTTAGACAGGCGTTTCCAAAATCTGGAGCATGTGATTTTACGACTAGATGTTAAATTATTGGAGCCAAGTTTATAAACGAACAGATCAATTATCAACTATCCCAGATTTTAGATTTCTTTTCAATTATAGCTACCCCTTATTTTAATAGTGCCCCAAAATACATCTCTCAGAGCACATATTCATACTTAAAAATGTTCTGGGGGAGCATGCCAATGGGCCCCCTAACCTGGACAGTAATACTATGGCACACCGTTACCGTTGAGCTGCACAAGGATTAATTTGCTCCTTAGTTTTAAATCCAAGGAGCCAAATCTGCTCCAGCCTGAAAATGTTAAGGCCAACCTTCAAAAGTGTATGTACATTGTTCATTTGTTGATGTTATTTTGCTGAGGTTGGACAAAAACTTTTGGACTCTAAAACTTCGGTTGTTGTAGAAATATGTTGATTTACTGTGAAAATCTAATGAAATTGAGACATGAATGTTGCATGATTACTTATTTGGGGATTCTGAGTTGTATTAAACAGATAAAAATCAGATAGGAAATGTGCATTCATACGAACCTGTTCAGCCATTCTCTTACTCAGGGTATTCCCTGACTCACGCTTGCCCAAATAGAGGGCGCTATTTCAATCAATTCTAACTTCTTTACAGAAGAGCTCTTAAATAGGTCAATGAAATAGTTCCATAGCAACCCACAGTTTACCTTGACGATATAACAATGCGCACAAATACACATTTCTACTGCACTTTGACCAGCAAAGCCAATATTATTCAACATATACGTACATTTCATAAACTAATGATAATACAATATCTATTATTGCTAAATAAATCGTGTGAGTTTTAGTTATCTCCGGAACTATATTTTAACGTAAAATTCAGAGCCGTTTCACGCACCTTTAAGAAATCACATATGAGAATGGTCAGGCAGGCTGAGGGATGATCAAGCGAATGAGGATTTTATACTTGTACTTCACATTCTATGAAATTCAAGAACTGTATTAATTATGGCAGAAACAAAATATGATTTACTCCTCGTCAATCAGAATAACAACAGGAAAATTTACAACCAACCATGGTAGGCTTAATCAAGTTAAATTGTAATGTAAACATGATTCATGAGGCATACGCCGCATAGCCATTTGGCATTGCAAAGAGTGGAGGAGACTTGCTATTTTTATTTATTAAAAATATTTTTTGTTGTTATCATAATCAGTGTCATAGTCTGTATACTCGAGATACACATCAATGAAGTCTCATTTATATTAAACATGTCAGAATGAGGCATCCATTATAATAAAAAAGGCCTTATAATTTTATAATCTGATCATAGAAATACTGATTATAGATACCCTAAATTATATATGTTTTGGGAATGTAATTATCAGTATGCTTATACTGCAGTGCATGAAAAAGACGGTGGCACCGGTGCCCAACTCTGCCATAAGTCCAGCTGGGTCCCTGATTTATAGTTCAGGGTTGCCCATTTGAGCAACCAAGGTGATCAGGTTTTATTGTCTGGACTGGTATTTTAACAACTATTGTGTGGAATGTGTGCTTATAAATACTACATTTTTTTTCTTTTTTTGACAGGTACAAGGAAAGGTTACATACAAAGCATATCAAGTCTCTAAAACCAAATGATACCTCTAAGATGCTTGTTGGCCATAATTGGCTCTTTCTCAAAGATGGTTTGGATGACTTTAGAGATGGGCTGCCTCCTCCTAATATAGGAGATCCTGTGATAAAGGTAAATATTGATACTAGTCAAACTACTGCTGGGACTCGGCCCCAAAAACAAACTCGAGCACTCGGTAAATCTAGTGACCAAAACTTGAGTCGGTATTGATTTTTCCAGCCACATTGACGTGATTTTAAGGCAAACAATTAACAACAACATTGCAACGGCCAGCACATGCAGTGCACTGTGGCAATTGAGAAACGGTGCACCAAAACATTGCGTGACACGCAACTGACACAGAGACTTGAGAAAAACTAATTTTATTTCAGGAAATCTGTAAGACAACATTCTTAAAGTGATATGTCCATTTGCAAAATTGGCTCCTATAATTTAACATGTGGTTGCAAAATCATTTGCTTCATGGAAAGTGTCCCCAAGACAACCAATATAAAGCCCTAAGGTCAATCCCTGAATTCCTGTACCTGCTCAAGTTATTGGTAGAGTTGATTAATTAGCTTAAGACATTAATTAAGTGATAAAAAAAGTTAATGGTTATGGGTCAAGTTTCCTATAACTGTGTTGTTATTTATGGATAATATAATAAGCCTTGCAAACCATCACTTGACATATCACCTTTTTAATTTCAGGGGAAAAGAGGGATGGCTCCCAATATCCATGGTAACAGCGATAGCATGTCTGACATCAAACAGCAGATGGCAGCACAGCAGCGCTTCAATAAGCATGAGATCGCGTACAGCAAATTGACGCCCCAGCAGCAACAGCGACGAGACCACATTGAGGAGATTGAATACGGTCTGACGCAGCACCCTCTAGCGCTCTACCCGCACCTAGAGGAGAGTATGCCACCAGAGGTAAGTACAAGCAATATCGCCGCAATTATAGTCTGTCAGAATCGAGTTTGGCAATCACTTTTGCCACTTTTTTGTGACAAAACGTTCAAGTTTTCCATCCAAACTTGGCAAACATGTTAGGAGCACTACTACGTGTATGTATAAACATATTTTTTGTCTCAACTCTGCAAAAAGTTGATTTTGCTCATTAGGTCCCATTGTAAAATGTGTCCATTGCCAACAATACGATCTCGCGTGTTTGTATTGTTCGCAACAGACAAACACGCGAGATTGTAGTGTCGGCAATGTGCACATTTTACAATAGGAACTAATGAGCAAAATCAACATTTTGCGGCGCTGAGACAAAAAGTATGTTTGTACATACACGTAGTAGTGCTCTAAAGAGGTTCGCCAATTTTGGATGGCAAACTCGATCGTTTTGTCACAAAAAAGTGGGAAAAGTGATTGCCAAACTTGAGTCAGACAGACTATAGCCAAGCACGAAAAAATGACTCAGGAAAATACCTTTTATTCCGGAAAATCATTCTGTAAAATATTTTTTGTTAATTTTTTTTTTTCAGATTTTTTTTTGTTCATTGAAAAAAAAAAGTTTAGTAAAATCTGTTTTCGGTAAGATATTTCATTCTGTAATTAAAGCGACTAGGGCTGTCGTCCTCAATGTGGTCTCTCCGTAGCAGCAACAGTGGAGAGACCACATTGAGGATATTGCATGAGTACTGTCTGAGGAGAGCATGCCACCAGAGGTCAGTCTCCGCTATATCGTAATTAATAGCCAAACAGGAAAATACCATTCCAGAATATTTCACATTCTGTTAAATATTTTTCATAATTTTTTTCAATTAGTCTTGTTTGAATTTTTTTAGTTAACTTTTTCGTTCATTGAAAAAAAAGTATATATTGAAATTTGTTTTTTCGGTAAGATATTTCATTCTGTAATTTAAATGAGTAGGGCTGTCAGCCTCAATGTGGTCTGGCCGTAGCAGCAGCAGCAGCTGAAAGACCACATTGAGGAGATTGAGTACAGACTGACGCACCTAGAGGAGAGTATGCCACCAGAGGTCAGTTCAAGTAATACTGCAATACTGGAAAAGATTACTCAGGAAAATATTTTTCTTTTTAGAATATTTCTCATTCACTCTTTTAAAAATATAAAAAAAAAATTGTTGAAATTGGTTTTCCATAAGATATGTCATTCTGTAATTAAAATTTTAAAAAAATACTGTGTATTTAGTCGGCCCTTTGTCAGTGTCAGCAATAGCGCAATTAGCCATATGTCTTGTTTGAATTTTTTTCAGTAAACTTTTTTCGTACAGAAAAAAAATCATTTTATTGAAATTTGTTTTTAGAGGTTGTTGTACAAACAACAACCTATATTCAGTTCGCTTTTGTTGTCTTGCATTCCCGGGGGGGGTCCTGGGAGCTGGTTGATGCATTTTCCCTATGTTGTCTTACATGGCATTTTTGGAAAATTCTAGGCGAATGATCTGGAGAGTGGGGTGTGGTGGGGTCGTTTTGTTTAATGTTTCTGTTAGAGTTGGGTGTGTAGTTTATAGAGTTTGTTTCATTGTTTCTGTGGGTTGCCTAGTTTTTTTTTGGTGGATTTTTACGTGTTTATACATTACGTTTTCTTCACTCCAATACGATTCTGTAGCGCGTCTGGTCTGGTGGGGCGGCCGTTGGATGCGCATGCGTGGGTGGATGCGCATGCGTGGGTTTTCTGCATATTTAATGCGATCGGCTAATCACGTGACAGCACCACGTGGTTTGTCTCTGGTGAATTATCCAATGAGCGGTCTCACTGCCTCATCGTCACACCGCGTGGTACTCTTTCCCGCGGTTTATTAACCAATGAGCGGCTATTTGTATCCCTCTTACTACTATTTTACTCACGTGTTCATTCACATATTTTTTACATTGGCTAGGTTACCCTCCGCCGTTTTGAATATCGGGTTTGACGAAATTTGCACCCCGATTTCAAAGCTTTCGTTTGTGGCCATCTCTAACTCTAAAATTCTGAAACCAAAAGAATTAACAAGCCAAGTATCTATATTATTAAGATTAATTCTTTTGGTTTCGGAAAATCGAAAATATTTTGAGATATTTGTCAACACGCATCGATGGTGGCGTGAACATGGCGATGGGTCGGGTTTGACGAAATTTGCACCCCGATTTCAAAGCTTTCGTTTGTGGCCATCTCTAACTCTAAAATTCTGAAACCAAAAGAATTAACAAGCCAAGTATCTATATTATTAAGATTAATTCTTTTGGTTTCGGAAAATCGAAAATATTTTGAGATATTTGTCAACACGCATCGATGGTGGCGTGTTGACCACGGCGATTAGTACATTCTCAATGGTACCTCGCCGATTCCTGTCAATTTCATCAAGCTATCTCCCCCCGATCACAATATGACTACCTACCTGGATAGATGAGATCCTCATCTATCTGATTCAATCATTTTTTTAATTCAACTTCAGGTTGGAAGCGAAAAAATAGCTTTTCGCTACAACCGGAAGTTGATTTTTTTGATATAGCGAGATTAGGGCATTGATATGCATTGTGTGCATTTCACACAAAAAACATACTTTTCTGCGATCGGCTAATCACGTGACAGCACCACGTGGTTTGTCTCTGGTGAATTATCCAATGAGCGGTCTCACTGCCTCACCGTCACACCACGTGGTACTCTTTCCCGCGGTTTATTAACCAATGAGCGGCTATTTGTATTTCTCTTTGTACTATTTTACTTACGTGTTCATTCACGTATTTTTTACATTGGCTAGGTTACCCTCCGCCATTTTGAATATCGGTTTTGCCGAAATTTGCACCCCGATTTCAAAGCTTTCGTTTGTGGCCATCTCTAACTCTAAAATTCTGAAACCAAAAGAATTAACAAGCCAAGTATCTATATTATTAAGATTAATTCTTTTGGTTTCGGAAAATCGAAAATATTTTGAGATATTTGTCAACACGCATCGATGGTGGCGTGAACATGGCGATGGGTCGGGTTTGACGAAATTTGCACCCCGATTTCAAAGCTTTCGTTTGTGGCCATCTCTAACTCTAAAATTCTGAAACCAAAAGAATTAACAAGCCAAGTATCTATATTATTAAGATTAATTCTTTTGGTTTCGGAAAATCGAAAATATTTTGAGATATTTGTCAACACGCATCGATGGTGGCGTGTTGACCACGGCGATTAGTACATTCTCAATGGTACCTCGCCGATTCCTGTCAATTTCATCAAGCTATCTCCCCCCGATCACAATATGACTACCTACCTGGATAGATGAGATCCTCATCTATCTGATTCAATCATTTTTTTAATTCAACTTCAGGTTGGAAGCGAAAAAATAGCTTTTCGCTACAACCGGAAGTTGATTTTTTTGATATAGCGAGATTAGGGCATTGATATGCATTGTGTGCATTTCACACAAAAAACATACTTTTTTCAATAAATTGTCACGTCGCCGTTTCTGGGTCAAAATTTACAAATGGCCCATCAAAGTGTTCGCAACAAATAGGGCTTTTACCCTATTATCATAACTTGTTGCTTATATTTGTAATTTTTGAAAAAAAATGGCGACTTCGGAAAAAAACGGCAAAAACGGCTTTTTGGAATGTTGATTTAGGAACCCTGGCGAAATTCTAAATTTACTTATTAATTTCGCCACTAAAACCGGGAAAAAAGTTTCAACTTCAAGAAAACAGACTCTAAATAATCCATCCTGCCCATTTGTGGATTTTCTTTGATCCCCACAATCGTAAGAAAACAACTTTGAAAAAAACGGAAGTAGTAAATATTTTTATCGCGATTTCAGCAGTCAGTATATATACCCTTCTCACCATGAGTGTAGTATGCAGTCCTGAAGTTAGCAGACCTTTAATCCTGCCATCCCTTCCGTTCTCACTGTTGTTGTATTTTAGATAAAGATATGATTTTAATTGTTTTGGGTGACAGGAAAAGTGTGTACTGTTATAATTTATTGGTCACAAACTTATAAGCCCAAAGAGCATGTAATGCGAATGCATGGGATGGCAGGGTTAATGGTCTGCATACTTCAGGATTGCATTTTCACTCATGGTGAGAAGGGTGTCAAGGGACATAACTGCAGGCAGCACTCATAGAAACTGGCTTCGACATCATACTGCATCTACACCAAAGAGCATCATAGGAACTTGATTCACCTGACAACCCAAAATAGTAAGCATACATTAAATTGAAATAAATACAAAAGTATCAATACAAAACTATCACTCAATATACAATTTTATAAAAACACATCCACAAAATATAGAAACCATGCAAATCTTCACTGTCCCTCAAACAAAACAATTACTGTTTAAAGAAGATATTGTGTCGGTGTGATAATATAAGATTGCATTTGGTGAGATATGTTTTGTGTTGATATTTTTGTGTTGCTTTGATGGTATGTATGACTCTAAATAATCCATCCTGCCCATTTGTGGATTTTTTTTGTTCCCCACAATCGTAAAAAAACAACTTTGAAAAAAACGGAAGTAGTAAATATTTTTATCGCGATTTCAGCAGTCAGTATATATACCCTTCTCACCATGAGTGTAGTATGCAGTCCTGAAGTTAGCAGACCTTTAACCCTGCCATCCCTTCCGTTCTCACTGTTGTTGTATTTTAGATAAAGATATGATTTTAATTGTTTTGGGTGACAGGAAAAGTGTGTACTGTCATAGAAACTGGCTTCGACATCATACTGCATCTACACCAAAGAGCATCATAGGAACTTGATTTACCTGACAACCCAAAATAGTAAGCATACATTAAATTGAAATAAATACAAAAGTATCAATACAAAACTATCACTCAATATACAATTTTATAAAAACACATACACAAAATATAGAAACCATGCAAATCTTCACTGTCCCTCAAACAAAACAATTACTGTTTAAAGAAGATATTGTGTCGGTGTGATAATATAAGATTGCATTTGGTGAGATATGTTTTGTGTTGATATTTTTGTGTTGCTTTGATGGTATGTATGATTATTTTTTCAGGTTGCATGGTGTAGGTGAAGTAGCAGACCTGAAGTATGCAGGCTTCTACCCTTTGATGCCGATGCCAGTCCCATACCCCTTCAACCCAGTGCTCGGGCCCAAGCAGCATCTCCCTGCATTTGTATCGCCCAAGATGCAAAACAAACGAAAATACTGATCAAAATAAAGGGAAAATTACAAAGTTTGTGTTTCTGATGTATTTTTTAACACTATTAGGTATGATAGAAAGATAAAGAAGTTCAAAGAATGGGAATTTTTTTTGAAATTGTTCTAGACTGATATTTAATGTACATTCACAAACTGGCTCTTATAGTTGTATTTCTTGGCACTATTAGGTGTGATAAAAAGATAAAGAAATTCAAAAATAGGGAAGTTTTTTTAAGTGCGGATTTAGATAGAAATCTTATGAAAAGTTTGGAAGATATGTGTTTCAGATGTATTTTTTGGCACTATTAGGTGTGATAAAAAGATAAAGAAGTTCAAATAAAAGGAAATTGTTTTAAATTGCTCCAAACTGATATTAATGTCTATTCACAAACTTGGTTTTTGATTAAAAAGTCTGTAAGTATCATCATTTTTTTTAAAATGTTCTAAGCTGATATTTAATGTCCATTCACAAGCTTGGCTCTTATAGTTCATCATCAGGTAGCAAAATCACATAATCCAGGAACATATGCCCCTTAAGGGACCATAAGGTTGATCCTTGTGCATGTTTGCACTCAGGCAGTGTTTGGTCATTTTCATGTAAAGGTAAGTCACGGACTAATGTTCTTCAGGCAGCAGCAGGTAAGTTGTGGCAAGCATGCTATTGGTGGGGTTTTGTTGACTCTCATTTGCAGTGCAGGATGTGGGCTTTTCCCATTCATGTTTGGTGATCTACTGGATGAGTGATGGTGGGTTTGTCATAGTTTCTTGGATAGCTAGAAGTGGGTTATAATTTTGGGAAATATTTGGGGGAGGGTTTTAGATAGAATTCTTATGAAAAAATTGTAGGATATGTGTTTCAGATGTATTTTTTGGCACTATTAGGTATGATAGAAAGATAAAGAATTTAAGGAAAAAGGAAAATGTTTTAAAATGCTCCAAACATATATTTAATGTCCTTTCACAAAGTTGGCTCGTATATTTTTTCATCTGGTTGCAATATCACATGAACCAGGGGCATATGCCCCTAAAGGGTACATAAGGTTGATCCCTGTTCATGTTTGCTTTTATGCAGTGTTTGGCCATCTTCATGTAAATGTTTTGTGTTACTTTGATGATATGTCAGATGTCAAATTTTTAACCCCGCCCCCCATCGCTCTCTTTTTCTGAAGTATGTGTGTTAAAATGTTCATGTTTATATTTGGCGGATAGGCTTAGTGATTAGTTTAGTTTGTCAAAAGTTGCATTTTATTTATGCGTGCTGAATTTTAGGTTATGATGAAATTTTTTATTCGCTGTTTAACTGTTGGTCTTTTTTAATATTTGAGAGCCGGCACTTATTTTAATGCATGGGCTTTGTTGTATATACTTAGCTTATGTGTTAACATTTTGTGTTGTGGGGGAGAGTCACAAGCCTCTGTTAAGGGGGAGTGGATTTTTGGCTGTTGGCAACATGTTTGATTTTGATGTGGTGTTATTTGCAGGCAGCCAGTCAGTTTGTTACATGCATCAGTGATTGACTTTAACATTTTCAGACAGGAGCAGATTTGGCTCCCAGGATTTTAAGTTTAGGGGCTATTAAATTCCTGTGCGGCCACCACGACGGTATGGTTTTGCCAGGGGTGCATTGTCCAGGTTTGGGGATCTTGGGGCATGCTCCCAGGAAAGTTTGAAAGGTTTGTGTTTCAGCTGTATTTTTTGGCACTATTAGGTATGATGAAAAGATAAAGAATTTCAAAAAAAGGAAAAGTTTTTAAAATGCTTTAAGCTGATATTTAATGTCCGTTCACAAACTTGGCTCCTATAATTCATCATCTGGTAGCAAAATCACATGGTTCAGGGGCATATGCCCTTTAAGGGACCATAAGGTTGATCCCTGTGCATGTTTGCATTCTGGCAGTGTTTGGCCATTTTCATGTAAGGGTAAGTCACGGACTAAAGTTCTTCAGGCAGCATTAAGTAAGTTGTGGCAAGCATGCTATTGGTGGGGTTTTGTTGACTGTCATTTGCAGTGCAGGATGTGGGCTTTTCCCGTTCATGTTTGGTGATCTACTGGATAGGTGATGGTGGGTGGTGAGTTTGTCAAAGTTTCTGGATAGCTAGAAGTGGGTTATAGTTTTGGAAAATATTTGAGGGAGGGTTTTAGATAGAAATCTTATGAAAAATTTGAAAGATATGTGTTTCAGATGTATTTTTTGGCACTATTAGGTATGATAAAAAGATAAAGAATTTCATAAAAAAGGAAAATGTTTTATAGTGCTCCAAACTGATATTAATGTCTATTCACAAACTTGGTTTTTGATTAAAAAGTCTGTAAGTATCATCAGCAGCATTACAAGTGTGTATCAGTCTGTAACCACTAACGAAAAAACACAAAAATCAGAAAAATTTCAAAATAGCAAAATATTAAAAAAACAAAAAATTGCAAATGATTAACTACAAAAAGACATACAAGGAATCAACCTCTTGACGCCACTGGCGTCTATCTTGTTGGTATTAAGATATTTCATTCAGTAATTAAAATGAAAATATCTTACTGCATATTTTCCCTTGGCTCCTTTGTCTTGCCATGTGAAAGTTCTGCCCTTTTACAATGAATGGTAGAATCAAATTAATATAATGATAATCACTCTCACAGCATCAAGTTGACCTATAGCAGTACCCAATGCCAGAGTTCACAAAATGTCTATTATATTTTTGATTTGTTTTTTTTTCTTTTCATTTTTAATCAACTGAAATAAAGCAGAGTTGGATTTCAGAGCAATGCATTATGGGATTGGTGACATCATAAATGGTCAAACCCAATGCATAATGGGATTTGTGACATCACAGATGGTCAAACCCAATGCATTATGGGATTGGTGACATCATAAATGGTCAAGCCCAATGCATTATGGGATTGGTGACATCATAAATGGTCAAGCCCAATGCATTATGGGATATGTGAATGTGATGTCATAGTTGGGATCTTTGCAGACAATTTGTTATTGGATATATGCATGGCATTTTTGCCAATCACCTCAAAGGCATAAGGTATAATTTGATTTCAATGCTGGTTATGTTTTTTCTTAAATATCTTGTAATCAAACTAAAGAAAAGTGAAAAATATTCTAACATAATGACTGATAGAACCATAATCATTGTGGTTGACTGGTCATCTTTATTATTATTATTATTATTATTATTATTATTATTATTATTATTATTATTATTATTATTATTAAGTTATTATTATTATTATTATTATTATTATTATTATTATTATTATTGTTATTATTATTATTAATATCATTATTATCACTATCATTATCATTATTATTATTATTAAGTACTACTATGTTATCATAATCATCACCATTGAATTATCATCATAACCATTATCGTCATCATCGCCATAATTCATTTGATTTATCACTACTATCATTACCATTTCTATTATCACAATAATATATTTACATATATTTTCTGTAATTTTTTCAGTTGTTTGAGGATGTTGTGGATACTAAATTATTACCATTTCTATCATGACAATAATATATTTATATGTATTTTCTGTATATTTTCAGTTGTTTGAGGATGTTGTGGATATCCTGGACCCTGAGATGAACCTTGCCTCTGAGGAGGACGAGGATTCGTTACGCGGAGATGATTTCAGCGAATCAGCGTCGCCCACACCCAAAATGCCATTAGACAACTTGAATGAAGAAAGGTAAGCACACCAGCTAAATGCTAAATATGTGGGATCTTTATGTCTATTCAAGTTGTGTTTCATTTATTTAGCATAGAAAATCTACTTTACCCTTTCAATGCTGATGCCATACTTCCATGAAAGGCACAAAAACACATCAAATATTGGAAACCTTTTAAACCCTGTCATACTGGTACTAGTATTTGTTGGATAGCTTTCAATAAATACTCCCATATGCCAGGGTTTTTGCCATTTTTTTTTGTTTTTTTGCATTATTTTGTTTTGGCCAAATTATCCATCAGCAGCAATATAAGGGTCAAATTCTGATGTTTATCAAGAGCCTGGAATTCCGATTCTTTTTTACCCATATTGTAAGATAAAAGAAAAGCATGTTTTCTGTAATAATATAAAAAGATTAGCTGGCCCTAACTGAATACTGCCATAATAAAAATAATAACTGATATTAAATATAGAGCCCTTTCCATTAAAAAAAAATTGTTCAAAAGCGCTTTAAAGAATAGTCGGTGGATAGATGCATGATTATGGTCTATATAGTCAAATAAACTCCTTTCAAAATAGCAATATTTTCAGCTGTTTCTTGAAGTTTTGCACACCATCAGCAGCCTTAATGTTGTCAGGAAGATCATTCCAAAGGCGTGGTGCATAGGCACAGAATGCTCTGTCACCAAAACTTTTCAGATTAGTGAGTGGTTTATGTACTAAGTTCTTAGTGTTTGATCTTAGCGTTCTTGTCTTGGCTTGTTTGACTAACAGTTCTCTCAAGTATAGAGGAGCACATCCTTGCATGCATTTGAAAGTCAAAAACAGAATCTTGAACTCAATCCTTTGTTTTTATCATGTTTTTTTTCCAGTGAGGATGGGACCAAGGTCAGGAATCCTTATAGATGGTTACCAAGGAAGGAAGAAAAAGACAGAAGGGACAAAAAGAAGAAAGATGAAAAGAGAGCGAGCTCGCCATCACAGGTAGAGATATTTCAGAGTCCCACATTACCTGCAGAGTTTAGTTAACCCCTCCAATGCTGAGGCTACTTTCGCCAAAGCACGAGGTCACAAAGATTTTTGAAAACCATGTACACCCTGTTATGTTGGTATTCGCTGAATACTCTCTGATGAGTACCCTTGTGCCAGGGTTTTGGTTATTTCTTTTTTTATTTTGCATTATCTTGTATTGGCGAAACCATAAGCCACCAGCAGCATAGGGTTTAGGATTACTACATTCTAGGCTTCCAGAAATCTGTCATGTTTTTGCTCAAAGTTCCCTTGTAAAGTATTACCACATTCCAATTTTAATATGTTCAGTTTCAATGATTTGCTTCTTTGAATTGCATACTCTTGTAGGATGAGCTTATTAAGGGTGTGACCAAAGGGTTCTGTGACTGGGTCTCCAGTCTGATTGTTGTGACATGGAAAGCCATGTACTGTCCCCCCCCCCCCCCCCCCCTCTCTCTTGTAGGTCTGTCATTGATATGACAAGTATCGATCAATCGAAATAATTTTTCAAATTAATCCAAAAAAATATTATGTCAATTGATATGTCAATTAATCGATACACATTTTTTCAGCCTTTTACTCCATTTTTAGCCAACGCTATTAAGAATTTTGAAGAGAAACTCAAGTATTCAATCAAAAAGTGTTGAGAAAACCTTCATTGTCTTTGCAGCGTGGAAATCTTAGGATCCTAGCCACAAAAATAGTGTGGAACATGTGAAAATGTTCTATTACTGCAGTTCTTCAAAATCGAATCGAAATAATCGGAATCGAAAAAATAAAATGTCAATGATCGAATCGAAAAAAATGGATGTCAATGACAGTCCTACTCTCTTGTAGGGGGCCTGCTCTGATGGCCGTGTGGTCTAAGGCGCTGCCACTGACTGCACGCTATCTCTCACCACTCCATGGGTTCGAATCCAGGCCTAGGCATGTGGGGAAGGTGCCAGTGACTTGCAGTTAGGCGGTGGTTTTCGCCGGGTACTCCGGTTTCCTCCACTACTAACAACTAGTCCCAAATTAGCCCCAATATGGCACAAATGTGATGAAAAACGAAATTCCAAATTCCAAACTCTCTTGTAGGATGAGCATATCAAGGGCGTGACGAAGGGATTCTGTGATTGGGTGTCCAGTCTTGGCGGGGAGAGCAATAACATCGAAGAAACGACCATTACAAGCCTCTTTGCGAGCGGCTACGAGACGAAGCCGGCACTCTCCGTCCCGATACATGTCGTGGAGCTCACCAACGTGCCCCCAGAGCTGCGATCGTCAGCCGTCGTACCGCAGCCACCGGAGGAGAAGAAACAGATCCCTGCTGACGAGGATGACAAGAAAGACTGGGTGAGTACTACCTGAGATTTTCTTTTTGAATTTCAAATTACGCAAGTGTGTAATCAGATTTTTATTTCACATAAATACAATCTCATACGCGCTTATGTGACATTTTGAAAGTATTGTGTGATATACATTCACTTTTTTGTGTTATATTTATGACATTTTCAAATACTTATGTATGCAGTGAAGTAGTTACATTGGAACCTGTTGCAGAATTTCAGAGCATTGTAAATGTGAAATCATCCTTGGTGAGATATTAAGTAAAAATCACTACTTTCTTACCATAAATTCTTGAAGAAAATGAACTATGTGGCTGTTGTAGATGTAGCTTTATGAACCTAGGCTTTTTTCCAGAAGTATGTACTCTTAAAAAATGGAACTATGACTTCTGTATACTCTTTGAAATTTAGACCACCCTAGGAATTTGTGCCACTATGACTATTTTGCAAAATAATTGATGAAAAATCTGGGCAGTCCTCGATCTATTGCCAGTTCCGATTTCACAAAATATGGACCTAGCTGTATATCTTGCAGATTTAAGGTATTTTCTGAATACTACGGCCACCCATAAAAATCATAAAATTTTAAAAAGTGTTCCAAGTTACTGAGAATTTACGGTATATTTTACTTTTCTGTCTATTTTAGGTGTATTCTGGTAGCTATGAACCAAGCTGGGTGAAGTTTAAGTACGGCGCATGGTACCTACCTCCCAAGACGTGGAAGAAACGCGACGAGAACGAACCGCTGCAGGACCCCAAGGAAATAAAGGACCAAGAAATGTCTGAGGCGAAAAAGAAAAGCAATGCGTTGGTGAGTCACATCATCTAAAACTCTTCAAAGCGATGTTTAGAAACATGTTTGATTGAAAGTTTCCATTTTGCTGGGTTTAATCAAATATTTTCAAGTAGCGCTATATGAGTATAATCCATTTTTCGAACCAAACCCAATATCACCAGTCTTTACCCTCTCCCCCTCCTCTGATGATTACTACTATGCATGAAACCGCTTGGAGTAGTTAAATCAACACACTCCAGATGGCACCAACTCATGGCCCATCCTCCTGTTACAGTTTGCCATGGTAACGCGATCGCGTACCGGGTAAACTTTGTGACACCATCATTGTTGTGCAGAGGAACCCCTGCTTGTTATGTGACGGACTCACGTCATTAGCGGTATGGAATTCATCGACACAACACCGGGAAAATTTCTTGTTCCAATCCCCCCCCCAGTTCTTCAATAGCTATATGAGTATAATGTTCAGAGTTATATCTGACCATGTGAGCACTCTTGGTGCAAATGGTTAAATGTTAAACTTCGAAACCACAAATCCAAAATTAATTGCCTTGGACTAAAACAAAGTTGAATTTCATGAAGCGCTGATTAAATGTACATCGCAGTAAATGAAAATAATTTAGCCCATATTCTTCTTTGAGTGAATTTTATAAAAGCAGGCAAAAGAGGTTTATTTGATTGGACTAGATTTGACCAGACCCTGACCTGATCTGCAAAATTGTGATTCATTCTGACCATTTTGGATATCTAGTATGAAGATTGACCTTTATGAAGTTTTTTTTCAAGTTTTCAATGCGTATTAACTCTTATGCTCCTCGTGGCTAATTTGGTCAATACAAAATGATGCAAAAAACCTGAAAAATTACTGAAACCCTGGCACATGGGTACTCATCTGAGAGTACTCAGTGAGAGCTATCCAATGAATACCAACATGACAGGGGTTTAGATGGTTTTTAAAATTCTTTGTGTCCTTGTGCTTTGGACGAATGTAACCTCAGCATTGGAAGTGTTAAAAGGAAAGTGCTTTTTTCTAAAAGGATCTCTCTTTGTTTTTTCAGGATGCAGACCTGGCTCCTATGCACGGAGCCAAGGCATTCATGGACTTCATAGACAAGAAAAACACACGGAAACCAGAGGTAAGACCTTAGATAAATAATAACAAGTGGATATGAAACCAGCTGGTGAACCTGAACAGGCTGGCTGCGGCAAATAGCCCAAAAGTTGTGTTCTGCACATGTTGGTGCTCAAGTTTCTCTTATGTAAACGATACAAGAGCCCTCGTTGGTATTTGTCTCCTAGTGATGTCACACTTAGGCCAGATTCGAGACCCCTGGCATAGCCAGACCTTCACCATAGCGCATCTTGCTACATATCCATTCTTCTATTCATCTAAGTGGAAGAAAGAGAACAAAATGAGAAAAAGAGACATTATTGGTATGAGATTGAGTTACATCTGATCAGAAAAATCCTTACCAGCAGTAGATACAAAGTATTCATTGGGTGAAATAGATATTCAGTGACTAGCAGCAGAAGATACAAAGCAATCAGTGGACACAGTAGATACATAATGACCAGAGGTAGATACAAAGTAATTAGTTATACAATGTGACAAATAGATACAAAGTAACCAGTAGATACATAGTGATCAGTCACGCATTAACCTTTTCATGCCAAAGAGTTCCTCATGAAAAAAAAACTCTGTATTTATGACGTCTTTGACAATAACTTTTCCATGATGCATGATTTCTCTGAATATTTTATGGAGAGTTGTAGGTCCAGTCCTGATGAACCATTTTTCCTTGAAATATTTTTTCAATTTTTGTTTTTGGCTGCGTAATGTCACATCGTGGGGCCCGTTTTCAGTTTTTACTCCCTTTCGTTATGCATCCTGCAGAATTTATATATTTTTAAGTTTATTTATTTATAACAGAGGATTATTATGAAAAATGCTTGTATTTGACGTTATTTTGTTGTTGTTTCAGTTCCTGGTTCGAGTGTCAGATTTCCAACAGAAGGCAGTACAAGAGGAACAGGCCAAAGTTGATGCAGATCACGGGAAACAGAAAAAACAATCGGTGTCTCGGAAACCTGTCATTTAACGAGGCTCACAGGGAGACTAACGGATAAGGTGGCGCCACCTACACAAATTCAAATTGTCTGAGAGTAGTGTCCATAGCCTATTGTATGAGAACAGCTTTATCTCAAAAGTGTTATATTAAATGGTTGAAGTCCCTCATTTTCCCTTTGCTGATTCAAATAGTCAATGCTAATTTTAGCCATTTGTGTACGGCTTTCAAAAGAAATGACTAAAGGCGAACTTGGATATGACAGACTCAATGGAAGAAGAAAAATTGGTCCGTCATATGCAAAATCCGTTATATACATATGACGTTTACTTGATATGCATGGGACTGGGACCAAGAATATCGTCCGTCATATGCAAAAGTCTGTCGTACAGTGGTCCGTCATATCCAAGTTCATCTGTCTTATATTTTTATCATTTTGAATGAAGTTATTTTATCGGAATACATTCAGTAACATTCAGCCAATCAGAGTACTGTTTAGTGGTGAATATCATCTGTATCTGCATACTTTGTGTGTTCATCAGGTTGGTGTTGACCGTAGTTAATCTTAAATACGACAATCATGCCCAATCAATTACGATCATTAATTGATACACTGTGTTACATATTGGAGAGGCCAAAACAATACAGTCCCAGAAAAATGTTTTCCAGAACACTTTAATAACCTATTTAGCAGGTTTAGAAATAGGTTAGATTTGCTATTTATATAGTTATTAATATTGATGATTAATTATAAACGGTTGCTCTAATTCCCACCAGTGTATTCATATGCAGCATTATACTTTAGATAAATTGTGTCTTACATGTGATTTTCTGAATTCTCAATCAAATATGTTGTTATGTAGATCAGCTCTTGAGTTTTAGGGGTTACTTGATTGAAATTGGTGACCTAAGAAGACAACCCATTTGAGGGTATATTTAGGTTCTTATAGTTCTAGATATTGATAAAACAAGTTTTGCATGAGTAACTTAAAAGACATCTGCCTAAGAGAAATCAAGACAGAATCGTATTCAAATGATTGAGAACAAAATGTAATATCAAGAAAATCAAGCTTGGTGTTCCAAGATGAATTGCAGAAACTGTGATAAAGAATAACTACTGTACATTCTCGGTAGTTTGGGAAATTTTTAATTTTTAGAATTTTTATGGTTTGAGGATGGCCAATGTTTTATGAAAATACTGACAAAGCGGAGTAATAGTTGTCTATACCATACAGCTTCCAGGGATAGATCAAGGGTGGTCCAATATTTCCCAATAATTATCTTGCAAAATAATTGGTGGCCAAAATTTCCTTTGATGGTCTAAATTTTCGAGAATCTACCATAGATTGAATAAAATGAACCACTACTTATCCTAGAAGTGACCGTGTCATGTGAAGTTGTGTAGGGATAGCTCCTATTCCCATGTTTTCCATTATGTAAATAGTCATCATCATCCTCATCATCCTTGTCTTCACTATTGTAAAGTTACAAGGTTGTGAGCGTGTAAATAAATCAAACTTATTCATCTGACTCATGTGTGTTAGTCATTTTTATCCTGTAGTGCTGGTGGAGAGAGGCTTGTGTGCCTTTAGGATTCTGAGAGCTATGCTGCTTGGGATTTATAATCCCTGGTAGGTTCAACCATACCAGATAGGTCGATGGGGAGAGGCCAGACTAAGATTTAGTTCCCTAACCTTCTGTTTGGAGGGAGTTTGTTTGCCGTGGGCTCTGGCCTGTGATATTGGAAGAAGGGATCCTGGTGGTTGAGGGATGATAGGTTTGCAGATCTATTTACCCTAACACACCACTTTGGCCCGGATTTCATCTAGACAGGCAGTCTGATTTGGCTCGGTCTAGATCAATCGGCCCGTAATGCGATTCCCTAGGGAGAGGTTGCATTGGTCGCTCAACTTATTCGTTGTTAATGACCATCTTGATTTCTTCCTAGAAGGCGATTGCTCATGGGCCAATCAGGGTTTGTACATATCTTTCACAGTATAAATTGTGAGTTTATCCAGTGTGTATCCTTGTTTACATGTGCACTGATGGCACTGCCCCGCACCTCTGTATACCCTTTGTTGGAGGCAAAGTAAGGCTGGGGGAGCTTAGTGGATGAAAAATACATCTCATATGGCATCATTCAAAACCCAAAATAGAACATTAGAAGATCTATCAGATGATTAAAATACCCCAACAAAGAACTTCTGGCCCCATTCATTAGTTATTTAGTCTACATCTCAAGAAAAACAACTGTCCTCTTTATCTACCTTTGCCATTGCCAAAAGCATCCAAAACTTAGCCGGCACACCAAAACAGGTGAAACATCTCAGGTCAGGGGATATCATGGTGGAATTTCAAAAAGAATCGCATTATAAAAATCTCATAAAGACTTCATTGCTAGTGAATGTACCAGTTAAAATATCCCCCCATAGAACACTCAATACCATCAAAGGTGTCATCCGGTGCAGTGAACTGAACTCCCGTGGAATGTATGGTTGATAATTTAAAAGAGCAAGTGGTAAGTGAGGCACAGAAAATTACAATCACGAAAAATGGAAACAAAATTACAACTGCGACCACCATCCTCACCTTCCATGGGAGTACAGTTCCAGCTGAAATAAAATGTAGGTTTTTTGAAAGTCAAAGTATCCCCATTAATCCCTAATCCTCAGATGTTATGGTTGCTTGGAGATCACAAGAACAATTGCAGAAATTCCTCCAAATGTCTGCAATGTTCCATGGATGACCATGGAGACACACATGTTGTCATCCCATAAAATGTGTTAACTGCAGTGGTGGCCATCTTGCCTTCAGTAGAACCTGCCCTAAATGGATCTTTGAAAAGGCAGTTCAATCAGTGAAATGCAAAAGGCAAGTAACTTTCCCAGCAGCTAGAAAATAGTTCAGGACCAATCCAGCACTGAAAAGAAATCCTATGCTCAAGCAGCAACAGTTAACAAGCCGTGATACTCTTCCATTCAGACCCAAACCGACATCACCTGGCCACAGACTTCACACTTCTTCCTTCACCTGAAAAGAACAACACTTCAACTCCATCTCATGCAACAATGTCTACACCAACACTAAATGATTCATCACAACAACCTACAAATATTATTGAACCTACCACTGCAAAGACAAAAATCCCTCCAAACCCATCACAAAATACTAATCTTTATACACGCAAACCCATCACTGCCCCTCAGGGTGGCAGTCAGGAGCCAAGGAGAAATTCCTTAGACTCCATAGTGGTCCACACCATTTAAAGGTTCATCTGATCCTCTTTCTCAAATCCGCAGTGAGAGGTCATTTGAAATAATGGACTATGAGGATGTACCAAAGCCGCACCAACATAAGGCTAGAGTACACCTCATACCATCAAAATGACATTTTTATTGATTTTAAACAACGTATCTCTGTCTTTTCTCCTTTTTCTCACCATGGCTAGTGGCTTTATTATTCAGTAAACTGTCGAGGACTTGCAGGAAATTGGCAGGAACTTGAACTCATATCTCTAAAATGTAATGCTCCTGTCATTTGTCTCCAAGAAACAAATCTCAGGGATGATCAAATGACTTTAAAAGGCTATGTCGCATATCACAAATCTGGGACAATAGATGATATGGATAGGGCACATGGTGGTATCCCTATATTTGTCAAAAGCAATTTACCGCAGAGTCGTGTAGATGTGAACTCACCTTTGCAAACGATTGTTGTTAAGGTGACCCTGGGTTCACACTACAATTACCTTCTGTAATCTATATATCCCTCCTAGCACTGTGCTTCATCTCCGTGACCTTGCACACATAGAAACCCAATTACCTAAGGGCATTTTTGATTGTTGAGAATTCTAATTCCCACAACTTGAATTACTTGGGTATGGAATACAACTGACGCCAAAGGTAAGCTCATGGAGACGTTCAATTTTTGGTAAGTGAACCGTGATAATACAGGCGAACTTGGATATGACAGACCATTGTACGACAGACTTTAGTCTATTAGGGTAGCTACTCCAGTTCCCAATAGATGTCGCTGCAGCATGCCCTAGGCAATTGACCTGGCATAGTGTGATTGAGGAGCCCTCTAGGTTTCTATTGGTTTTGGGCATGCTCAGACGGTTGTCTCCTGTTGCCATCTTTAGATTTGGTGAGAAAGGTGTCTGGAGTATTAAAAAACAACTTTCCACCCTAGAATTGCCGATTTTAAAGGTGAGAAATCCAAATTGGAAAAGTTGAAAGTTAGAAAACTCACTTTAGATGATGTTGTTTAGAATTTCTGTTGCCAGAATCGAAAAGTACATGAAAAATTACTATAGAAAAGTTGTATTGCCATTTATTTTCAATAGGTTCAGGGGTTCCCTTCTGTGTCTGGGCTCTGAGTGTGTGTATGGGTGGGTGAATTTAAGATACAGCCTTGCCTGATAAATATAGAAAGTAGTCTATTTCAATGGTTTGTTGCAAATAAAGCATTTCTAAAGTATTGTTTGTTCCAATTTTGTTTCTTTTAAGATATTATATGATTAAACTTGTGTAGTTTAGTCCTGGATAAAAAAGTTAGTGTTTGAGGAAACCTACCGACCCTAATTTTTTGGCAATTTATAGGCAATTATGGCTTGAAAAGCATATTGCTCAGGTGTTCTTCATGCAAAGTAATGTTTATTTAGCAAAAATATACTCCTGCCATATGCTATTGCATCCTAAACCTATTTCCCAATTAAAAAACATCTAGAATATCACCATTTTCTACCTTATGAGGTAGGTCTGACCTAATCATTGGGACAACCAGAGGTAAAGAAAAAAGTCCTACCTACCAACTATACCGTACTCACCTCTGCTATCCTAAACACAACTTTCTATTGAAAAATGAAAAAGTTATAACAGTTTAGGATAGCTGGTACTGGCAAAGCAGATTTCCCGCCAAAATCCCCAAATCACACTTTTGGCACAAAATCCAGCCAAAATCCCATATCTTCAAACGGTCATAACTTTTTCATTTTTGAAGATATTTTCATTCTGTTTTTTGTTTATTCATCAAGAAGTCATAATCTTTCAGGAACACAATAAAAAGTAGGGCTATATTAAGACTGAAAATTTAGCTGGAGTAGCTAATTAGGGACGATATGCTTGGTCCCAGTCCCATGCATACCAAGTATGTGCCATATACATATGATGGATTTTGCATCTGACGGACCAATTTTCCAAAGTAATGATTGGATCAAATTCAGACAAGTTCTAGTAGTGGGGAGATCTTACATGTTTTCTTTGACAGGGATATTGTAGTTATAATGTTCAATGCTGCCTGCCACCCCACATGATAGACAAATGGACGAACGTAACTTCCTTCCTTACGTTTTTGTCCGTTTTTAAACATTCCGGATTTTTCCAAACGGAAATATCCCGAATGTTTTTACACTCGGACTATTAAGGCAGTGTACAGTACCTGGAGGCCTTCCTTCAAGATGATCTTGATTGAGGTATCCAACTGGAAACATTTATCAATAAACTTTGGGAAATTGCCAACGATCAATACCAAAATCTAATCCCAAACCTAAGAAGCCACAGAAGCCATGGTTCTCTGAGGAGTGCACGCCCGTATCAATGAATTGACAAAAAAAATTATCGATATCGAAGAAGGCACAACATATCAATTCATATGCAAATTAGGTTAATAACCTTTTTTAGGAAAACACAGCTTGAACAACACATAAACTCCCCACTACAACTGTGTGCGTCCATTCCATTTATCCATGAAAAGAATGGGCAGAAAATGACACAACCAAGGGATATTGCTAATACCATTGGGGAGGGAATAGCTTTTAATTTATCCTCTGCACAAACGTTTAGCTAAATTCCAACGCATCAAAAATATACAAGAGAGACATCCACTTAGATTCCAATCAGATAATACAGAACCATACAATCAACCATTTCCAATAGATGAACTCAGAACTGCACTTGGCAAATCCCACGACACAACTCCTGGACGGGACCATTTACACTACCAAATTGTAAAGCATCTTCCTGACGCTTCTCTCGGGTGCCTTCTTAAAATATTCAATGATATTTGGGTAACTGGGGAGTTTCCCCTCTCCTGGAGAGAAGCCATCATCATATCCATTGCCAAGTCAGGGAAAGACTCCAAACATCGAAATAATTACTGCCCTAAAGCATTGACCAGTTGTGTCTACAAAACTTTGGAAAGAATGATTAATGACTGTCTTGTTTTGGTTTCTTGAATCCTCTTCACTCACCACGAAAGCCCAGAGTGGTTCCCGGAAAACAAGAAGCACAATGGATCACCTTGTGCGTTTTGAAACTTTTGTAGGAGAGGGATTTTTAAATGGGGAACACGTGGTGTCTACATTTTTTGACCTTGAAAAGTCATACGACACCACTTCGAAATACGGAATTATGAAAGATATATATAATATGCACCTCAGGGGCCGTTTACCCCTTTTCATTCAAAACTGTCCAGAGTAGGGACATCCCTCTCCAATTTCTATGACCATGAAATGAGAGTTCCCAAGAATAGCATTTTATCTGTCACCCTATTTCTAGTCAAAACCAACAGGGTCACCAGCTGTAAAAGAAATGGTGTTGACAAATCTCTATTTGTTGTTGACCTTGGTGTCTCCTATCTGTCCAAAAACATGCAAGTCGTAGAAAGGCAACTCCAACTTCATCTGAATAGAATAGAAGAGGGCTGATAAGGGTTTTAAATTCTCTCAATCAAAGACCCCTGTGTCCTTTATTTCCGAAGAAGGAGTCTTCATCCAGATCCCTATTTAGTTCTTTAACCCCCAGCGCTGTGTTGCGTCATACCCCCCAGCACTGTATTGTGGGTTCCTCCCCGCAACATTGTTTCGCACTGCAGCAGTGGTGGCGCAGTTCTGTGCAGTGCATATTTCCCCTGACTTTGATCCTGGATTACCCCACTAGTTCAATGGCAAATCGCCATACGAAACTAGTGGTTGGTAATCCCCAGCGTCCCATTTATGTGTCAGAGGAAGCCCATTGTCAGAATCCCAATCTGACAACTCCATATATATATGGAATATGGGTGTTTTTTTTATATGGAGTGCATGTAAATCCTACATATATTTGCTGGATTCTATCCAGAACCAGACTTTACAGCGTTCTCTTGGAGCCTATGGAACCTCAACAGCACAGTCTTTGTATTGAGGTAAATGACCTTCCTTTTCACCTCAGAAGAGAAAAGCTTGCCCTCCAATTTGTAATCAAAATAGCGACAAACCCAAATAACCCTGTTAATGAAGTTATCTTTATCCCTCAGTATGTGGAGCTTTTTAGTAGAAAACAAAGAGTCACTCTAACTTCTGGTATTCTTGTTAGAGAGTCTTTGGAGGAATTTAACGCATGCCAAAATGATATTAATTCAACTCACAAAATATTATGCAACTTTCAAAATATTGTTCAACTTTGTTAAATATATCATGCAACTTTTAAAATATCATGCAACTCAGGAACGGTGTATATTTTTTGGGAACATGTATAATAAACTCAGAAAAGTTATGGGTGTTGTGACCAGGGCATGCACTTGTAGAGGGGAAGGTCGCTGGTAAAGAGGCAAACCTACTAGTTTGAGGGAATCTAATAGTCATTTTGTGGACACTGAGTCATTGGGTTAACCATTATGCTGCTGGTGACTAATTTGGCCAATAAACTAATTCAAAAACCCTGAAAATGACTATAATCCTAGCACACAGGCACTCATCTGAAGGGAATCATTAAATGCTAATTATGACAACTTGCATACACAGGGGCTTTTTAAAATACAGGTGAACTTGGATATGACGGACCACTGTACGACGGATTTTTGCATATGACGACCGATATGCTTGGTCCCAGTCCGATGCATATCAAGTATTCGTCATATGTATACTACGGATTTTGCATATGACGGACCAATTTTGTTGGTCCCATTGAGTCCGTCATATCCAAGTTCACCTGTAGTAGATGTAGATGGTAAGCGTACTTTTCTCAAATTACTCTCAGAGTTCGATATATATATATACAGGTGAACTTGG
>OZ012690.1:11329869-11332369 GCA_963942565.1 Maea johnstoni | reverse complement strand
TTACGACTGTATATAGCCCTTGTTTGTTCAAAGCTAGACTATGGATGTTTTATTTATGGAGCAGTATGTAAATCGTATATCTCCTTGCTGGATCCTATTCAAAACCAAGGTTTGAGGATCTCTCTTGGGGCCTTTAGAACCTCTCCTGAGTCTTTGTGTCGAGGCGAATGCATGAGCCCCCTCCTCACCTCAGAAGAGAAAAGCTTGCTCTTCAATTTGCAACTAAAATAGCTGCCAACCCAAATAACCCTGTTTATAATACTATTTTTAACCCTCGGTATGTGAACCTTTTTGGTAGAAAACCAAGAGTCATACCAACTCATCGCAAAGTTTGAGTTTCCTGAAACTCCTCCTTGGACTTATCCAACTGCTCTGGTCAACCTCACTCTTTCATATGCCAAGAAGGATCAAACAGATCCTTCAAAGTACATAAGTTTACATGATGAGGTGAAGGATGTCTTTCGAGACTATGATTTCATATACACTGACGGCTCTGTTTCAGATGATAAAGCTGCAGCGGCAGCAGTCATTGATAATCATTCTTTCATTGAACGTCTTCCAGATAAGTCCTCTATATTTTCTGCTGAGTTGCATGCTCTCTATCTAGCTTTTGATAGGGTGGAGACCGCAGATGATGATGGAAGGAATTTTATCATTTTCTCAGATTCAAAGTCTGCTCTTCAGGCCATTTCAGGCCAAGACTGGACATACCCTCTTGTCCTCTATATACTGGAACGCCTCAATTGGCTAGTACAGTACCAAGAGAAAAGAATATTATTCTACTGGATTCCCAGTCATGTTGGCATCATAGGTAATAAAAAGGCACACACTGCTGCCAAAGCTGGTCTTTTGAGAAGAGTCACATATGTTCCAATTCCTTATGGTGATTTTAAAAAACACATCAATGTCCTTTTAAAACGCAAATGGCAGTCTCAGTGGGATGAGGCTATAAACAACTAACTATATAAGATTCGTCCACAGTTGGGTCTTTGGCCTCGAGCTTCTCGAATTATTAGGCGTGAGGAGAGTGTTTTAAAAAGAATTCCAATCTGTCACACTCATTTGACTCACTTCTTCCTTTTGAAAGGGGAAGATCTTCCCCAATGTATAGCGTGTGATTGTCGCTTGACTGTCAAGCATACTCTATTTGATTGTGTTGATTTTATTGAATCAAGAAATAGACAATTTAGTGCAAATAATTTTAAGGAACTCTTTGAAAAGGTTCCTCCAGACAGTATATTATCATATTCACATGAGATTGGTCTGTTTTACAGGTTATAAAATATTTTAAGAATTTAGTTTCTTTTGAAACAACTTTGTATGCACTACTTATAATCTAAAACTCTTCATTGTTTTGTGAATGTTTTTACTTATTTATTGCTTTGTTATTGTTTTCAATAATAACAAAGGACCATTGTTTTACACAAATTTTATGGCACTAAATGGCCTTTGCGTGCCGATGTGCCTTTAAGCAATCATTCATTCATTCTTTGGGATTGAATCTTGGGGGTGGTGCCGACTTGCTGTTCGAGGGTTTTCAAATTGGAGTGTAAGGATCTCCTCTTGTGTGAACAGGTTAATCATGCAGGTGTGCACCGCCCAAAAGGGACCATCGGTCTTGTTTATCATTTCCTCAAGGGCCATTTTCGTAGTGCAATTTTAAGAAGTCTCTAATTGCAATTCGTTGACTTTTCCTTCCTCTTTCAATTTCTGTTCCAGCTATTTGACCTCCTTCTTCAAGGGATGACATCTTAGAGAGGGCAGCATCCAAATCATGATTTGTTAGGTACCTAAAAACATAAATATATATGGATTATTCATTTTTGATAACAGCACTTATATGGGGGTGGGGGGGGGGATACCCAAACATTAAGTTTTCTTCCAGGATTGTCAGTTTTCTGTATTACCAGTTGGGTTTTAATTAATTGGCCACAAACCACTAGAAATCTTTCTATAGACCCGCTGACTCCTGACTTGGCAAAAATGAATGGTTTTACGTTGTTTTCAACAGCTTAGGTCATATCATGATGAGATGAGATGAGAAATTCCCTTCTCCTCACGAATAGTTGCAAGGGGTCTTTCAGTTGCAGAAGGACCCTCCACAACGCCGCACATAAGTATAGCGACCAGGCCAATCCTCTTTGGTATCAAGACTCAACCTGCAAACTCATGCCTGGGAGCCAGGCATCGTAACCTCTAAAGGCCTTGGCAAATCTCTCGGTTTTTGTTTCAAAGAAAATGTTCAAAATACTCTTTATTCTTAAACAAAAAAAGTAATGCTGCATAATGATCTAGTCGGGACTACAGTCCAGACAGTGAATTATGCCTGGGATAAGTTGCGATGGTCCACTGAAATGACTTATTGAATATTTAAAGTAATTACATGGAAGATGAACTTGGTAGGTCCTCTTCAACAACTAGTACTTCTATTCTTGTTGAGGACGCCTCAACATGATGTTTGTCCTAGGCTGGTGAGGATTTGACATGGCGTTTTCCATGG
>OZ012690.1:11237369-11324869 GCA_963942565.1 Maea johnstoni | reverse complement strand
AAGGCCCTTGTTCGATCAAAGTTGGACGATGAGTGTTTTGTATATGGAGTGGCACTAAATCGTGCATATCTTTGCTGGATCCTATTCAGAACCAGGCTTTGAGGCGTTCTCTTGGAGCCTTTGGAACCTCAACAGCACAAAGCCTTTGTATTGAGGTAAATGACCTTCCTCTTCACCTCAGAAGAGGAAAGCCTACCGTCCAATTTGTAATCAAAATAACGATGAACCCAAATAACCCTGTTTATGAAGATATCTTTAACACTCAGTGTGTGGTCAATTTTAGTAGAAAACAAAGAGTCACTCCAACTTCTTGTATTCGTGTTAGAGAGACTTAGGAGGAATTCGATTTTAACCCCGACATCATAGCAAACTTTCAATTTCCTGAAATTTCTCCATGGACATATCCAACTCCTACTATCAACCTCACTCTTTCCTATGCAAAGAAAGATAAAACGGATATATCAAAGTACTTCAGTCTACATAATGAGCTGAAGGATTCCTTTCAAGACTGATTTCATTTACACTGATGGATCTGTTTCAGAAGATAAAGCTGAAGCAGCAGCAGCAGTCATTGATAATCATTCTTCCCTTGAATGTCTTCCAGATAAGTCTTCTATATTTTCTGCAGAATTGCATGCTCTGTATCCTGCTCTTGATTGGGTGGAGACAGCAGATGATGATGAAAGGAACTTAATCATTTTCTCCGATTCAAAGATTGCTCTTCAGGCCATTTGGGGCCGAGACTGGACGCATATCCTCTTGTACTCAAGGTCCTAGAATGCCTTTATTGGCTTGTACAGTACCAAGAGAAAAGAATATTATTTTACTGGATTCCCAGTCATGTTGGCATCAGAGGTATAATGAAAATGTAGATGCTGCTGCCAAAGGTGGTCTTTTAAGAAGAGTCACAAATATTCCCATTCCTGAAGGGGATTTTAGAATCACTAGGTGTGAGGAAAGTGTTCTAGCAAGAATATTGATTGGCCATACTTACTTGACTCACTCTTTTCTTTTGAAAAAGGAAGATACTCCCCAAGTGTGAAGCCTGCGATTTCGTTTGACTGTCAAATATATTTTGTTTGATTGTGTTGATTTTATCAAATCCAGAAATAGATATTTTAATGTAAATGGGCTCGATCAGGCTGTGACAGAGTCACAATTTTGCAGTTGTCATGGATTTTTCTGTTGAAGCCTTTTAGCTAGCCCATCATACTATACATCATTGGAAGGATCTTCACCCGCACTGTCATATGATACAATTTTTCATTTAATTAAAATATTTATTTGTGTCATAAAAGGGAGATTTGTTGTCTGTGAACATTTTCTTGTCACACAAAATTGGCACCTGATTTCCACCTTAAAACTCAAAACACCATAACTGTTCTTTTCAAATTTTATAAACTTTTGACTTGTGATATGCTTTAAAACATTGTTTTTACAACAAAACAAATAATTGAATGAAATGATAACCCATAATGGTTTGATTGCAGAAAATGTCGGAGTCACATCTACCACGGGACATAGTCACACTAATGGTGCAAAACATTATTCTTCACCCTGTTAGCAATTACTCATTAATAGGGCTGCACACCGTTAAGAATTAACGATTTGATATGATACTGATAACTTTGAAACGATACAGTTTCTTAACGGTTTTTTAATGATACCGCGTGGGACGAACTTCTGAAAAATAGCCAAACTTTCGTATTCAAAACCTGTTGTTTTTTTTCCATGAAATATGATTTCAAATTCTTTGAATAAAACAGAATCGTATATTTGATTATTATGAGTTTTATTTTGCCATAGAATATTAAATTTGAACGAATTATCCATTAAGAATTAAATACGAAAGTATTGATGCCAATGGCGAGCCGTTGTTTCATTGAATCACGGCTTAGGAAGTGCTCGGAGCGATGTCAACGATGACGGTTATCATTAGGCAGCCGAATGATCGGTTACGGTCTGCAACCGGTTTCCGGTGTGCAGCCCTACTCATTAAAAGATGAAAGATATGTGTCTCACTGAATTTACAGTTTGGAGACTATTTGACACCTATCGGTGTGTTGAAATATATTAAAAGTAAACAATTGATTTATTTTATTCTTTGTACATTTATCATCCTCAACAAAACAGGTAATACTAGCTTTGTCAACCAAAACCATGAAAGTCTTGAGATATTTCACAAATTGAAATAAATTATTAGTCAAATTAACAATAAATGATCAATAGTTGCTATCTGTATGAGTGATATTTCTATGCTAGAGAATAGTAAAGCTTTAGATAGTATTTCTGATGTAGAACTAATCGATAGTCCCAGCGATCCAATATGTTTGCTTACTCAGCATCCTTGTGGGAAAAATGTATCTCTGAGGATTGTCCTTAGTCAGATTCTTTCCATATAGGTGATTTTCCTATATGCTATCCTTCAGATAAACATTCTAATATAAAGTCACTAGTTAAAGTGTCTAATGATTCCATGTCTACTTACGCAGCATCTGGGACCCCTTTGGGGAGTCATATCTCCAACGACTGTCCATAGATAGCTTGGAAAGTGTCATCATGACTTGCCCACAATGGTCTGAACTCCTATCTTCCAGCTCAGGAAACACAAAAACTGTCTTCTTGATATCTTTTTGCCCTCATGAACTTGACTTCACTTTTGTCATTCTCGATGCTGAGTATAAATCCCACGAACAGTTTGTTAGTATCCACATACTTCACCGTAACATAGTGGCTAGTCTCTGGATTCTCCCTGGCCAGTGGTTGCTCATTAGCAAAGGTAGATGATGATGATGATGACAGAATGCTTAGGGCTGTATCAGACAGTAGAGTACAGGTCTTTTCAGGCTGAGTAGCAAGACACGCAAACCTTTCCAACACTCGACTCAAACACAGTGAACCTGTTGCGTGCCAGGTACTGACTCGACATCTTGCCACATCTGATCAAGTTCTCATTGCTATCCTTGTAGAGGAATGTTGTATTCTTGCATAGCTCCTGGTCACATGTGGCATAATCCTTATAGGCTGTACTGATGTGGACATGGCCTGTCTTAACCGCACTGAACACGGCTCTTTTGACAGTACACCCGACTCCATCCACAGCTCCTTTCCCCGTGTTAGGTGACGCAATAGTGCCAGTTGATGCGTATATCCTTGGCATAGAACAAGCTGCTGGCATACATAAACATGTACTTCTGCTTGAGGTGCTGAGCCGCTCCATAAGAGAAAATATCAACTTCTTGCAGTGGGGCTCCTAGTTCACTGTTCAGGGAATCAAGGACCGAAGCGATGAATACTGCTGCAGCAAACTTGTCATGCACAAGGTTATCTGATGTTACTCCAAATGAGTAGTGTGTCCATGCAACTTCGGTAGACAGAGTATTGCAGTAGGTAGGGTCAACAGCTACTGCTGCGATTGAAAACGCAAAGGCTGCGACTGGAGCTGACATCTTTTACTAAACCGCAACCAAGTATACAAAAACACTTACTATTTATCATATAACATTGCAGATAGTCACATATACAAGTAGTATGATGACAAACACTTTAATTCCATACATTTTACTATCAGTTACTAACAAATACATTTTACTAACAAGTAACTTCTGACGGGGTGAATGCAGCAGTGCAGAGCGGACACGCTGAACAGGAGGGCTGATCTCTCTGGTGTCTGGGAAGATTCTTCTGCAGCATGCCATGTCCGCATCTTTTCTCTCTGCTTTTGATGAGCAGCATAAGTGTAACGGTAGCTGTCTTTCTCGGGCATCAGCCTACCAGTTGAATAAGTAACAAAGGCTTCTACAGGAGGAGTCATTCTTTATTAGTTATCTCCATTGAAACTAGGAAAAACAAACAAAACATTTCTAAGGACATGGCCTTATCATTCATTAACAGTCAATACAAAATACATCAAAATTCTATCTTCACTCTAAAACTTAATTTAAATGACAAGTTTCATGAAATACAATTCTTCAACTTATTAAGCCTATGCTTAAAGGTCTACTATCTAAACAGGTCATAATACAGTTCTTCAAGTGATTAAGCCTTAATGCTTAAAAGTCTACTATCTAGTCAAGTTTCATAATACAATTCTTCAACTAAATATAAGCCTATGCTTAAAGTCTACTATCTAAACAATTCATAAAGAAACTGTCTTACTAAGTACATACAATGTCATATGATTGTCTTACATCTTTGGCTTCTGTATTCTTGAGTCACATGTATTCTTTAGTCAAATACTCAGCCACCATCCTTCTAGATGTGGTCACACCCTGTCCAGTCTGTTGCAAATGTGCCCTGGATAGGTCATTCAGGTATAAATGATAGAGAAATATCTTAAATAAAAGGTGGCAGCGCCAATATGCAAAAAAGATGATTTAAAAATAGTGCATTTATTACAATCAGCATCGGCTAATCAGACTTGACATTTCCTCTCTGAGCATCTTGAGTTTTCCAGGCATCTTCTGTTTAGCACGGTATTTGCAACTTCTCTCAGCAGTGAATACCATCTTAGTTCAGCATGTGAACAAGATAAGAATGATTTGATCCTGGCCTAGCTGACATATATACCATTCAGTGCTGAGGCCACTTCTCAATTGGATTTTTTTGGCTTGTCTCTGAATTACCTATTCTCATAACAATGTAAATGTTTCATAACACCAATTGAGCAGGTGCTATACTGTCCAAATTCTTTCATTCCCTGGATTTGAGGGTGTGTCAACTCGCGTAAAGAATTTCAAGTTAGCAGCTCTAGGTAATAAGAGGCACTTGTTACTACTGAATGGCCATGTTTGAGAAAAAAAAATGGTGAACTATTTTGCAATTGAAGATTAGAAAGCTCAATATGTGCTAATCATGCCAATAAATTGAAAATTATGATTCATTCCCCCTCAGATCCTACATGGCATGGACTGTGACTTGGTCATATGACGGATTCACTCATTTTCACCTACTTTAAAAACATCTATATACATATATGTACATATGTACACTTTTCCAAAATTAGTTATTTCCTTATTTATTACATCCAATTTACCTGTTTTGATGAATTACCTGTAAGAGTTTTCTAGTACAACTATAGATATGAAACTTTTTATAAAACCATGTTTTTTGTGTGACGGAGTCACAAGTAGCCTAATTTTCAATTGCCACAAAAACACTTGATTTTTCCAAGTACTTTTTATAATGAATTTATTTAAGGTAGACTTCCAAAGTCTTATTTTAAACATACAATTCAGTTGATTTTGATCTTTAGATGAAAGTTAAATTTAAATAAATCAATTGACTAATATGAACCTCACTGTCTCATAGTAAAAATTAGATGACTTTAATTCAAACGTGTATAATTTTATTTGTTTGCACAAACAAATAAAAACAAAAATATTCTGAAACTAGAGATTATAAGCTTTCCAGCAATAAAAGGCTTGATATGTTTAGAAAGAATTCTTTCGGGGCTTTATAGTTGCTAACCTCTGATTTAAGGAACTCTTTGAAAAGGTTCCTCCAGACTAGACACTTATTTACATGAGATTGGTCTGTTTTATAGGTTGTAACACATTTTTTAATAATTTAGTTCCTTTTGAAACAACGTCGTATGTACAATTTATAATTATAATCTGAAAATATTCATTGTTTTGTGAATATCTTTATTTATGTATTGCTTTGTTAGTTTGCTACAATAACAAAGGACCATTATTTCATTCAGATTGTATGGCACCTAAATGGCCTTTGTGTACCGATGTGCCTACGAGCAATCATTCATTCATTCATTCTAAAGTGATAGGTACCTGATTCCTTTTAAGTCCTGTACTCTTGTGGCCATGCTGATGTAACAAATATTTGTTGTTTTTGTCAGTTTTAATCCTCTTACCTATTCCAATACTAAGACTACGTTCATTCAAAGTGCAAGGACGCAAAGATTTTTGAAAAACATCTAAATCCTGTCATGTTGGTATTTATTGGATAGCTCTCGCTGAGTACTCTCAGATGAGTACCATGTGCCAGGGTTTCAGGCATTTTCAAGATTTTTGCATCATTTTGTATTGGCCAAGTAGCATAGGGGTTAGTAGTCATTGGGGAATAGTATGATGTACTGCTACTGCTACTTTTGAGAATACATATCACCTTAGCCCAAAATATCAAATATTGCCATACAAGCTGATAGAAAAGATAAACAAGAGACAAAAGACAAAAAACACTATATCAAGTTCTCAATATTCAATATTGCATTTATAAAATTAAAAACTTACTGTCAATTTACAGTAAAACATTGCATACTCAATGTCTACAATATGTACAAGTATAATTCTCACGATATTTCATAAATATTCCTTTCTTCAAATTTACAAAACACTAAAAACTTAACAGGAACTAATAAGTACACTTACAGAGCAGAAAGAAATAGGATAGCATTACCATAACTCAAGGGTCTTGATTTCAAAACATTTCTTGATGAGAAGTACACTAATACTCTGTAAATAATAAAACCTTATACAATCTTCATACTCAATGCATTTCTTGATGAAAAAAATCAGATTAAATGCTCTGGAACTACTAAAAAATATTTTGTGGTTCTTTCTGCCATTTCTAAAAAAATTGTGGTTCTTTCTGGAACTTCTAAAAATATTTTGTGGATCTTTCTGAAACTTCTAAAAAACATTTTTGGGACTTCTAAAATTATTTTGTGGTTCTTTTTGGGACTTCTAAAATTATTTTGTGGTTCTTTTTGAGACTTCTAAAATTATTTTGTGGTTCTTTCAGAAGCCTAAAACATCACAGGATCAAGTTAGCTGGCACCATGTGCCAGAGCTTGAATTTTTTTAAAAAGTTTTTTGTCATAATCTTTTATTGACCAAATTATCCACCAGCAGCTTAAGGGTTAATGTACCTTTTTTCAGTTAGAGAAATGACAGTAGGAGGAAAGCTCTGGTACGTTTCAACATTATCATGGTATAACAGGGTGCAAGATAGGTTCTAAACATTTTTTGCAGAGTGGGGCAAATTGCCCCTTAAGTTTACTTGCCCCGCCGGCACTTCCACTTGCCCCGCCACTGTTATAACAAGGGCGAGTTACACTCTGCCCAAAACATTACTTGCCAAGCGGGGCATGTTAGGGTCTTGTTGTGCTTACCCGATTGCCGTTTTTGCCAAATTCACTTGCGACGGGGTAAGTGGTTATCTTGCACGCTGTATAACTAGTGACTAAAAGCAGGTAGATTGTACTGCAGGCACCACAGCAAGGCAATTAAAGTGGCGCCCCCTATCATCTAAAGCAAACACAACAAAATCATATAAATATCACAAATAGGTAGTTGCTAAAACACAGTACTTAGCATAGCACATACATGAATTAGGTTAGAATAGATACAGGTATAAGGACCATCCTCCATATCACAGCTACATTCAGAGATACTTAGTAAAACACCTGGTATTGGCAAGGCTACAACATAGGCATTAGTCAACCCTTCCAATGCTACGGCTACGTTTGCCAAAAGCACACAGATGTGAAAACTTTAGAAAACTATCTTAACCCTGTCATTTTGGTATTCATTAGATAGCTCTCCGTTAGTGCTCTCAGACAAGTACCCATATGCCAGGGGTTCAGTCATTTTTTTTTTAGCTTTTTCTATTATTTTGTATAAGCCAAATTAGCCACCAGCAGCATAAGCGTTACACAGGTAAAAATTGATGGGTCCAAACAGGCCCGTTACGGACTCAGAACCCGTAATAACGGGCCCGTAACAGGCTCATTATAACGGGCCCGTTACAGGTCCGTTACGAGCCCGTTATGACAGGCCCGTAAAAATAATGTGACCGTTACGGGTTTTCAGGCCGTGAAATGTCGATATATTGAGGGATCAAAAACGGGCCCACAACTGTCCCATGTCCAAACGGGCCCGTTACGGGGCTGTACGAGCCCGTCAACGTTTACCTGTGTAATACCAAGTGCTTTTACAGTATCTCAATAGAGGGAGTCGGCATGATTGAATCCTTTGTTTCACATAACTCATCTCTGCCATACACTGTCCCTCTTCTCCCTCACATTTAGTTCAACCCTCCTCCTTATTCAAACCAGTTGGTCTCAATATGAACGTGACTATCCTATCTTGACGACATTGGTTTAATAGAATAAGTGACCACATATAGTTTTTCCCTTCAAACACACATTTTTCTTTTGATTTTTGCAATTTTTTACCAAAACAAAATTTCATTTCAAATATCACTTGTATATGATTCACCAACACACAATGTCTGTGCCATTGACAAATTCTGAATATATTTCAATGAGAATCCTTTATGGATCTGCGGTCCCCAAATATGATAAACAACACTCAGAAGATACGTAATTTCGGAGAGCATTCTACAATATGTCTCCTGGCCACCTATATGTCCAAGAGAATATCCACATTCGTTCAAATTATCTCTAATCCTAGAGAATATCTCTTATCATTTAGATGTTATCTTTACACCTGAAGTGTATTTAATCGGTATCATATAATAGTACAAAACATCAGAACAAACCCAGAACTTTTGAGCGAGCTCAATTTGTACAATCTGAGAATCCTTAAGCATCATCCGTTCTCGGGACTACACATAGCTGGTCAGGTAGTCATGTAGAGCCAACTAGTCTCACTTCCTGTTAAATATGTACCGTAAATTCTCAGCAATTTGAGACACTTTTTAATAATAAATCATGATTTTTATGGGTTCAGGGTGGCCCATGTTTTCTAATAAAATACCTTCCTAAGGTGGTCTAAATTTCCGATAATTTACGGTAGAACAAGATGAACACAAGATCATATGAGACGCCTAGGAGTGGCAGTGTAGAATTAGTCACCAAATTCTTTTCACCTACTATACATTTATAACTAAACAAATACATGGTAATATCTTTAACAGAAAAGTATTTTGATTTTAAATAACAAATAGATTAGACTTTGACTTGAAGCGTCAAATAATCTCTCTACTTTATAAGGGCGTGTGCCAGTTGATACAAAAGTAGGACTAGTAGTTATAAGGTGTTCCTAGAACAGTGGAACATTTTGGTGGTTGTTGAACTGAGAAATGACAAGATCTTACTTAAGACTGCATTTTCTCAACTCAACAGATACAAATTTGCTACAAATACATTTCTGGATTTGTGACTATGACGCATCTA
This sequence comes from Maea johnstoni, assembly GCA_963942565.1. Taxonomy (NCBI): domain Eukaryota; kingdom Metazoa; phylum Annelida; class Polychaeta; order Spionida; family Magelonidae; genus Maea; species Maea johnstoni. Next base: position 11,315,712 of record OZ012690.1, on the reverse strand, counting down.
TGGCAATTTCAACCAGAAATTCCACAGCATTAAAAACTCTCTACAGTTACCAAGGAAACAGGAGGGGAAACATCTAACAATAGCACCCTTTGTTAAAAGAAAAGTTATACAAGTTATACCCACGGAAGGTGAATCACGTCCATGATCAACAATATTCTAAGTAGTTCCTTTACTTAGCAAAACATGTGGACACTATAGAGAGAGAGTATAAGGTAAAATGAAAGTTACCTCACAACCCTAAATCTTAACTTTTGAACGGCAGTTCATATCTCCCCTTTAACCCTTTCAATCCCATAATGTACCAGGAGTCTGACACCAACAATTCTCAAAGAAAGAGAAAAATTGGCTGTGAGATTACGAGTAATGTTCAACCATAAATTTCATCACAAAGGTCATTCATTTCCAATTCTTTGTACATGTGTTAAACCTTCAACCAATGCTGAGGCTACTTCCGTCCAAAGCACAATTACGCTAACTTGTAAGATTTGGGAAATTCTCTAAACCCTGTCATGTTGGTATTCATTGGATAGCTCTCACAGAGTACTCTCATATGAGTACCCATTTCCCAGGGTTTTGGTAACTTTTTCAGGTTATTTAATTTTATAATACCAAAATAAGCTACTAGCAGCATAAGGGTTAAGACCACCAGGTGCTCTGGTAATGAAGGGGTTAATCGATTAATCCTCATAATTCTCTACATATCACCTTCTCCTCAAACCTCACTTTCCATATTTTTAATTATATTATCATTAAATGCATTAATCTGTACCAGAACTCAGCATGAGTTCCAACTAGTCAGGATGTGTAGTAATCAATGAGGACTCTTCAGAGATCCAATTATTAGGAGTATTATTCAGCATGGCACACATGTTGTTCATGGGACTCGTTTTGTTGAAGAAAATCTTACCCCCCATATCCCATATCCCAGACTCGGGTGATAAGGGGTCTAGCTACAGACAACAGCTAATACCCAAGGGGTGGTGCCTTCTTACCGCACTAGTAACCTGAATATACAGGTGAACTTGGATATGACGGACTCAATTGGACCAGGAAAATTGGTCTGTCATATGCAAAATCCGACGTATACATATGACGAATACTTGGTATGCATCAGACTGGGACCAAGCATATCGTCCGTCATATGCAAAAATCTGTCGTACAGTGGTCCGTCATATCCAAGTTCACCTGTACAGGCAACTATGGCCAAACCAGAGACAAACTCATACTGCTCCGCCTGTCCATCACACTATAGTACTATTCAAGGTGTGGGTGGAGTCAGCAAAGCCAGTTTTTTTATCCAGACTCGATCAGACCAGAATACAATCCTGAACATGAACCGGATAGCATCATGAGCAGGATTTTACTGTGCATGCGACGCCCAAGACATACACCTGTATGATATGTAGTTATTCTAGACTGCTTCCAAAAAAAGATAAGCCGGACAGAATGGCCTGGTCCCATTCAATCCAGTTTGTGTGGATTTGCCTGTGGTAAAATTGACTGACAAGAAACTTTTTCTACATTTCTAGTTAAATCCCACTTGAAAAGCTCTAGAGCTGATGGAACACTGATTTATTCTTAACCCATTAATGCTCACAGCGGCTAAAACAGGCCTGACAATTTTGAATATATTTTTCTATCAAAAGCATTTTTTGAAAAATATTTGAAGGAGAAATGTTAATCACAAGCCAAACAACAACTCTTCTACAAATATTTTGTGAACTTCTGCTTCATTCCCTAGTTATTTTCAAAAGTATGAAAGTAGCAGACGATACCTCTAAGAGCAACTCTGAGTGTGAATGGGTTAAATAGGAATCCCATGAACAAATGCAAAATTACCACTTAAAGATTCTTTTTGTCAAAAATTAAGAACATTGACTCACACATGTAGACCCCATGATAACCTTTCACATTTTCACCCCATCATCCTTTAATTATAAGCGCCCAACCCCCCCCCCCCCCCCCACCCACCCCTCTACCCCCCAAATAACTCTCCTTATAAGAACTTCATTCCAAAAGAATGGAACTATCATAAAAATTACCTATAAAATAAGTGGTGGTAACATATACTTCCATTATAAACTAAATATAGTATATATAGTATATATACTATAAATACTATATATAGTATATATACTATATATGTATGTGGCCACTCAACTTTGACCATGACATAAAATATTTTGTGACGTATGCTCATGAGCAAAATGCTGAACATATTGTGACCAACAAATCTTTTTCCTCTAGAGTCCTAACAAGTAATGCCTTAACCTTGTGGAAGGTCCCAAGCAGATAATATCATAGACACTCAAACTCTCCAACATTTAGATATGGTTCTGTGGCAGAGAATATGGACAATTCTGCACACATTTTCTTTTAAATTCATACAATGGAGCATACGAGCATAACTTTTTTAAACAGCAAACAATTATCTTATAAATTGAACCCCCCCCCCCCCCCCTTACTTGTTTTTTTTCAGCTCTATACCCCACATAAACCTTTTTTCATTGGCTGATGCCACTAAAATACTTCTGGATTTGCCCAGACTCCTATTCAAAGAAGCTTCAGCATACCAAGTTATAGTCTATCTCACACTGTATGAACTTTTTCAATCTACTTAATTTACGCTAAGGAACAAGAACTTCAATGTCAACCAGGTATTCAAATAATTAAATGGTCATTCCAAGCATCACGTAGGTTTCAATTAGGAATACTTCAGAATTTTCTAATATCAGAAATGTGACCAGCCTTATGGTCTACTTTCCATAACTCTGTCTATATAATATGGTTTCACATAACATTGTGTTACCATGGCCCGGGCATGTGAGAGAGTTGCCAGTGACTTGGGGCTAGGCGGTGGTTTTTGCCGGGTACTCCGGTTTCCTCCACTACTTACAACTGGCTAGTAACGATTTAGCCACAATTGGCATAAATGTGACGAAAAACGAAATTCCAAATACCATAAAAATGGTTTTTACAGAGAAGTAGTTTGTGATGATGTTGTAGACCTTATGACAAGACATCTGGTGAGAGTTATTTGGTGCTGGCGATATGATATGGTTTTGTTTTTCAAAACAATTTCTACATCTTAGAATTGATTACTGCAAAGCAGAGTTATAGATGGTTATAGTGAAGTTAAAGCATTTGCTAGTAGAGCTATATAAGGTTATTGTTAGGTTAAAGCATTGGCCAGCAGAGCTATATAATGGTATTGTTAAGTTAAAGAGCTTCCTGGCATGAGCAAATATGCTGGATAAAGCTAGTTTTCTTATAATGTAAGGGCTCCCTTTTTAACAACAAAATTGGCAACTTTACTAAAAAAAGTTTCATTTTAAGTCTGATTTTCAGAATGAAAGTGTTTTTTTTCCTACCCCTGCCCCCTTAACCTTTAACGGCCTCTCTATGCACCCCCACTCTCACCCCCCCCCCCCCCCCATTTACAAATAATACATAGTTTTTTTCCAACAAGTTGTAGGTTAGTTAGCTGTAGGTTTCAATACACAGAATACTGCGAATAGTATCCCTAAATATCCAGTACCCACTCAGTGCTCCGTATATAACATTTTCAATATAAAATAATAACCAGGTGAACTGTGCCATGTTTTTCTCTATTCAAGGGCTCGAAATTAGGGGGTTCCGAGAGCCCAGGACTCCCTTGAATTCTCCTGCGACTCCCTCAAATATCGCAGGGAGCCCAGAGATGTACTGGTTTCTATAAACAACACCTTTAGATAGCTTTTGAAGATGCAATTGGGCTCCCTGGAAAAACACTTAATTTCGAGCCCTGTATTCCATTCTTGTTTCCTGTAATATGTGGTTACGCTTTTGGCGCCACGTGCCCCACCAGCCAAATGTTGTCATAGAGATGGCCGGCGAAGTCGTCGTTGATTTCGCCCACGGCCCGACGCGTATTCCTGATGAACTCCCTCTTGGACATCTTGTTCTTGATCGCCGGGCTGCACAGGTCCACGGAGAGCATGATCAGCGAAAAGCACACCACAAATACTGTATCTGCAGCAAACAACAAAAACGCCAGGTTGTATATAAGAGAGAGCTTTCTTACCAAAGTCGTATTTAGATTATCCGACAGGAATTTCTTTTTTAGAACACAATTAATGACTTTCATTTGAATATTCTATGTAACAATCATTTTCAAAATTACAATAGTTTCCATACACATACATGACAACTCTAAGAGTAAAAGTGAAAATAAGTGAAAAACATGTGACATCTGAGAGAGAAATTATGAAAACTTTCAGTTGAATAGATTCATTTGTGTATAATTAATTTTTTTTAGAGATTTTTTGAAGATTCCTCCAAACATGGATAAAATAAATTGAGAATGTTTGCTTTGAAAACAGCCAATATCCTTTTCTCATGTTAACCACTAAAATGAATTAGCAAATAATCACAGTAACAAAACAAGTCCTTCATAAACACTAAGATAAATACTTCATGACAGTCAGATAGCAAATAAATGTTATTTACCTTTAGAGAATCCTAATTTGGGATTGCACTCCACGAAACGATCGGAGAATTTGTCTATGAGTTCAGTGAGGTAATCCCCTCGGTCATTCGGTGCATTAATCTCGCCAAAAAAGTTCCGTAGAGCATTCGGAAGGAATTGGTTCTCAAAATTTTGCAATTCCACCAATTTTTCCAAAATGTCATTCCTGGAAATGAATTATAATCACAATCATCACCACTGGGATTCAGGTTTCAATTCACTATCATTTTGGATAAGTGATAATATGTAATGAATAAATTCCACCAATTTTTTCAATATGTCATTTCTGGAAGTAAATTATAATTACAATCATCCCCCCTACAATTTAGGTTTCAATTCCCTATGATTTCTGATAAGTGATCAAATGTTCTAAATAATTTCATTTCTTTTCAACATATACATGCTTCATAAATGCCTTTCAATTGATAAAAATCTTTGAAAATGGAATGATTTTCAAGTAGGCAGAAGGATATTTAGACAATTACCATAACCATGAATTTTAATTAGAGCATAAAATAATGTTATCTTTATCATCAAAATCTTAAATCATTTGCTTAAGACTATCATGTTTCCAAATTTTGAACAAAATCATTAAAATGATGTCCTTATGTGCAAATTTTGCAAAATTCCTAGGGTGGTCTAAATTTCTGAGAATTCACGGTAATACAAATACAGACAAGGAATATACATACCTTGTTTTTAGATATTCTCTCTTCTGAAACCAGTCCATTCTTCTTGTCCCGTGGAAAAACTTAGCTATTTCCAGACACGTATCATCAACTAGGTTGTTGGTTAGCAGGTACTCCATACCCTGTAGCAAGAAGAGATGGAAGAAATGATGAAAACAGGCATGATATTTCTGACAGGGGTAGGTATATACAGTGCTCATCACTAGGGTTCGACTTTCCCAGGCATATGCCCCTAGATTTTGCTGTGGGTCCCTAGATTTTTCAGACTTGGGGCCTGAGATAGTATTTATAATCATACAGAAATGCTGTTTTTGACCTCTAGATTTATCAAAATACCTTTTTGGGCCCCTAGCCTGAAATCTAAGTGTCAGACCCTGCTCATCACACCGTAGAGTGGGTTTCAAAGGGGTAGATACGGCATTCATATCAGGGTCTCAGCTAGGATTTGGGTTGCCTAAAATAAGCAGTAGCCAAATTTTTGGTCATTCTAATTGATGAGGGGGAACCACAATGTACTTGTGGCGCCACCTACATTTAAACCATAAAACTAATCTACTCCTTTTCCATCCTTCCCATTAGGGCTATCAATTAGCTTTATAAATATGAAAACAGAATCAAAATATCTTCTTTGGGGACAAAGTTATGGCCATTTTAGTGAGGACTGCCCTGGCCTGTAATTATGCTGGCCACTAGGTGGCGCCACAGGGTCTTAGAGGGGTCAGATTCGCAACGTACCTGTCTAGAATCGATCGCCATACCAAGTTACATACCTGTACCAACTTAGGCACTTTTACCAAAAAGTGCACAATTCAATCACATATCTGCGGGACTATTGAACATTATAGGTGGAAAGGCCGCTATATCAAATATCAATAATTATTATCAATTATTATTATTATATACTGGTATCTCTAGATAATGAATCTATATTTATATTTACATTCATATTTATAAATTTCAAGGAAAAAGAGATTGATATATATATATAGTTATGTTTACTAAAACTACCTCAAGAAGATATAATCTGAAAAGTAGAAATCAATTTAAGGTACTTACGAGACGAGGGTCAGCATTAAAGGTCAAGGTCGCCTCATCCAACTGCAGGTACAGCTTCCTGTACGAGAATCCTGGGATACCGCGACACCGCGCGTAGACCGACGCATACTTCCACTGACTCCTACACAGCCTGAAAGACAGAGGCGAGGGGAAAATAAAAACAGCTGACTCGACTACTACTACCAATATCAATAAGTACAGCAAAGTCAACTACTACTGCTACTACTACTGATACTGCTACTATCAGTACTACTACTACTACTACTATTACTACTACTACTACTACTACTACTACTACTACTACTACTACTACTACTACTACTACTACTACTACTACTACAATTACAACTACTTCTATTACTACTACAGGCAACCTTGCTTAATCTGTATGTGTTTAATCTCGATTTCCCGAATATTCGTACAGATTGGAAGGGCCCGGCCCTTTTGTATAAATGAACATGCGCGTCTCTGCTCCTAGTACCGATAATTTAATCCGGACATTGGCTTAAACGGCCGTTTTTAACAGCACACTCTCTACCATTTAAGAGTGTGCTGTATTCAAGACATACCGGGCAATGAGTTGATCATGTCCTATCATGTGATACGACTCGCACAAAGCCATTGCCATGTACAGACAATGAGACATACAGAGATAATGTCCTCTTCCATAAAAAGAAGTAGGACAGACAGGTAAATGGACAGGGGGAAGTGGGGGGAGGGTCGGGAAAAGAGGGGAGATATTTGGAGGGGGGAGGGAGTGTAATTTGATTGTTGATGGGCCACGATTCAGTCTCGATTTTTGAAAGCGACGTAAAAAACCAATTCTTTCCTTCCTTTGAACATGACTAGACTAACTAGTATTACTGACCTTTTATTTCCATTTTCCAATAACTTACCCAAGCCATAGAATTTCTGCATTAGCAAGATCCTTCCACACACAGGCAGCCAAGCAAAGGTCAGTCGCGTTGAGATGGGAGAGAATGGCAAGACTTATCTCAGGGGGCAACTCAGCGAGGTTCGGAAAATTCTTCACCAACAACGCATTTTTCACCGATGGCGATGATTGTTCAAGTTCTTCGAACCTCTTAGCAAAGATCTGTCCCATGCTTGGCAGCTGCTCAGCTTGGTATCAGGCAAAGTACAAGAAGTGTCCAGAGGCTATGTGGAGCGAGGGCGAAAATCCTCACATGCTACAAATCCATAGTTGAACCTGGAAAAATTAACAAAAATGTTTAGACAATTCTGAGCATGGAAAAAAATGTTCTATCATTTCTACAAATCCATCGTTGAACCTGGAAAAATCAACAAAAATGATTTAGACAATTCTGGGCATTGAAAAAAATGTTCTGTGTAATTTCTTATCATTATATGTGAGACTGGCTGGAAATGGTTAAGTGTTATGACAATATGTTTTCTTTTGAGTTCATTTCAATTAAGACTAGTTTGATGTGATTAGGTGATGCGAAAAAAGCTTTCCAGAAATACCAAAGTGCTGGTGGTGTTTGAACAATTCTAATTTCTAAGTACTTGCTTACTATTTCTAAGATCATGAGAAAGCAGACCCGACTAAAAACTATGATTGACATCTATTCTATCACACCTATTCTGTCACACCAAAGTGTGTACAAGATTCTATGTCATTGACTGGCATTAAAACCAAATCAAGCATATACATTACATTATAAATTATATGTTACTGACATAAGCAGGAAAATAAGCAATTGAAACGATACTATATAGAGAGAGATATACATTGAGTATCCCCAGGTATCTATGCGAAACCGATAATATACATGTACTTTCACCCAAAGTTTGCCCCTCAATTGATGTACTAAAACAAGAGGCAAAAACTGGTTTAGAATAGTTAAATTCTTATTCTAAAGTCTGATAAATGACACCCTTTTAAATGTTAACCTACACGCCAGTAACTGCAGACAATGTGTGTAACATGATATGGGAATATATAATGGTTGACAATGCCTACATAAGGAAAACACACTAAACTAATAATGATGACACTCTGGAATACCAGTCACATGTCATTATATGGTCATGTACAACAACAAACACAGACATGAAGAAGTAAACACTCTGACACTATTAAACATCAGCCCTGTTTAAACCCACCTGAATAAGAGAAGCTGTGAACGATTCAGCATGCAAGTACATAAACATTCATTGTATTGTGAAATATGGTTGTCATGCCCAATTGCAGGGCATGGAAGTCATTCTGAGGACGTTTATGACGAAAACTTGCCGTCTTGTCCAAAATGACGTGGAAGTAATCAAAGGTTATTTTAACTAGTCCGCAGCAAATATACGATGTAAGAAGAAATCTGATTGGTTTATAATGGAGCGCTGAAGCTGAACATAATTCACCCAATCCAAGTTTTCAAAAGCTAGACGTTTCTGTGGAAGAAGAGTGGTCATTTTTGGTTAAAGTTGTTCAAGCATATTCCATACCAAATATAAAACCATTTACAAAAGGTGAAAAAGATGTATTGTATCTTGGTTGGTCTTCTAAGATTGTATCTACATGTATATATGTCGAATCAATGTATCAACTTTGATGGAAAGCACTTGCAGTGATAGTTAAAGACCCTATTTGGGACCTCTTTAGTCTACCAAAAACAAACAGTTGGTGTTGCTACACTAAAAACCAGGAGGGAGCAGCTTTTGACTTATTCTATGGCTTCATATGACTGCAAAATGAATAAATTGCCTAACCCACCAATGTAGACCATACTCCATGTCAATCATCATTACAAACAAAAAAATAAGGCCGAAAAAATAACTTTGCCTGTCAGTGATTAAACTAAATGGACACTGACAACTACAAGCAAATATTTGTTTATTTACATGGATTGGCATGAGGGTTGTTCCATTTTAAAATGGGGGGGGGGGATGGTTGAACGGACTATAATTCAGAACCCCCCTCCCCCCTATGGCCTAGGTTCAGAATTCGGGGGGGGGGGAGGAATCTTGTGAATGATACGAAGTATGGGGGTGAAAATCCCCATAAAATCCACGAATTCCTCTCGGAAATCCGGGGCTCCGACGCCAGTGACTGGGCTTCTGAGTACGCTGAACGAGCCCGATGAATTCTCATGGTAGTTCCAATTTTTACCACCATAGACGTATGGCAGCACCCTAGTAACGACAGCAGTTGGGTGGTCGATATCTGCTCCTTTTCTGCCGTTTGTTATGTCAGTATATATACCGCGGCAGGAAAGGGATCTTAATCGTTCGCCCAACACTCCACAGACTATTTCGCGCGAGGTGAAATTAAGATATATCACAAATATACAGTTAAAATACTCACTTAGAGATTAAGATTGTTTTGTAACCGCTGTAAAAAAATAAGATAATTTTAATTCCTATTTTATTTGAAATTCGGGGGTGGGTGGCCAAGAATAATTAAAAATTCGCCCCCCCCCCTAGAAATTGTATCAGTTCAACCCCCGCCCCCACATTTTTAATTGAGTAGGAAATGGACGTTGAAATTCCAAATACATTTGAAATTTGATTAAAATAATATTATTATTAGCATAAAAACTATAATGACGACTACTACCAGCACCATTATTATTATTATTATTATTATTATTATTATTATTATTATTATTATTATTATTATTATTATTATCATTATTATTATTATTATTACTATTATCATTATTATTATTATTATTATTATTATTATTATTATTATTATTATTATTATTATTGTTGTTGTTGTTTTTGTTGTATTATTATTATGGTAGTTCCAATTTTTACCACCGTAGACGTATGGCAGCACACCCTAGTAACGACAGCTGTTGGGTGGTCGATATCTGCTCCTTTTCTGCCATTTGTTATGTCAGTATATATACTGCGACAGGAGAGGGACCTAAATCGTTCGCCCAACACTCCACAGACTATTTCGCGCGAGGTGAAATTAAGATATATCACAATTTCACAAATATACAGTTAAAATACTCACTTAAAGATTAAGATTGTTTTGTAACCGCTGTAAAAAAATAAGATAATCTTAATTTCTATTTCATTTGAAATTCGGGGGTGGGTGGCCAAGAATAATTCAAAATTCGCCCCCCCCCCCCTAGAAATTGTATCAGTTCAACCCCCGCCCCCACATTTTTAAATGAGTAGGAAATGGACGTTGAAATTCCAAATACATTTGAAATTTGATTAAAATAATATTATTATTAGCATAAAAACTATAATGACGACTACTACCAGCACCATTATTATTATTATTATTATTATTATTATTATTATTATTATTATTATTATTATTATTATTATTATTATTATCATTATTATTATTATTATTACTATTATCATTATTATTATTATTATTATTATTATTATTATTATTATTATTATTATTATTATTATTATTATTATTGTTGTTGTTGTTTTTGTTGTATTATTATTACTATTATCATTATTATTATTATAATAGTATTATTAGTATTATTGTTATTATTATTATTATTATTATTATTATTATTATCATTGTTATTATTATTTTTATTATTATTATTATTATTATTATTGCTATTATTATTATTATTATTATTATCATCATCATCATAAAAATCATCATCATTATTATCATCATCAATATAATTAACGTGAGTATTTCTTAATAACTGGATACTTCGATCATAAACAAATCGTCATTCCATTAAACATTTTCTGTACATAGGAAATGCGATATGGAACTACGGTACCTTGCTCGTTATGCAGCTGTGTACTTTTTGTTGACCAATGAAATTCCTTGGTACAAAAGAGCGGCGAATTTGATGTGAAAGAAACTACCTTCAATTTCATTCCATTGATCAACTGAACTGGTATTGCCTCTGGCTCCAACATCGCCTTGAAAATGGCAACAGGGGATATGAAGAATAACCTTCGCAAGTTGCAGAATATTTTGAAAACAGTAAAGTATCACGGAGAAGTAGATTATACTGAGTAAGTACATGTAGATCTAGCCTTTGTAGGTGAAATGCTTGGATGAATGATGTTTCAGTTGGTCATCTAAGCCTAAGGTCAGTAAGGTGAAATGTGATCGTCTTTTTGTCCAATTTTTTGTCCCTAAACCACAGTTTCTGTGGCCAAACGCAGGGAGGCGACTCGGGGACGATTGCAGAGGTCTTTGAGGGTGAGAAGCGACTGTATTACATATCTGCAATGCCAAACAAAATTCCCTATCATGTACAGGAAATTGCACTTAGATTACCGTCGCGGGGACTCGACTTGTGGAGTCCTCCGTACTGTAACAGGCTGTGCATCCTGTCATTCGCTCTCCCCAGAGAACGCTACCCACCTGGCAGGCACTGGCGTGCAGGTCCTCATCTATATGGGTCAAATGCAGCCAGCTAGTAGCAGTGTAGGAGGGAGTGTTGATGCAAGATTAGACCCGGTCTGTGTCTCTATCAGGCCATCCTTTTCGTTTATTGATGTATCTGTTATTGGCCTTTCAGAGACACGGTACCACACAATAGTAAAAATCTGCCGTCAGTCCGGTGAATTCACCAGAAGGGATTTCTCGCGTGTATAAGGCGAGTGTCACGGCCAGACTTATACTGGTCAATGAATTAAAGGGCAAATGCACCATCATGATGATTTAGGTTCAAAATGTGCCTATATGTGTCACCTTTCAAATAAGACCACCCGCAAGTCTGTCCTCCTCAGCACTCCTCAGATATGGCTTATGAAAGTTAGTAAAAAACTAGCCTGAGTCTGGGTATAGAGGCTGCCATTATCAGAAGTGGTGCTTATGAAGTGACTGCCAGCCCTGCTTCTGATTGGTTGAGAGATATCAGTGGCAGCCACTGATATCTCTCAACCAATCAGAAGCAGCACTGGCAGTCACTTCATACCACTGATTGTGCTTAATTGGGCTTAATTGGCCTGCAATGTCAGCCTCCATGCCCAGACTCAGGCTAGTTTTTTACTAACTTTCATAAGCCATATCTGAGGAGTGCTGAGGAGGACAGACTTGCGGGTGGTCTTATTAGAAAGGTGACACGTATAGGCACATTTTGAACCTAAATCATTATGATGGTGCATTTGCCCTTTAAGTACATGTTTGACTAGTTTATATACCCTAAGTCGGCAGGTGACAATGGTTGAAGTGTTTTATAATCTTAGAAAGAAGTTCTGAAGAGGCAATTTCCGCCATTTTAAATTACCGATGTATGCTAAAGGCCTGACTAATCGAGCACCTGCCAAGACATTATGAGCATCTGTACGCATGTAACAGACGCTTCTAATGTCTTGGCAGGCGCTCGATTAGTCTGGCCTTCAGCCAAGGGCGGAAATTGACGCTTCAGAACTCATTTCCAAGATTATAAAACACTTCAACCATTGTCACCTGTCGTCTTAGGGCAAAACAACTAGTTGAACATGTACATGTATATAATTCATTGGTATAAGTCTGACCGTGACACTCGTCTTATACACGCGAGAAATCCACTCCGGTGAATTCACCGGACTGACGGCAGATTTTTACTATTGTGTGGTACCGTGTCTCTGAAAGGCCAATAACAGAAACATCAATAAACACAAAGGATGGCCTGATAGAGACACAAACCGGGTCTAACGCAAGATGAGACAGTCATACAGATTTCCAATAGCAGCAGAAAATTGAGTATAAAAGCGGTTTTAATGAAAATGACTAAAAAAGTGGTACTGTATCACTGGTTAATTTGGTTCTTTGCTATGCTATTTATATAGATAGGCCTGTATGACAGCTGCACTGTTGACATTGATGTTTGTCAAATGATCAAATCACTATTATAACTAACCCACAACGTCAATATATTTTTAATGAGTAATAGAGTCGGCCCGGCTATGTTATAACCCTCATGAGATTTCACTCAGGACTATTTCTCCATTTTCAGTTTGTCTAAAGGCGTCCCGACAGCCTTCTTGCCTATCTACCACCATGTGTTTGTCAACTACAGTCACCCCCTGGCCAAAGTCATCAGTGAGGCCAACATAGAACTACAGGGAAAGGTGGACGTCAGGTTCATAGAGGCCGTCTATAAGGTAAATACTAGGGTTGGGAATCGGTTGCAATTTCATGATCGATAATCAGTTGCAGCTAATTGATCGATTATCGATCACAATCAGTTCTTCGCACTTTTGCAGTAATTGGGTACTAGAGGTCCAGAGCATAATAATAAGTGATAGTCTATGACAATTACTTGCTGTTAGCACCAACCTTAACTTCATTTGGAAGTGTTTTTGGAGCTTAGTTTCATAGCAAAAAAGCTGACAACTTGCCTGTCATTTAGTTCTATATTTTGCCACTAGGTGTCACCTTTTCCGATTATTATCGATTGCCAGTTTAGTAATCGATTAATCAGTAAAAGAGAGGCAAACGATCGATTATCGATTATAATCGATGATCGTCCCAACACTAGTAAATACATTGTGCTTCAGGTAAAGTTGATGTAGTCATGAATTAAAGTTGTTTTGAAAATCACTCAGGCACCGACATAAGTGCTTGCCCCGGTAAGTGATTTTTGAACAAAGGGCTTTCGGGAAAGAACATTTTAATTTTCACTTTCCCAAATGGGCAAGCTGATTTTCTGAACACTTAACCCTGCTCTTGCTAACATCGGATATATCCGGTGCTACATATCTTGCCTGTGTGACCAACACCGGATATATCCGGTCTTTGGGTACCCTTGCATTTAGCAAAATAAAAACTACATGCGTAGATTAAGGGGTATTGAATTATACTAGATATCAAGGTTCTACCTTTTATTATGTTTCTATTTCAGTTTGTGAAGTACATTATTGAAACAGTAATAGAAATCTATGAAATCCTTCTGATTTGGTGGGTAGACCAACAATATCCCTGGTCCCTGGGGATGGGTTCTCCCATATGGGGGTCTAGCATGACAAGGGTTAACACATTTTTTTTATGGTAAATAAATACCCAGAAGTATGCAAACAATGCAACAGAACTGAAAAGAAAATGGTTTTCAAATAATTAAATCCACGATAAACAGTACATGCCTTTCTAGCATATGTTATAACTTATTTCGGGCAAAATCAAAAATGATGTCAGGCATGTAAAAATCATTTTAAAACTGCTTTCCAGGCATGGTAAGTTGGTTCTAAAAATTATGTTGGTTGGTGCTTTCTTCTTTACTCATGAATGCAAAGTTTCAGGAAAATTAAACCAAAATTTCTAAAAGTGTCGTAAGACCTTCATGCTCACTTTCTAACTCTTCTCTCTTATAGATCTGTCTGTAGATCAAATACGATAAATACGAAAATCACTGTAGCCAAAAACATTTTTTAGGATGCTTTTTATACGAGGCAGATCTATATAGTCATAATGGTACACATTTAATAAAAAAAATCTGTATTTGCAACAATTTCTTTTCAAATTTGCCAGTGGTGTCATATAAATTGTATTAATAAATTAATTTAGTTTGGCCAATACTCAATAGGTGTAACCGGTAAAGAGTATCATAAGATAAGGCTGACTTCTCTCTCTCTCTCTTGTAGATCTGTCGCGAGGTGTTCAGCTATAAGCCCAGCATCACGAAGGAGCAGTTTTTCTCGAGTGGTTTTGCCGAGAGGAAAGTCATCATGTGCTGTGAGCTCCTCGAGAAAGCTCGCGATAAACACCGCAAGATGGCGCCATCGCAGGCCCGCTCCCGACCTCTCTCCACTAGCCTCATGTCTGGACGCAGCATCAGTAAGTTGGGATTGGAACCAAACCCTCGTTCTGCTGAGTTGTTGAATCGAACCTACCCTGACAACTGCATTGTTTTTGGACCCCAAAATTGACCGTTGAGGGTTTTAGGGGCCCTCTACCAGTCAACAATGTTTTCTGAATGTCTTGTAAAAGAAAATTAGAATATCCAAAAAATTCAGCATAAATAGGCAGAATAATTTTAAGATTCGTTTGTTGAGATCTTTTAACAACTTTCCTTCAAATAACTTTTTAAACACTTTTTCTGTCCAAAAATATCACTAGAATAGTTGGGACTTATGGCCTGTATGGGCATCATGGTCTTAGCCAGCAGGGCGTCTGGGTGCCGTTTTGGACACCCAAACCCTTAAAAAGAACCTCTAAGGATACCCAAAAATAATTGTGGAATTTCTAAAAAATGTCAATCTCAAGCTTATATTAAATTGATTTTTTTCATCTCCTTATAATTCCCATGACATTGTTTAATGATATCATACCTTATTTCGATGAATTTATGCATGTTTATGGTTGAAATGTGAGTATATTGTGATCCCCCTTATAAAATTGGACGCCCAAAAATTTTACAACTGCCAATTTTAGGCACCCAGTTTCTAAATCCTGGCTAAGACACTGATGGGCACGAATAGGTTGTTCCTGTCAGTATTGGGTTTTACAATGATGACAGTGTCCACATATCCTTTTGGGTGATACATTGGAAAGTTGTATGAATGCAAAGGTGTGGAATGTCTGCATTCAAGAGAAATGAATTATGTATTAAATTGCCATTGAGTCCACTAATCTTTTGAAGACTGCTATTGACCTGCTTATTAGGCCTAAAAAAAGTTGTTTGTTTCCTGTAACCCTACCCTAACAAGTTTTTATTCAAAAAAATCCCTACCCTAAAGTTTTTTTTGCCCTCCCAACTCCCAATCAACGAAAAACATGCGTAAAACACACATTTTTGGCCAAAAAAATAATGCAAAAAAAAAAATTACCGACCTACCTACCCTATTTTTTTTCGGACCGTTACAGGAAACAAACAATTTCTTTTTTTAGGCCTTATGTATGTGGTATCATCCAGCACAGGCTGTGTAAAGAAACCTACCGTAAATTCTCAGAAATTTAGACCACCCTAGGAATATGGGCCACAGAATATGGACCACACTGAATCTTTTTAGAAAACATGGGCCACCATCAACCTACAAAAGTCATAATTGATAAAGTCCTATTTACTAAGAATTTACGGTATACCGATCATGAGACCACAACTGTTGATCGTGATGATCAAAATCAATTTGTTGTCCACGTTCAAGACAGGATTTTCTGGATCTTGTTATGTAAGTGGATGCGTCTCATTTGATCATATTGGTAACACTGAATATTGCTTTTCTAGATGCCGCAAAGTCGCATCCCGGAACAGCAGGCATCTCCTTAAAGCCCAAAGTAAACCGGATGTACGATGCTGCTCCACGGAAAACGGCCCAGTCCCCGCCCCCTCTCCCCGCTCCACACGTAGTCAACGAATTACTCCACCCCTCGACGCAACCCTCGAAAACATCATCTAGTCAGTCCTTCTCTGCCCCCTCTTCTTCATCGCAAGCTATCAACAATTGCAAGCCGTCCACGCGAAAACAATCTGCAGGCCTGCCACCTGGTGAGGTAGTTGTTAGTGCACCCGACATACCTCAATCGGCAGCTCTGTCTCCACCTGGTGAGTAAAGAGTAAACTAGTAGTTGTAATTGCTGTTCTTTCATTTTACTCTCGGTTTAAGAGATTGCCTTTTCTGATCGTGATTGTAGACTATTCATCTTTAGTATAATTAGGTGTATTTCAAGTTATGTAGTGATAAAATATGAATAAAATTATGGAAAAATATATTTAAATGTTTGTGAAGAAAATGTGCTATTTCTCAAAAAAAGTACTTAAGGTGGGTCCAGCACTAAGGACATTAGCTAGCATTTACTTCATTGACAGCTTGTAAGGGATTGTAAGACCAGTAAACTATATATTTCCTGAAAGAAGACCTTTTCAGCTACCTCACAATGCTAATTTGATTTATTTTTTCTTGAATTTCAGCGTTTTATTGAGAAAAATGTAAAAGGGTGTTTTTGCAATTAAATCACTCTAAGCTCACAGCAGAGGGTCAGAACACCCATTTAACTTGGATGAATTTTAAGTACCTACATGTGCCTAGTATACGGTGTCTTGGATTTATATCATTTGCATTCCTATGGGAGATATTTAGTGTCAAAGCCAATTGGGGGTGGTCCTTCTATAGAAATGAGTTAATTTCCCCCTCATCTCAGGAAGTGGGCAACCTATTGAAAGTCCCAGACACCGATCAGTTGCTCTATTAGTGGTGATGACCACAGAGGTGAATGTGTCATTGTATGTCATTTCAATGGGAAGGGGTAACTTCAGAGAGCAACCCACTTTTGCTATAAATCAATTCTTCAGAAAAGCCAATTTTCCACCCATATGTGAAAATGGTCCTATGACAGGGAAATTGGGAGGAGTTAAGTAGATTCTGTCATGGTAGTTGACATCTTTATGATGTTGACATGACATCTGCACCATAAATTACAAAATTGTTTTCATCATTTCTGAGATTTGATTGGTTTTATCACAGCTACTTGAGGGAATCTCCTTAGATAGCTTAAGCTGCACTTTCCCGACAAAGTGACGTAGTGTGTTGCCTGGTGATTATACACAGGCTATTCATGCATGAGTGATGAGAGTCTAGTCAAGAGACCACACACTTCAATGAATGGCCATTCATTAACAGAGAGATGGTTTCTTCTTTAGTTCTGAAGGGATCCTTCCAGCATGTTTGACTAACTAGAAACACTTACACTAGGGTATACTGTCAAAGATAGTCATCTGAATGTATCTAGAAATGCCTAAAGAAAAAGTTTCTAAAGGTGAATGTTATAGGGAGAGAGTTAGGGCTAGGAAATGTAATATTACCTCAAGCTCTGCTGCTGACAATAAAGGGCTGTAGTAAGAGAGGCTGAAGTGGTACAGAGACCCCTCACACAAGATATTTACCAATTTGGACAAGTACAATATCAGTTCATTTTATCAAATTGAATTCACAAAAACATTCATGAAAATTAGCGTTAGTTTACAATGTAGTTTTGATGATTTATTCCAAATATATTTCCTCTGCAGTATCTAAACAAGTATAACCTTTCCTTCAGGTACAAAGAGAAAGTTTTGTTCAAAAGTAGAGGCTAGTGCAATTTCACACAAAGTTAGATTTGCACCGAGGAGGAACAATTCAGTGTTTAGAGTCCAAATGTGAGAGGGGCAGTCTAAGTACTATTCAGTAAATATGCTAATTGAGAGTTCACAGGTATAAGGGTTGGGGGTAGCTCACTCATTATATATTCAGACTTCCGAAGCCAAGAGGGTAATTAGCTGAAACCCCTGGGAGGATGTTAGTAAATAAACCCACGTGGAAATTAGCACTTACCATGTGCCTACTCTGGATTTGGATGACTTAGTGGTTTTTTTCTTTCAAAATGGCACTTAGCTAGGGAATTGCATAATTTGAGTTGAGCCAACTTATGAGAAACTTTAACCTGGGATTAGAAATGCCAAAAACCAATTTTGGCTATCCGACAGTAAGAAAAGTGCAGGACCCACCTTAAGCTGTTTCCCATCATTTTTATTTACATGTACATGTATTTACTTCAGAAAAATCCCTAAGAATAAAACATGTTGAATTTCTTGTAAAAGACAATATAAGTTGGGACTTCTCAGGTAAAGCGGATTACCTGAAGCTCACTTTTTTTGCAAAAACACACTAACCATATTTATATAAGGGAACAGAAGTTGTGATTTCTCATAGGTGGGGTGAGCACCTGAAACATACTTTTTGGGGTAATTGCATTAACCTTTACGCTGATGGTTCCTAATTTGGTCAACATGAAATCATGAAAGAAAAAGCTGAGAAATGACTGAAACCAGTGCAAATGGGTACTCATCTTATAGCACTCAGTGAGAGCTTCCCAATGAATACTAACATGACAGGATTAAGATGATTTTCATATTTGTTTGCTTTTTTTGTGCATTGAACGAAAGTAACCTCAGCAGCAGAAGGTTTAATTATATATAGTGTTTGGAATCGGTCACAATTTTCAAGATTGATCATGTCCATCTGAACGACCGATGATCGATTAATAATTGAAGTTGTAGATGCGCAGTTTTCCTTTGGTAGTCTTGGCTTGTTCAATGGTTCTTGGCTCCATTTTTGTAAAGGAGATAATCTAACTCTCTTTAAATACCCCTTGAACCCCTTAGTTTTACTTGTTACAGTACTGCTTTCAATATTAATTAAGATTGTGCAGGCTTAAGTGGTGTCTCTCACTTGAACAAAAGGCTGTTTCTAGATACAATTTATTTTTTCAAAAAACTTTAAAAATAATCGATCTTATAAAATTGCAATCGATCATCAAAATCAGAGGTTGAATGAGCGATTAATCGGTATGTCCGATTAATCGGACGATCCCTAATTATATATATTTGTACATTATGAATAGTGAATATTGCCTTTTTTTCACCTTGTAGTAAGTGGTGGCGGTGCAGGGTTCTCTCTGCTACAGGACACTCCCAGTATAGCAAAGGTGCGCTCCGCCCAAGTAGAAGTCGTCTCAATTCCTAGAGGTATGCAAAAAAAGAACTACATTTATGAACCCCTGAAAAAATGATCTTTTGATGAGGTATTTTAGAAAATAATCTGAAATTATTTTGCAATTTGGCAATTACTCTTTTGGATATCAAAAGTCCTAGCTTAACCCATTGGCACTCAGAGCGGCCAAAACAGGCCTGACTATTTTCTTGATATTTTCCTCACAAAAGCGTTTTTATCAAAAATATTTGAAGGAGAAATGTTTATCAGAATATTACCAACAACTCTCCTTCAAATATTTTGTGAGAATTTGCTTTATTTCCAAGTTATTTTCAAAAGTATGAAAATAGCAGACGATAATTTCCTGGGGAACTCTGAGTGTGAATGGGTTAACTTAGTAAGATTTGGCTACTATACCTTAAGTGTTGTTTTTGACCCAGTCAATAAGTAGTCGAATACAATTCGATATGAATCTTGAGTAACTTTAATTTTGAAATGGATTCATTATTGTTGTTTCTTCAGTTTAATGCATTCATATACTTTCTTTGAAAACACTGCATAAAACAATATAGACTTTGTATCAATTTGCTTTATGTCATATTAACTTCAACTATCGATTATAATATTCAACATTGAACAGATTCATTGCTCAAAAGCATGACTCCACATTTTGAAAACATCTGGCTGATTCAATTTTTAATCCCTTGAATCAGTTAATTTTGATGTCCGGCATGTGCCGGTTCGCAATTATACAAATAAGGAAAATACTGTAAAGTTTGAATTATTAGCGAGTTTATATTTAGCTAATCAATCCATTTTTTGATAATAGCGGATCGTGATACAGGTGAACTTGGATATGACGGACCACTGTACGATGGATTTTTGCATATGACGGACGATATGCTTGGTCCCAGTCCGATGCATATCAAGTATTCGTCATATGTTTACGACGGATTTTGCATATGAGGGACCATTTTTCCTGGTCCCATTGAGTCTGTCATATCCAAGTTCACCTGTATTAGCGTCTGGTCCGTCACCAAAAGCCCATCCGGGTAGTGGTATTCTAATTCATGTACTAATCTACCACTTGTGCCCTATTTAGACCTTGTTTTACTAAGGCGCAACCACCTAACAAGTGAAATTAAGGGCTCATGATTATCAGATTGAGCTATGAACAGTACGAATGATCGTCAAAATGGGTCAATTGCGATCGTAATTTTATGTGCTAATCTAACATCGCCTCGCGGTTGTCTATCGAACTGACATGTCAATGAATGCCTGTTCTGACTGGTATATTGCAATTAAGGAACTCAGATCCACTTTACAGTATTTGTGTGTACATTATTTCTTTGACCTTGATGACAACTTAAGCTGATTGTGTATATATTGAACATTCAGATGAGGACAGCACTCTTCAGCCTATTGATATCATTGCGAGGACCCCCCTGCCCCCTGCTGGCCGTTCGCTGAACTACAGGGGTGAGGAGCAGCCAGCGGGAGTAGCGGAGGGTGGCATGGTCAGTATAGAGCAGTACGAGGCGTTACTGGCCAGACTCACTCTCATGGAGAACAACAGCAAGAATCGGCCGCCCGTGGCGCCACCTATTGGTCAGCAGGATCTCGACACGCTCACCGCCAGACTCACACTGCTAGAGAACCGCATGGCCATTCTGGAGGCCAAACAGGTATGTAACTGAGCCAGGTTAGCATGGTTTGCAGTGTATTTAACCCTTATGCTGCCGATTCCTAGTAAAAACTTAGCCCAAATATGCTGCTGGTGGCTAATTTGGCCAATACAAAACTCAAGAACCCACTTGTTGAGAAAAGCTGTACATTTTATTGCAACCTGTCAAAAAGTTACCCTAGTTGAAAATGCATACCGTAAATTCTAGGAAATTTAGACCCCCCCCCCCCCCCCCCCCCCCTCTAGAAATTTGGGCCACTATGATTAGTTTGTAAAACAATTAGGCCTAAAAAAATTAATTGTTTGTTTCCTGTAACGGCCCGAAAAAAAATAGGGTAGGTAGGTCGGTAAAAAGTTTTTTTTTGCATTATTTTTTTGGTCAAAAATGTGTGTTTTATGCATGTTTTACGTTGATTGGGAGTTGGGAGGGCAATAAAAACTTTAGGGTAGGGATTTGTTTGAATAAAAACTTGTTAGGGTAGGGTTACAGGAAACAAACAACTTTTTTTTTAGGCCTTATTGGGAAATATGGACCACCCTTGATCTATCGCTGGTAGCTATTTCACCAAGTTTGAACATATATTACTCTGCTTCGTCAGTATTTTCGTAAAACATTGGCCACCCTCAATCCATAAAAATTGTTATTATTAAAAAGTGTCCTAAATTACCGAGAATTTACAGTAGTGTTTACCTGTTAGAATGGGCTACCTGTCTTAAAAGACCACTTTTAATTTAGCCCTGATTGGTTGAGCTATATATAGAAGGGATATGATAGGGCGGTTTGTGGTGATTTCATGCCTCCTGGGATATATACCCTTCACACCTTTGCAATACTGTAAATTCGGAAAAGATTGAGTTAGTTTAACTTTTGCGTTTAGCCTCGGACGTTAAATTAAAATTTGCAATAATTAATGCTGCCACTTTGAGTGTATAGCTGGCACTCCATGTTCGCAAAGTTAAAAAACGTAAAACTCGATTTTCTGTAAATTCGTAAAATTTACGCTACACAATCTTTTGTGAATCTACATGACACCAGTCTTAACCAGCAGGGCGTCTGGAGGTTATTTGGAGACCCAAATCCTCAAAAATCACCCCTCAGGACACCCGGATATTTTGTATAGGGATACAATTCATTATTTAAATTATTAAATTCATGTTTAAGATTGTAATCTGAGTATATTGTGGTCTCCATTGAAACATAAGACGCCCATTAATTTTTAAGTTGCTAATTTTTGGCACCCAGATATTAAATCCTGGCTAAGAACCTTCAGGGCACCACTTGATTTTGTGTGGATGACTTCATTGCCAACTCTGCCCTTAACCCTTATGCTACTGCTGGTTAATTTGGCCAATACAGAATGATGCAAAAAAAGCTGAAAAATGGCTGAAACCCTGGTACATAAGCACTCAACTGACAGTACTCAGTGAGAGCTATCCAATGCAATGAATGCCAACATGACAGGGTTTAGATTGTTTTCAAAAATCTTTGCGTCCTTGTGCTTAGGATGAAAGTAGCCTCAGCATTGGAAGTTAAGTAAGAATGGACTGGAGGAAATATTTACTTGGTACAGTGCATCTTGAGGTTAAACTGATGTGAATGCTCCTTGTGACTTTATTGGTGTTCAAGATCTTTATTTCCTTTCCTCAGCAGGTTCCTGTATGCGAAACTACTGAAGAGCCAGAAGTTCCCATGGCTACTGCTGCCATGACAACAGACTCTCCTGATACACACAAAGCTACCCTACAGCAGGGTCTACTCACAGGTAAAAATATACTGCAGCGTGACAATCTGGTCAAAATCTTGTCAGTAAAAGAATAGTTGAAAAGATATTTGAAGGAGAAAATTTGATCAGAGTACTACCATCAGCTATCCTCCAAATATTTCATAGAATAATTTTTGATTTTTAAGTAATTGTCGTAAGAGCACTAATAATTAGGCTAGAATGATGTATGATATAGTGGTGAAAATAGACAGTAGCCCACCAGTCCGTTTCTACCAAAAGTTTGTATGGGCTAGTAAAAGTCCATGTTTACTTACCTGCTAAATATTCTGACCACATTAATTTAGAAAGCATCCAGTTTCACATTTCTTCTACATTAGATGTTAATTGTCATAATTCAGAAATTTAGCACAATTAACCATAAATGTTCAGTTATGAAATGGCTGTTGCCTACCACTTTGGTTATCAAAGTGAAATGGACGGCTAATTTTTCTGGCGGACCACCATACTATTCATTTTGATGGACCGTTTGACCACCAAGCCTTAGCAAACTGTTTTCAGCACTGATGATGTGCCGTTTCATTTCAGAAGATCCGTTGCCCTCCTCCCCGATGTCCTCTCTGTCCCCGATAGCGCCCAAGAACGCCCCAGCGTTCCCGGACTCCCTGACGGACTCCCCGGCCATGGACCCCCTGGCGCCCTCGCCCTGCGACAAGGAGAACCAGCAGCCGCCCGTGATGCCCGGCGCCAAGTGCTCCAGCACGCCCACCAAGGCAGTGGCGCCACCTATACAGGGCCTTGGCGTCAACATCAACTACCTTAACACGCCCGACAGGGAGAGGGTCGACAGAATTAGGAACTTGTGAGTTATAATGATAATGAGGATGATAATGAAGATAATAATAATGACAATAATAATTATAATAATGATGACAATAACGATAATAATGAAAGAACAAACAGCATTCTTCCAATGCTGATACAACTTTCGTCCAAATTACAAGAAATTTCATTTTGAAAACCATCTAAACCCTGTCATGGTGGTACTCATTAGAAAGCTCTCACTGAGTAATGTCAGATGAGTACCCATTTGCCAGGGTATCAGCGATTTTTCATATTTTTTGCATCATTTTGTATTGGCCAAATTAGCCACCAGCAGCATAAGGGTTAACAATACATATGTTAAGGTATTTGTAAGATGCTGTGTAATGAGTAATTGGTGTTTTGTAGGTGTTCCTCCTGGTATGGGACAAAAGATGTTTAGCCTTGATATTAAACTTAGCCAGCTATTATGTGCAGTATGTATCCAAGCTTGTCTAAATTTCAACAAAATATTTCAATAAAAAAATAGTGAAATAGGATTTTCTTTTGGCCCTAAATTTGCATACCTTCTTATTGACTATTCTCCCAGGAAATCTTTCTCTTGGCTACCTCAATCACTGCATTGATATAACGTACATCCTTCCCCCTCACACACAAATATATGTGTTCCCCACCATCTCTTAAATTCTTTCAACTAATACATTTTTGATTTTGGGGTGATATTAAACTTCAACATGTGTGGAGATCTCAATAACTTAAATACCTTGAGCTGTACACTTTTGTGGTCCACAAAGGTGTATTCGCCTAATGTATTGAAGTACAAGTGAGAATCTTCATTAGTTAAACACTAGTGTGTGTACTCATATGACCGTACTCAGTGAGAGCTATCCAATGAATACCAACATGACAGTGTTTAGATGTTTTTTCAAATATTTTGCGTCCTTGTTCTTTGTGGAGGAAAGTAGCCTCAGCATTGAAGGGATGATAATCTATCTAACGATGGCAACTCTCTATTTTAGGATGACAGATACAGAGGTTATGCTGCAGTAGTGACGTCCATCCTGGACTGACAGCGGAATTTATCCCATTAACACTCAGAGCGGCCAAAAGAGGCCTGACGATTTTGGGAATATTTTCCTTACAAAAGCATTTCTTTGAAAACATTTGAAAAAGAAATGTTGATTTAAAGATAAACAACAACTCTCCTTGAAATATTTTGCAAACTTTCGCTTTATTCCCAAGTTATTTCCAAAAGTATGAAAGTAGCAGACAATACTTCTAGAGGAACTCTTGAGTGTGAATGGGTTATTATGCGAATCGTCAGATCAGAGCTCACAGCCGTACCTGCTTCAGATACCAGATGCAATAACGCACCCATATAATAACGGCGTATCCATCTTTCATAAGAGACTACCAGCCAGGATTTCAAAAATGCCTGGCCAAAACAGCATTTCTTAAAGTTCTGCCTGTCCAGATTTAGCTACTAGTCTACTTTGTATCCTTATACCAACCACATTTATAGCATATTGTGTCAAAAAGGGCAATCTATTCTTCAGCTATGCCTGGAAGATGGTTTGTTGGGAAAATATTTTAGTTATTACCCCCAAAAAGTCAAAATTGAAAATTCTTCATATGAAATTTTGCCTGTCCAAAAAGGATCTTTTCAGGAAACTGCATGTCTTTTTGCATGTCCAAAAGACAGGATGTACAGATCCTGGGTAGGGCCCTGCTACCAGAGTTAACGACCACATAGACAGACTAAACAAGAGTTTATGGAAAGTCAAGGCCTGTAGGCATTAGCCAGCATGATTCCCCTTTTTTCAGAGAAAATTAATGAAATTACTTGGTATTCCTAGGAAAAGTTACATGCTTTTGAGCCCCACTGGTTCTCAAGCGATAGTTTTGTATTGTGATGTAGTTGTGAGTTTTGAGAAAATCAAACTATTGCCAAAGAACATCTCTAAGAGTATGAACTGTGATATATGTATTTTTCAAATTGCTTGAACATTTGCTGCATGTTATATATTCTCTAGGAGGGATTAGTTACTGTAGAATAGGAAATTAATCTTAGGTCCGAATTTGTGATTTTGGATTTTTGGAGATTTTTTATTGAGAAAAGCCAATATTGAAGGTTAATATTCTGATGACAGAAATAATACATCTGACTTTCATTTTACCGAACTGACCCCACTTGGAAAAGTTTGGCAGTATGATATCCCAAACAATCAGTATTATGACTATCACTACCATTTGGCATTGGCAAGTGCTGGATAATTAGTATGCAGATGTATTAATGTATAAATATAATATTTTTGTTATTTATTGGAATAAAATATATTTTGATTGTTATTTTTTGGTTGTTATTTTTTTTGGCCATGTGATTGTCTTTTCCCAGGTCAGCACACCCTTATAGAATATTTAGCAGGATTTCAGAGATCAGAATTCTTGAATTTCAAGCTAATAATAATATAATTCAATTTGATTTGAATCTGGTAAAAGAACTATTGAAATATTAAGAGAAAAATATGAAATAAATATCTATTGAGTCTTAAATTGTTTATATTTCCCAATTTATGAAAATATTGAAGGAAAATTTTACTTCATATTTTAGTAAGCAGTACCTTTAGATATTTTACCCTATTTTTCCATTTGAAAATATTTGTATTCTTTTCGTGTCACCAAAATTGCGCGAAATATTCAATTCACCTCGAGGCCTGGACGTAACATGTAGGTTTTATTGGATGAATGTAAGAACAATTCTTACATGTAGTTATATAGTGCAGACCATTCTCTGTTTCTCCCAAATATCAAACCATATTCCTCCCTTAACTCTTTCCGCAAACGTAAATGTTTTCTTACCTTTAACCCTCTGGCTGCTGGTGGTTAATTTGGTCAATACGAAATCATGCAAAATAATTGTCTAAAACCCTGGCATGTGGGTACTCAACTGCTAGAACTCGGCGAGAACTCCCCCAATGAATACCGACATGACAGGGTTTAGATGCTTCTTAAAAATCTTTGCATTTTTCTGCCATGGACGTAAGTAGTCTCAGTATGGAAAAGGTTAAAAGTGGGACCATCACAGTGTGTATATTGATCTTATTTTCGATGCTATAGGCCATACTGTATACTGATTGTATTGTCAAGAACGTGAACACTAGCCCTAGGCGCGCAATCGCTCAAGTGTCCAATCAGGCATGTGTAACAAAAGACTGCATTCAAGCTCGTAGCAGCTATATGGAAGAGATATGTAGTATGGCTATATGGAAATTGCCAATACCCCTTGTAGCAAATTTTATCCTAACCACAAGTCAGCTTAAAAGGAGTACGGTAGTTTTTTCTTAGCTGTAAGTGTATAGGAGACTTCTTCATCTTAATGGGCCAGACCCAGGGGTAGGGTGTGGGGATAAATAAGACTCAAATCTGAAGTTCTTTGCTAGGAAGGATTAATAAAGGTTGTCTCCAATTTATTTACAGATCATAAAACACCAGACAACCTGATCTACGCACACTACATGACGTAAGCATGAAGCAACAGGTAAAACAAAACAGACTGTGGCGCCACCTACAATCAACATAAGAACTATACACATAAGCTGTTACCATGTCCAAGTTGTGCAATCCTCTACATCAATGCCGGTCGAGTTTTAAATGATACGTTGAAACACAAATCTTGAGAAGAGTTAACACGACCAGATAATATTGAGTACTTCTGTTGTAAAATGATAATCATAAATGGCTTTACCACCAAACTTCGAAACTGTTATGGGAAAATAAAGTATAACACAGAATATTAGGAATAGATTGCACAACTCGGAGAAGAGCTTGTTTTTTTCACCAGCTTGGCTGAACTGGTCATGTGTAGCCCACATCTTATACACCAAGGTATACCTACATACTGACATAAGATATGGCAGTGATTGGCACTGAGAGACTCCGCCCCTTGCCAGTTATGCTGCCATCTATTGGGTCACGTGAGAACCATTTCCCAGTGATTCCAAAATGTAGTGGCAAGGGTCTTGAGAGGAGTTGGTGGACTTTTCTTACCAGTCATGTAAGGATGAGATTCGCCCAATGCCCGTACTAGGATGGGCATCCGTATCTCCGGGTGGAGGGGTGAGCGGGCTTGCCTGTCCCCACCCCTACCCCGGTACACAGAACACCACCCCTGCGGCAGACAGTATGTCGGGATACCCTGAGGCCCTAAACCACATACCCTAACTGCAGTCAACTATCAACAGACATCCGAGCAGATACACAATGCCCCCTAGTGGACATCTTCTCTAGAGAGGAAGGGTGCATATCAGTTCGTCACATGCTGCTCTCAAAAACCTAAGGCTTAACCCTTATGCTGCTGGTGGCTTCTTCGGGCATTACAAAATGAGGCAAAAAAAAACTGAAAAAAGACTGAAACCCTGGCACATGGGTACTCATCTGAGAGTGCTCATTTAGAGCTATGCAATAAATACCAACATGACAAGGTTTCGATGGTTTTCAAAAATCTTTGCCTCGTGTTTTAGACAAAAGTAGGCTCAGCATTAGAGTGCTTAGTGCAAGGTTCATGCACATGAAAAAGTTTTGAATTGCATTGCGGTGAAGAAACATACACGATAAGGTATGCACCCTTTCCCCTCTCTGAAGGCGGATAAGTTTCGACTCCCTCTAGTTTTACATGAGGTACCTGCCACAGACTGCTTCAAGTAGAGCATCTCTTAACTAAGCTTGCGATGTGGGCTACACACATACATAGGAGCAAAAGGGGAAGGAAAATATTCACAAAGAGTTCTGCTTCATCGGGTGAGAAGCACAAAAATCATAGTGTCATCAATCTCTGTCGGTTGTTGTAGTAATATTCAGATGATATGGATGGTGAGTGTAAGACTAAGAATGGCCCCTTTAGTTGTATAACCGAGTGAGAGATGTCTGTGCTTACTTCACAAATAACTAAGCCAGTGTGAACGGATACCGAATAAGAGCTTCAAAATATAAGACTCCAATGGCTTTCCAGATGCCACACTTTATGAGTTCTCTTCAAGAATATGCACATTTTTGCATGAAGTGCCCATTTTATAGAGTGTCAAGTTTGAGAAAAGTATATTTGTTAAAGCGACTTTCCTGACTTTCACTCATGAAAGTCCTGGTTTGTGAAGAGTGTGAACCATAACGGTAAGCCATCTGGAAAGCCATACTTGGGATCACAGTCTCTAGCATTATCATCTGAAACTCTTGTTCAAGAGCCGTTCAAACGGCATATACAGGTACACCACTAAATAAAACAGTACATGAAAGACTACAGGTCCTGGAAAATACATTGCATCCAAAAACTCGAGGCAAACATCAAGACAATTTCTGTGACCTGAGAAAAGTTTAAAACACCAGTAGCATAATAACTGGAAAGAGGTCGTAGCAATAGATTTCGGTGCGAGAGCATAGGTGTGTGCATTTCAAAAACTCCAACTGGATAAGTGCAACATTGGTGGAAAATGTATCTCCCGGGTGCCAGAAAATCTTGACACCTTTTACCAAGAGTGTGAGCTTCCAACTAGTAGATAAAACCCCTGTGTAAACAACAGTAGGAACCACGCAAATGCCATGACAAGCAGAATGCAAATAGCGGGCGAAATGTGGGTTCACGCCGAAAAGACATCATCACTACTTTCATCAATGCTTTTTGCTCCTGTGAGTGCAACTGTTTGCACAGGAGGTAGGCTAGGTTTAGCAGAAAATCTATAAGTTGGAAGGTTTGGCACTTTAATATACTGCAAACGCTAAATACTGCAAGGTGTTCGACTCCACAATAAAACACTCCACTCCCGACATAGTCCACTTGCTTCCACTTAAAGAATCACAGTTTCTCAGCTTTGAAATGCACGAGTGTCGGCATCACACATGGGTGTTTTTTGTACACATCATACATGGCTCGAAATCAAAATCACTAGTACAGCCAGACCTGTTTGTACAACCACTTGTTTAAAGAGACCACCAACTTGACAATCGTTTCACTTCCACACATAAGAGGAATACATAGTACTTCAACTGTGGCTGAGTTGTCCAATCAGGTTTGACCGTACTAGTTCAAAGAAATAAATCAATATCTTGTTTATCTGAATGTTGTGGTTGGTTAACAAGATAGTTTTCCCTCTTCATACCTTGGTCATTGTATGCAAATGAAGGACAGTCTAGGAATACTCAGATGACATGTCATTTTGCATCAGCAAACCTTATTTCATGACTTGACCCCTGGGCATATCATCACCGATATCATAAAGAGAAAACATCGCCTATTCACCAATCACCATTTAATACACTGCGTGAAGAAGACACTGAAAGGACATGTCATAAACTAGCATCCCTTCTAGACCATTGTACGGGAAATGTGACCCTTTGCCATCCTAAATCATTGCTGCCATTATCACCAGCAATCACAAAACTGACCTCTGTGAGAACTGGGGTCAAAGGTCACCGGGGTCAAGGCCAGCTGTACAAATGGAGACAACCTCAAGTAGAAGCCACGCCCACTGCGACCTTTGACCTTTAAGGGGCGGGGTTATCATACAAAAGGGGCGGGCAGTAATGGACAGAAAAGTTACACAGAAATCAAAGGGTTAAAATCAGAGACAATTTAGAATGGCAAAGGGCTAGAAAGAAAATCATCATAAAGGAGGAAAACTAAACATAATTCAAACATTACTTTTACCCTCAATACTTCTGTTTACAAACTTTCTCATCCCATCCTCTGCATTTCACCTGCATTATAGTTAGCGGCATCAGTTAAGGGAAATTGAGTGTGTCAGTGGCGTGTTCGAAAATGCACGAGCTGAATTGCATTTAGTCATCCTAGGTCAATTAAGGAACAATATTTGTATCACTGCGGTGGACCAAATTGACCCAACTATATTGGTGAAAGGTAACAACTTGTTACAAATAACGATATCTTTTGTGTGGTATCTAGTGAATAAAATCAAACTTCAAACAGTTTTCAAATGAGTGCTTTATCCTTCAGTTATTATCAAATGTATTTTAGGATATACTGGTAATATTTAAGCGATCTCTGATCTCCCTGAACTGATGCAACAACAATACAATTGTCTTTGCGGTAATCTACCTATCATTTACCTGCAGATAAAAGATAAGCAAATGAAATCCATGGATCATTTAAACCCCTAAAACAAAAGCAAAGATGCAGGCAAACCTCTTCCCTCACTTAATCACAAAACTATTGTTGTTTAAGTATGGCACAATATAAACGAAAGTTAATTCTGCACTCAAGTGTTTTACTTAGAAAACTGACCTTACGTGGACAAAAATCCAGAAATTAAAAGCTTTAGGGAAAAGACCCCATGTTTACAATGTTTGGGTAAAACAATTCCAGTTTGCTGTATGTGTGAGTGTGGATGCATGAAAATCTTAACAATCAAATGCAGCTGGTGTCTAAAATTTGCTGAGATAGCAAAAATAGCCAAGAAGGGCCTAAAAGCAAATATGTACGTTTCGATAAAAAACCTGCTTATTCTGTGGCCATAATCGAAGTGACTGTTTATCTTTAGTGAAGAGTGACCAAAAAAGGCTGAAGTATGTCGTAATACAAAAATAAGTGCTACACAAAACTGAAACTGACAAAACTCAAGACCCTAGATGGCCACTCTTTAAAACTAAACCTCTCCTACCTACATCATTAGTTGCAAAGTTATTCTCTCTCAGGAACTGCTATAGCCGAAAGAGCACTGACCAAATGACAATCCTGTGTCTGTGACGTCTCACAAAAACCATAAGTATAGCCAAGTGGATATGGATTGAATCAGAAATTTTGTACACATAAAAAGGCATTCAGTGAGTTGGCTACATATTTTTAAAGGAAGTTGAGCCTTTAATGCTTAAAGAGTTCCTCTTGAGACTGTCTTCGGGACTTCAGATATTTTTGACAATGACTTGGAAATTAAGAATGCCTTTCTAAAACATTTGAGGCAGATTTGTTGCTAATGCCCTATTTAACATTTCTCCTTCTCCTAAATAAGTTAAGCTTTTAGTACCTGGGTAGTCTGAGTGTACGTATAACCTTACAACTAACTCAACCGTCGGACAGAGAGAAGACCACATAAACAGATAAGCATGTTTTTGATCACAGTCCTTTCCTACCACAAACTGGCACGCGTATGGCACAGCACTGTACATGCATTGGACCTGCTAACCCTCGCACCACCAGCAGCGCCCCCTACGTCTCCCCACCTCCTCCCATCTTCACCCCTTACAATGCTGAGGCTACTTTCGTCAAATACAAGGGCGCAAAGACTTCTGAAAATCATCAAAACCCTGTCATGTGGGTATTCATTGAATATCTCTCGCAGAGTGCTCTGAGATGAGTACCCATGTGCCAGGGTTTGAGTCATTTTTTCAGGTTTTTTGCATCATTTAGTATTGACCGAATTAGCCACCAGCAGCACAAGGGTTAAAGAGACCGGGAGAGAAAGCAGCACTATGTATTTACAAGGACGCCAGGCTGGTATCCTGAGTTGTCGTGGACAGTGCCTGAACTGCGTATGGGAAGGGGTCATCGTGAGCGGAGAAAAGCGACAGGTTTATTTGTACAAGAGGTTTGGGCGCGCTGAAGAGACAGGGTGACGCAGGGTGACAATCACCGAGGGGGCCACAATCACCGAGGGGGGCGATTTTACCTCATAAACCATTCATTCAAGGAGCAGCTTACACTAGAACCGGACAAATAATTCACCAGTGAAAAACTAGAAATACACCTCAAAGAAAGATTGCTTCACAGTCACTATATCAATGATTGACAATGAAGAATCTGTCTAGTCGGTAGCATGTGTGAGGTGCAAAATATGAAAAATGTTTCACCAATTGAGAAATCAGAATGAAAAATAGGTCACAGAATTTTTCTAATCCAACACTTTCCTCAATACTCTCTCTCTCGCTCTTAGTCTTCTTCAAAAATATTACTTGTACATTATATGCTGCAGTGTTTAGAAATAGGGATAGTCAAATCACAAGCGAACGGCAGGTTACAGAAGGCTGGTGGTCGTTAAGAAATTTACAGGTCCAGCTTTGTTATAGCTAATTCAAGCTAACAATGAGCAAAGTGAATGGGTTTGTAAGTTTCAACTGTGTGCCTGTAAGATCAGGTTTGATTTCTATAGATGTTCAGGCCAAACCCACCTGTCCACTTCTGGAAATCTGGGTCAGTTTGTGGTTAGCAGTCTCTGAGTGTGGTGAACTTGAACATAAGGGGAGCTAAAGGGTCAATTGGTATATGGGACACTAGTAGTCTAAAATAAGATGTAGAGATTGTGGTTCTTGAGATATGGTACCCCTGGAGAGCCTCGCTACTCTGTGACCCCGAAAACCTACTTGTCTACTGGCAAAACTCATCTGTCTACTTTACTAGTGGACATGTAGAGGTCACACGTCCACCTGTAGGGTCTACCAATCTTTTGTGCAGAGTGAATGGACTATACTCCTGAACTTGTACTATCGCTCATTGTTAGCTTGAATTAGCTGTAATTATGCTACATTTATCATCAAAAGCCATCTCCCTGAGTCACAGAAATATGTGGTCGCTGCTGCCACCTTCTGGCTACTCTACTAACTAGGCCTGCGTCGGTACTTTGCAGCTGACCGTAGTGTGCCGACAGCACTATAACTTCAGAGATACTCCTTTGAGGCAATATTGCTGGCAAGAACCTCCTACCTATATGGATAGGCGGTCAATACTGGTACAAAACCATTGTTAAATTCCCTGCAGGCTGCTTAGAGTCAGCCGACAAAAATACAATTCAATTGATTTTCATGAGGACTCTCTGCTTATATCAAACCACACAATCAATATGGCAGCGGGCCTCCAGAGGAGTTGATGATATCGTAGTTATCAATTCAGTCGGTTTCTTGCTCAGCAAGGGAGGCTTTTGCTCTTAAGACACAAACAATTCCTCAAAAAGACTGCATAAAAATCATGCAAAAATATCATCATGATCATCATCATCGTACAAAATTCATTTGTGTAATAAGTGAATGCAGGTACAGCTTTTAACTGTTCCTTTTTTACATTGGTCTATGATTTGTACATGGCAGGTACTCTGGCTCTCTGACGCTTTCGTGGTTCCCTGCCTCGAGTTTCTGGATGCTACCTATGTTGAATCTGTGTCTGTCTCCTTGGCGACGCCGGCGCGAGGTTGTCAACTCGGCGTCACGCTCGTCGTGGGCGTGTCGCTATTCGACGTCGGATGTGAGTTGGAGGAAGTGTAGGCGCTATTATCGTAACCCGACGTGCCGTTCTGGACGTACGACGCTCCAAGACCATATAAATGACCGCAATACTTATCATCGTCGATGTTGTCTTCAAAAAACATCTGCAAGAGAATAAATCAGTTGCATGAATAATGGCATATCATGCTGTTGCGAATAACTCATATTATCTGCCACTTTCAAACTGAAAACTTAGTCAATTAGAATGTCTATACATCTGTTTTTTGCCAGCAATAAGGTCTCCCCAGCTGGAATAATTAAAAGTTAAGAAACTGAAGGAATGACATTCTATCAACCAACCCCTGAAGTATTTATCATGCTACCACTAAGTTTTGTCTTAGAAATCACATTGACCTGAAACATTGAAATCATTTGCTTGAAATTGACAGATCCGGATAATTTTTCACCACATTATTTAGTAGGTGTCAATCAAGTTAGTGAATGTCAGAACAATATGCCGACATGGCACCATTTTAGACATTGAAACACACATTTCTTCCAGACTTACTTCTCTCATTTTGAAGAAGGTGAGTCCCGTTAGCAAGCTGTCACTGCCGGCTTGATGCTGTGGACCTATTCTTTGTATCTGAAAGAAAGCATGAACAGCAAATGTTATTGGTATGGAAAAGAAAATATGTACTGCGGATGTTATTAGTGTACGATTTGAGCTGTAATTTGACTAGCAAAGAGCGGGGAGTCTAAGTCTAAAAGATTTTACCCTTATGCTGCTGCTGGATGATTTGACCATTGCAAAATGATGCAAAAAAACTTGAAAACTGACCAAAACCCTGGCATATGGGAACTCATCTGAGAATACTCAGCAAGAACTTTCCAA
The DNA here is from genome assembly GCA_963942565.1 of Maea johnstoni. Lineage (NCBI taxonomy): Eukaryota > Metazoa > Annelida > Polychaeta > Spionida > Magelonidae > Maea > Maea johnstoni. Next base: position 11,280,782 of record OZ012690.1, on the reverse strand, counting down.
TGAATTCCAACAAGGCAGGATTCAGATGGATTTCAAAAATCTTTGCATTCTTGTGCTTTGGACGAAAGTAGCCGCAGCATTGTAAGTTTGGGTAAGGAATAACTACAAAGGTATCAAGTGAGGACCTCTTTTAAGCTGAATATTGACTCACCTCTAATTGTTCAGCTACTTCTTGTAAACCACCCTTAAGATTTTTGCAGCTTTTCATCAAATATTTGACATCGTAGATGTTGGGAAAGTATATCCTTAATAGTTCGAAGAATTCTGACTCTTCTGAGGGCAGGTTTTGGTTGGTCAGTAGTTTCAACATGTAACCAAAATCATAACCACTGAAATAATGAGAAAAGGATAGTCATTATAACACATCGTCAAAAGTGAGAAGAGCATGGACCAGACAGAGTGGCTTACTAGCAATAGAAACCATGCAGTACTGTATTAACCCATTAATGCTTAAGAGATCCTCTTAAAATTGCCGTCTGGATCTATAATACTTTTGACAATAACTTTTGAATTGCAAGAGATCTTGCAAAATATTTGAAGGAGAGTTGTAGGTAATGTTCTGATTAACATTTCTCCTTCAAATATTTTCTCAACTATGCTTGCGTTCTAAAGATTTCATCAAAATTCTCAGGCTGTTTTGGCTGCTGTGAGCATTAATGGGTTAAATATCCAGGGGACGTTTTAGGGCTTTAGGTATGACCCAGAACACTAATCAACAATTTCAATCGTTCTTTATCTATAAATGGGTTTAAATAATAAATACAGGCACCGACATAACAACTAGCCGCTTGTCCCAGCAAGTGAATTTTTGAAATAAGGGCTTTCGGGGAAGTACATACTAGTTTGCACTTGCCCAAATGGGCAAGTTGATTACCACATTTTTATGTAAAGAAAAAAATGTCACAAATTCTCAGAAATATACAAACAATGCATGCAACAAAGATAAAGGAAAATGGTTTTGAAATCATTAAATCTATGATAAGTGATAAATGCCATTCTAGCATATGTTATGACTTATTTCGGGCAAGCCAAAAATCATGTCTGGCAGGTAAAAATCATTAACTACTTGCCCGGCATGGAAAATTAGTTCTGAAACTTATGCTATTGCATGCAATACCACTTATACATCTAGCTGTGTTGTAGAGTTTCAGCCTATCACCACTGATTGACCAAGTTTGAATTCCCTGTTGCTAAAAATGGCCAAATACTCAACATAAAGATTATAGCTCGTGAACACTATTCTCAGTATTCTGTATTAAGTTCCCTATAAACTCCCAGATTATAGCTCAGAATATTCTGTATTAAGGACTGTATACTCAAAGATTATAGCTCACAATATTCTGTATTAATGACTGTATACTCCAAGATTATAGCTCATAATATTCTGTATTAAGGACAGGACTGAATACTCCATGATTATAGCTCACAATATTCTGTATTAAGGACTGAATACTCCAAGATTATAGCTCACAATATTCTGTATTAAGGACTGAATACTCCAAGATTATAGCTCACAATATTCTGTAAATATTAAGGATCTTATACTCCAAGATTATACTTACAATAATCCGTATGAAGTCAATGAACATATGAATATAAACTATTCAGGCCCATCTTCTATACACTTACCTATGGAAAGACAGCCATTTGACATTTTCGTTAAGAATAACACCGGAAGTCATGAGTACTTCTGCAAAGTCGTAGATGTTTATTCCATCATCTTCACATTTTTTAAATTGGATGCCTGACGTGGTTAGGAGATCTATAGAGTCTTGTGCGTACATGTCTTCTCTGAAATGGAAAATGATAGGGTTACAGGGGGACGATAAAACAGTTGAAGCAGTCATACACAAAATGGTTATTTGTAGTGCTCAGACTATTAACCCTTATGCTGCTGGTGGTTAATTTGGCGAATACAAAATGATGCAGAAAATCTGAAAAGTGACAGGCACATGGGTACTCACATGAGAGTACTCGGTTAGAGCTATCCAATGCAGGCACCCTGGTCCACAAAAAATACCTATTTTGGAGGGAAAAGACACCCTATCTTTTGGCCAGATTTTTTAATATACTAATTACAAGTAGATATTTCATAAATTTTTATTCTTAAGTGATCATTAGAACATATGTAGAAAAAATAAAGCATATAATTACTTGATTTGTCAATGTATATGGTCAGTATGATGACTTATTTTTTTTCAGTGAGGATGTTTGGACACCGTCTTCTCGAAACCTCATTTTGGACACCCTGTTATGAAAATCCTGGCTAAGACCCTGATCCAATGAATACCAACTTGACAGGGTTTAGATGTTTTTCAAATATCTTTGCTTTCTTGTGCTTTGGACTAAAGTAGCTTCAGCATTGGAAGGGTTAATCGGTAACTTGATGAAATGTCTGTGACAAAGCCTCAATCAACAGACATTTGACAAAATCGATTATGCTTACGTGTTTCAAACGTTCGTGTCTCTGAACGTACTGTGCAAAAAATGTACCCAGTAATGCATATAAAAATGGTGATCATTTGTTTTGGTCGATGCATCAAACAGAATTGATTAATTTTCCCAACTCATCGATGCAATTTTCTTTTGCATACAAACCCTCAATATTCGAGTCCACCAAAGCAACAGTGTGACAAATAAAAATATTTATAATAACATCACAAAACCAGCCATTAGAAAAGAAATAAATTACAGAACTACATATTTCTAGTCAATTAAGTTGTTGTTGTATAGTTTGTTTTATTACATGAGGGTTTTGTCACAATGCCACTTTGTTATTATCATTGTCCAACAGAACAGTAAACATCTGTATTGTAATATTCTGATGGGTGCCACGTTCAATAGGATCCACTGTGGCCTAGTGGTTACGACACCTGGCTCCCAAGCGTGAGATCGCAGGTTCGAGTCTCCGCTTATTCATGTATCTAGATGCCACCAAACTAGTGCTCGGAATCGTTGGAAATTTCATGGTCGAGTAATCGGCAGAAGCTGCCGACCGATACTCGACCATGTCGGGACAATTCAGGAGCGGCGCCGGTCCCCCGGCGCAGTGCGTAGTTAGCCATGTTGTTTACAACGCCGAAGCGCTGGGTGGACAGGGTGAAGAAAACAACAACATAAAGGTAAGTTTATTTTCATTTTATTGTACATAATTCGATAGATAGGAAGTCAGGGATTAGGTTGGCGGCGTGGGAAGTTACTGGCATTGTGAACTATTTTTGGTTTTAGACAGACTAGCGCTAATGCATTATACTCGTTTTCGGTCGACCATTCCGTGCCATGGTCGACCATGGGTCGAGCATGGCGTGACGACCGAATGCTCGACCATACGAGTAATCGTCCGAGCACTACACCAAACCTATATATATATGATATTCCAACTAAGTCACTATATATACCAGTCAAAAGATATCCTTAAGTCCTGTATAAGTCAAGGGGATGAGTTCTGTACTTACGTGAGACTGAACTGGAAGTTGAACTGCCATGTTGAATATGGAGTCGGTGACTTTCCGTTTTCATCGTAGAATGTAATTCCGACTTGAATTAGCTTGAGAAGATCCACGTTGCAGCGCAGCACTTGGTACTGATAGTCAGCCGTGCTGCGGAACTCTCCTATTGGACGAGCTACTACTCCAGGAAACTCCGTATCCTGAAACCAGTCAATTAAGTTGTTCACATTCAGTTATCTCCAGGATCATCACTCTTTTGGTCATATTTAAGATAAATGATGCCAGTCAAATGCCTTAGACCCATCGGCCATCAGAGATACTATAACACAAGGCTAAAGCAATATATTTTCAATAGTACAGATAAAGCTACAGCAGGAAAAGGGTTAGATGGTACAAGTATAGTACATACAAAAAGTCACTTTCATGTTCATTCTTCACACCTTTTGCAGGGCAGGTCAAAATTGTGTCAAGCAGGTAGATATTAAAGTTTACCTGCCCTACTTGGCAAGTGGCAAGTGCCTTCAAAAGTTATGAGCCGTGGTAGGCAAAAATTAAACTACATGTGCATCAAAGGCAGCTGCCTGCTGAGTGCATAACTTAATATGCGCAAAATTAACATGGTAAGCATCTTTTTTATTTGACATCCAATGTTACGCTTCAACCATAGATACAGATACAGGGGTCATTCACCATCACCATGTATGGATATTACACATAACTACAAATTGCTTGTCAAAGTGCCGAAATGCTCCACATCATTGTGCTTATTAACAACAACAACCACAAACACCAGAAGTATCTTGTGATAGAAAGATTCACCACTCATGGTCTTAGCCAATATTTGGAAATAGGGTGTCCAAATAGAGGTTTCATAGACTTTAGCGCGTCCAAAGTCACAAGTGTGGTACTAAGTACATACTATTAATAACACAAACCCTATATATCTACAAATTTTGCTTTTTTAGGCCAGTAACTGCTTTGTGTCTTATAAAAGTGACGCAACAGCTTCTACATCTTCTATCTTCTCAGAAGTCATAATCAGCAAATTCTGACAAATTTTTGGGTGTCCAAACTGTCAAAAAACAGTGTTCTGGGTGTCCAAATGACACGCTGGACGCATAAGCGGCTAAGCCCCTGTCACCACTTACCATGGCCACGTATGGATATTTCTGCACGATCTGTCGGACCTTCTTGAACTCCTCCTCCATGTTACTGGCCCAGACATCCTTGATGCCAAAGTCGGGGGCTGTCGCGGTCGGCATTCCGTTATATCCGAGGGAAGCTAGCTGTGGATGTTGGTTCACATCAGCTGCTTGATTATTGCACTCGCTGTTCCGTCTTTGAACCAGCTTGAAGCCGTATGATTCTCTGTCTGGGTAAAGTTTTCCTCACAACCACTCCTGAAGTAAAATACAGATCTATACAATGTTCATTTGTATCAGACACAGATCAGGATTGACAAAGAATCGGATAATTATATATATAATTATAACAATTAGATCAACCATATATGTCCTGTATGTACACAGTTTAGGGTTTATGTACACATTTAGAAATCAAGTTTTATGTTATGGTCCATGTTTCACATGATACTGGGAAAGGGTACTTTCCTCAAACTGTAGTTTCAAGGGATCATTAGTTAGGCCTAAACATCATTTGTTTCCTCACTTTCCTGTAACTGTACGAAAAAATTGTGGTAGGTAGGTAAACAACTTTTTGGAATACTTCAATTTTTTCAAACAATGTGCGTTTCATGCATGATTTGTGTTGATTGGGAGATGGAAGGGCAGAAAAAAACTTATCTTACAAGGATTTTTGAGTAAAATCTTGTTAGGGTAGTGTTACAGGAAACACAATTTTTTAGGGCCTTAGGCATGAATGATACATTGGTCATGAGTTCAGTTAGAATAAACCTAAAATATCTATATAGTCTTTTTCTCCTGTGTCGATATGATCCTCCTCTAGATATATAAGCTGTACATAGCATGAATTCATATAAAGAGTCAAGAATGAATTCATGTTCTAGAACTACAGCTAGTATACTTCTTAATTACAATATATAAATGTGCAGAAAGGAATAGTTTCAGTCCTATTGTTGTAAAGGAAAATTGCAATTTTCCTTCTTACAACAAGATGAACAATAGCAGCATTAAGGAAGCCACAAACCGCTCCTACTGCGCCCTACCTTTAATTGACATGTACATTTAATTGCAATCATATTGTTATAAGTTGTCTATATGTAACCCTTTGTTTTGTGATCAGTAGCTTCTGGGTCACCAAGCTGACTGGATGTGTATGTACCAGGTTGTGGGATTCCCAACTTGGAGTAACTGTACATTAAAGAAGTTAAATACAAGGATTGTCTTGGACTCATATCATAAGAATTATTCACTGTGATAATCTCACTGCCAGTTGTGTGTTCATGATATAGTCTGTCTGACTCGAGTTTGGCAACCGCTCTTCCCACTTATTGTGACAAAACGTTCATGTTTGTCATCCAAACTTGGCAAAGCTCTTTGCGCAGGGCAAAATCCTGGTTTGTAGATCCTATGCATCCAGGTTTAGCCTTCGTAATTGTTTCTGTTGCATCCGGGTGTGTGGGTCCAGGTCCAGGATAATGCCCATGAACAGGACCAGGTCAGCAGAGATCTTTCCATGGATCTTTGCTGGGATCGAACACATAAAACTCCCCAATTTATTGATCTCAAATATAGTACAGGCTCATATGTTACCAAGTATTAAAAGTAAAAGACTATATGCATACAGTAATGCATCATGTATACCTGTATAAACAGCACACTGACACAAAAGACTGAGTACACATACACAACTCTCTTTCAGATAATGGTGTCTATGATGAAAATATGCAAGACCACCTTAAATTTGTGACTGCATATCAATACACATCACAGGCATGGCGTGTATAAACTATAATGGATCTTGGCATATCCAAAAGATGTTTTGATAATGCATAACCATAAGGCATAAGCAAGTGTTTTTAAACACTTGCAAAACAAGCCCAACGTTTGGGTGGGATTAGGAATATATAGGTCATTCTCGGTGCAAGTTGGAAGGAAAAAAGCAGCGACAAAAACGGTTCAAACGGTGGCGGCCGCTTGCCAATTTGGATAAGAAATTAACTATGCATTTGACAGGAGTAATTTCATTTCGTTAGTTTACATGAGGCGCTCGATACCGGTAGTTTTTGAAGGCTTGTCTCGTGGTTTGGACAAGAACTGTCATGTTCAAAGCGAAAGAATACATAAAATTGGAGGCCGGTTAAGTGTGGTATCGGAACGTTATCTAGCTATAACCTTACGCCATTTCAAGGCTAAAAGCCTTACCTAAATTACTTTGTGCTAGTTTTTGCAATCACGCATCAACTATCACCGTAAATTCCGTGTTTTTAGTTGAAACCCCCTCGTCCTTTGTATTTTTTGTGCCAACCTCATTGCGATTGCGTACAGCGGGTTGCGGTGAATTGTGGGAAGGAACGTACGTCATTTCACACATAAACTGATGACGTTTTTCACACTTCCGGTCTAGGAAAGACAACTCAGCATCAAAGTAAAACAGGGAAAGTGAAGTTGTAGGCAATGTAGAGAAAGATGTCGTGGCTTTTCGGACGTAAAACGGAGAGCAATCTTCCTCAGCCAACTCCACTCCAAGCTCAAAGGACTAAACAGATAGAAACACTTAAATCTTTTAACCAGAAGTAAGTGTCAGACTCCAAACATAACTCAAATTAGAGAAGTTTCTGAGTTACTCATCTTGAAATGGATTGTCAGAAACAGTGATTTTGAAGAGATTCAGATAAGTATAAAAGAGATACATGTTCATTGATAGTATGTGAAGATCGACTTTTACTAGGGCGTACATATCTGATCGTTATTGTCTGCAGTATGATAGAGTCAGTTAGGGGCTCTTTGCTGTTAACTCTTGCATTTAATTTTAAGTACAGTTCAAATTAAATGTTCCAGTTTCACAATTTTGTACTGTTAAATTACATCATTTGGTCACTTTAATTTCAATCTTGCAGTTGCACGGCTTATTTTTTCTTTGCGGTTGAAGTATTTCTATGTATTTTCCTGGCTAGTTTTATTTTCATTGCCATACTGTCAAACCCTTGAAAATTGACATAAACTCCCTACACATACCACATACTTCCATTTGATAGAAAACATAGAGACCCCCAAAAAACAAGACAGCAAAACAACACAAATGTAAAAAAACAAGATAACTCTAATATGGCACAGGCGATTGCACACTAATCCAAAAGAAAGAAAGAAAGAGAGATGCTGAATGTTGTGAATAGGTTGTTTAGGGTATACACATGTTTATGAGTCATCATCACCAACATGAGTCACACCTACTGTGCTGTCTGTCAATACACACAACTCTTACCACAGACTGTTTGTTTCCATAATAACAATTGTTTGTGACAAGTGCTTGTCGAGCAGTGAATTAAATCATGTGATTATATCATGGACATGATATACTAACTATTAACTAGTAACTAATTGTAAATATAAGTGATGTTGTAAACATGACTGGAGTATGTTATTAATGCATGTATAAATCCGTATTTCTATACTTATTAGCCAGCTATATTTCACCTATGGAATGAGACATTTTACTCTTTTTCATAACTTACATAACTTTAATCCACCTATTATTCCCTTTATGGAAAAGGGGAAATTTCCAAAAGAATGCCGATAGGGCCTAAAAAAGTTGTTTGGTTCCTGTAACCCTACCCTAACAAGTTTTTATTCAAAAAATTCCCTACCCTAAAGTTTTTTCTGGCCTCCCAACTCCCAATCAATGTAAAACATGCATGCATAAAATACACATTTTTGACCAAAAAAATAATCCTAAAAATATATTTTTACAGACCTACCTACCCTATTTTATTTCGGCCCGTTACAGGAAACAAACAATTTTTTTTCTAGGCCTCGCTGAATATTCAAAGAAATTGCTGCCCTTGTTCAGAAGGAAAAGTGGCTGTACATTGTGCCAAGCCTTTGTTTACATGGACCATGTCATCTAGTTACAATCATGCTGCATATTATGTCATGTGTCAGGGATACAGTGGCTATAATAACCTGGCTATACTACTGGTCACTGAGATTTGAAGGCCAGCTGCCAAAGGCATACTATACATGTTCCATATCATTTGCTATGTATACTGATGTCTTAATTTTCTCTTGATTTTCAGTGTGGCAGAGATCCAGAGAGATGTTGAATATAGGGTGAATTTTACAGCCAATGGACTTAATTTATCATTACACATGTGAGTAAGATGACATAATTTTCAGATTCTTGTTTATTGTACGGCACAGGATTGACCCATTTTTGTTTAGTGTACTGTATTATATACATGTTCTTTCACAAAGGTCATGGATATTTATGATAAAGTAAAACTGAGATAAAAATCCAAACTATAGATCTCACCTTTTATTAAATTTGTGTTGTCAGTTTTGTGCTTCTGGTTGCCAACCATTTGAAGAATTATTTTGATATTTCATTGATTATAGATACTGTTAAGCAAATTTTTCACTCATGGATAAAGGTTTACCTGTTTGTACAAACACCTGTTGAAGTTGAACACCTCCTGCCCATATATTAGCAGATTTTCTTTTTGATCACCCGTCATCACCGGGTATGCAACCAGCAGATCTCACTCAATAGCCTCAACACAACTCCTAGCCCAAGTGTTGATGAGAACCACTTAAGAGGTGCATTCTGTGCATGTGCATGAGCAACTTTCTCTATAATGTAAAAAATATGAGAGCCTTCATTCACCTGTCTCCTAGTGCCATCACACTGAGGCAAGATTATGTGTGACCTGGGCTTTATAATGGGCCCTATGTTAGTTGGTCTGTGGCGACCAATCCATGTTCTCTTCATGCCTTCATCTATGGTCAAACTTAATATTGCACTTATAATTTATGAGAATTACCTTCAGTTGAAACCTTTTAAGCTGAACTTCTGGGGGGCACTTTTCGATATACTCAATGTATTCAAACCTGTTGTTTCAGAACCCTCCCACCGCAGTTTCCTCAAGATAAGCCGGTAGTGAAGGTCACTCCCCCGGTCAGTCATGGCTGGCTGAATGAACAGGGCCAGGTCATAGGAAGTCCAGGGCTCAACTCAGTAAGTTACATGCATAGGTTCATTTTCCAGTCTGAAATTATTATTTTATTATACCATGTACCTAATATCAGGGTCTTGGCTCGAATTGTTATTCTGATTTCTGTTTTATTTTCCAGTCTGAAATGATTATTTTAGTGTACCATACGATCCATACCTTGATTATTTTAGTATACTATACCTAACATCAGGGACTAAGCTAGAAATTTTTTTCTGATATTTTCCACGTGAGCCAGTGAGTAAATATAATGCTCTACTCGTAAGGATGCACCTTTGCATTACAATAGGTATCTTAAAGCAACTATTTCATTATGTTACAAAAAAGTTCCAAGAAAACACATTATTGACTATGTAGCATTTCAACAGTCTCTAGTATGAATACTTATGATATGGGAGGTATCACACATGTATAGACTATAGCAGTGTCTTAGCCAGGATTTAGAAACTGGGTGCCTAAAATTGGCAATTGTAAAATTTTTGGGTGTCCAAATATTTGAGAGGGATCACAATATACTCATATTTCAACTATAAACATGTATAAATTCATCAAAATAAGGCATGATATCATTAAACAATGTCATGGGAATTATAAGGAGATGAGAAATTTCAATTATAAGCTTGAGATTGAGATTTTTTAGAAATTCCACACAAAAATTTCTGAGTGTCCTGAGAGGTTCTTTTTAAGGGTTTAGGTGTCCAAAAAGGCACCCAGACGCCCTGCTGGCTAAGACCATGGACTATAGTATATGATAACTAATATTTTACCTGTTGTTTTCCTCAGTTTGTGGTTCACTCTGACCTGGGTCGTGTTATCCGAGGGGTTATAGAGGAATTCCAGCGTGTTCCCCCAGTAGCAATCCAGACGGCAAATAATCCATAGTAAGTACCTCCTTAATTTACTGTTAGAAATGTATGATCCAATCTGATACTGATATTTCTTAAATTATATCATTTCTTTGCAATATTGATGTGATCCTTTGTAAGGCCTGCTTTTTGGTACTGGATTATAACAGTATCATTTAGTTATTAAATCATTAATAGGGTAATAATATGTCATTTTATGATACGCAGTCCAATCAGTAGAAGTTTGAGCATAGCTGTTAGAAATGTATTAGTATTGTCAGACACTGTTTTATGGATTAATGAACAAGTAGTTGATCATTCTCTTCCTGTCTTTGTTATTTCAGTAGTGGACCTCCGGGCCTGCCGTACGCGTTAACACCTCAGGGCCCCGCTCCGTACATGCCTTACGATGGAAACAGCGCACCAGTCAGTAATTACATGGCGTCCGTTCCCATGCCGACGTTGAATGCGGCATCGGCAGCACCCGCTTTGTCGGTTGCCGCGTCAACCCCAATACCCAACAGTATCTCACCTGCACCCTCACTTCCTCCATACCCTCAGGTAAGAAAATGCCCACATGAAAATCTGAATCATAGTCTTAGCCAGCAGGGTGTCTCGGTGTCATTTGGACACCCAAATCCTCAAAAATCACCCCCCCCCCCCCCAAAAAAAAAAAAAAAAAATTGTGAGTGATTTCTTTAAGTGTCGATCTCAAGCATATATTTGAAATTTTCCCATGACAAGGGTATTTTGCCTTATTTCAATAAGTAAACACATGTTTATGGCCATAATCTTAGTATTTTATAATTTAAAAAAGTATGACGCCCCAAAATACTATAATTGCCAATTTTGGGCACCCAGTTTCTAAGTTTGCTAAGACAATGGCTGGACAACAGTCCTCTCCTTGTGCTGATTTCAAATTTCATCCACCTATATTAAATCATGCAGAAAAGTCATAAGGCCTAAAAAAAAGTTGTTTGTTTCCTGTAACCCTACCCTAACAAGTTTTTATTCGAAAAAATCCCTACCCTAAAGTTTTTTCTGCCCTCCCAAGTCCCAATTAACATAAAACATGCATAAAACACACAATTTTGACCAAAAAAATAATAAATTCCGACCTACCTACCCTATTTTTTTCAGACCGTTACAGGAAACAAACAATATTTTTTTCTTGGCCTGATGAAAGTCTTAACCCGTAGCTGATGAGGCCACATAAAAGTAGTCTGACAGGACCAGGCAAAGGTTAATAGCTAGTAGGCGATTTTCCTACGAAGTACTGAAATTATCAAGCTTGAGTTATCTTAGAAAATATGATTGCGGATTGTTCTTGGAATCATTCAGTTCTCGAACTGTTAATACAGAATAAAGTTGAAATTAAAATCTACTGAAGTGAAGCTCTTTATTCAATCAGAGATTCTCCATTCTACTTAATTTAACCCTTCCATTGCTGAGGCTACTTTCATCCAAAGCACAAGGACACAAAGATTTCTGAATACTATCTAAACCCTGTCATGTTGGTATTCATTGGATAGCTCTCGCAGACTAGTCTCAGATGAGCACCCGTGTGCCAGGGTTCAGTCATTTCTCAGCTGTTATGTATCATTTTATATTGGCCAAATTAGCCACCAGCAGCATAAGGGTTAACATACATGTACTTATATTGTCTTTCAGTTGAATGAGCATCCTGTAGGGCATTACCAGATGCCTGAGATTCCCAACTCCTTCCCAGAAATTAGAGACTTAAGGTGAGTCGTGAGTGGATAAATACTTATTAAAGTGTAATTATATCCTTTATTATATTTGACATTTTCAAGCATCTTTTGAGTCATAATTTTGGTGGACCAACATTTCCAGAGTGGTTGGTAACTTGGTACTATATAGGGATCTCTGGAAATGAATAATTTAATAAACTTATATTCCAATGAAAACCTTAGATATATTATGTATAACCTAGAATTTTTTTTTCTTGCAGTGTGGCGGAGTTACAGGAATTGACGGAGAATGAAAATAGTTTATTAGAGCATCTACAGACGCTGCCACAAATAAAAAGACTGTCTGATGACAGGAACGATTTAGGAAACAAAAATGAAAAACTAGCACGTAAGTTTACCTTCAAGTTATTTGTGGTATGTGTGATAGAAAGTAATCTTATACGTTTTATTCAAGGTTCCATATGCGAAGAATTTTTCTTTTCCTGAAATATGAAATGATATATCTTGAATGAATATATGATTATCTGCAAGATAAAAATACAAAGCTATTTTTCTTTATGATTTATCATGTTGATTTGGTAACTGTCTGTGGAAGGTTATTATTGTATTTTGTACGCTTGTATGCCTGATTATATTGTATGCACTTTTGGGCAACCTCACACCCCCGTGGTTATTAAATGAACTACCCTAGTTTATTTCTATAATATTAACCCTGTCTGCACATACTTCCATTGCAGGGGACAATCTTAGCCAGCGACCCAGAATAGAACAAGTGAAAGAGTCATTATTACAAAAGGTAGGTCTCAAAGTATTAAATTTACTGTATATTTGGGCAATTTGTATTAATGTATCTCTCTCTCTCTCTCTCTCTCTCTCTCTCTCTCTCTCTCTCTCTCTCTCTCTCTCTCTCCCTCCCTCCCTCCCTCCCTCCCTCCCTCCCTCCCTCCTCTCTCTCTCTCTCTCTCTCTCTCTCTCTCTCTCTCTCTCTCTCTCTCTCTCTCTCTCTCTCTCTCTCTCTCTCTCTCTCTCTCTCTCTCTCTCTCTCTCTCTCTCTCTCTCTCTCAATCTCAAATTGACAATGACTTTCAATCTCAAAGTCGGTAACATATCATATCCAAAATATCAAGACGCACCCGGCTTTGTATATATTTTGTTGTTTATTTTATTTTTATTTCCGTATCTTGTTTTTGTAACAAAGTTACAGTCACTAAAAGATATATAATATATATATCTATATATATATATATATATATATATATATATATATATATATATATATATATATATATATATATATATATATATATATATATATATATATATATATATATGTATGTATGTATGTATGTATATATATATATATATATATATATATATATATATATATATATATATATATATATATATATATATATATATATATATATATATATATATATTATATATAAAACATGAAAACCTATATCATTTATATTGTAGTTTGATGAATTGAATGACCTCCGGGGCTCATTTGACCAAGACTGCCAGAGACAACAGGAGCTCAGCAGTCAATGTCATCCAGCTAATATCCAATCCAGCCTAAAGATGGCAGCACTGCAGGCTGAGGAAGAATCAGAACAAATAGCCGAACACTTTTTAGAAGGTGAATATTTGATTGTTAATGATATTCTTCACATTATAGTTTAAAAGTAAAATTTCTCTAACAAACTCCCCTTTAACCACTCATGGTCAGATTTCCAATAGAAAGTACCATCTAGATGCATTATTACTATGTTATTACTATTTAACACAAAATATTACAGGAAGCATTTAAAGTTGTATTTTAAGGAACCTTTTGCTGAAGATGCTTTTGTTTCAAAGATTTCACCAAATAGACAGAATTTTATGTCTGCTGTGCCAGCTTGTAAATTTCACTAACATTCTATGTGTGCAAGTGCTGGCTCCGAAATCTAAACTTTCTGGTAAAGTGACATGCTATGTTTACAATTTTCTAAGAGTTATTGTAAGGGTCATTGTACATATACTGTACTATGCTTTCTTTTCATTGCAGGGAAAATAAGCATAGATCAATTTATAAATCGCTTCATGGAAAAGCGAACAGTAAGTACTTGTTGTTTTTGATTTTCAATTTTAAAAAACCTCCAAACAGTGAAAATGTGAAAAATACCTGCAGTCATTTACAAACCTTTTACTATGTTATTGAGCTATAGCCATTTCTGACAGAGATAGTGTGTTTTTTTCCTTATAAACTACCTCAAAGATACAATCTTTTAAGTAAGTAAAGGTATTGCTCTTCCTTAAGTCTCTTTAATTCTATGTACTATTTTGGATATATGTACCATATTCTTCCGATAAAGCGCACGGTGCGGATAGAGGTTGGGATTTTTTTCTGAAGTAGGGGTATTGACGATCTTCCGTTTAACCGCACACCTCAATGATTGCCAATCGGAGAGCATTGGCCGTTATTGCGCCTTTGCGCTCTCGCTGTTTAGTTAGCTTAGACGTTTTCAGCTACAATCGCGCATGTGAGATCGTTAATTGGTCAATAGTACGACCATGCGGCGAATATGAACAGTGAGAGCGCAAAGGAACTGCTGAAATTGCAGAATTCAGCGCTGGTTTGCAGACACAGCATTAGGAAAGGTATGTAATTTTGCTTTTCTTACGCTTTCTGGGGGGAAGTTTTACGTGTTTTTCGTGACTTTTGCGCTGGTCATTCACCCTCTAACCGTGAAAAATAGGCCCTGTGCGCTTATTTGGGCATGTGTTCTTAATCGGAAGAATACGGTATGTGGTATATTCTTTATATGATGTACAGGTGAACTTGGATATGACGGACCACTGTACGATGATATACTTGGTCCCAGTCCGATGCATATCAAGTATTCGTCATATGTATACGCCGGATTTTGCATATGACGGACCAATTTTCCTGGTCCCATTGAGTCCGTCATATCCAAGTTCACCTGTATATATGTATATTTCACCCACCTTCACTTGACCGTATATGTGATTATCTTTTTCAGTTAAGTCACTGTCGGCGCGCGAAAGAGGAAAGATTACAGGGACAAACACAGAGAACCGCCAATTACTGATATCTCTTGATAAACATATTATTCACTGAAAAGAGTGCTAACCCTTCCAATGCTGCGACTACCCATGCCCAATTCCAAAGCACAAGGATGCAAAGGTTTTTGAAAACCATCTAAACCCTGTCATGTTGGTATTTATTGGATAGCTCTCGCCATGTACTCTCTGATGAGTACACATGTGCCAGGGTTTCAGTCATTTGTCATTTGTCTGGTTTTTGCATAATTTTGTATTGGCCAAATTAGCCACCAGCAGCATAAGGGCTAAGTTTTTACTATGAGTCGGCATACTATAAAACACTTGATACTTACATCAGTTCAGAATGAAGTTTCGAACTTTGTCAAAGTTTTCATCGCAATTTTTTATGTGGTACTGCATTAACTGCAATTGTACATTAAGGTTTGTTTACAATCCTGATTTCCTTGTAAATATATAGCAGCAGAAGGCACTTGATCAAATGCAGGAATTAGATATTATACATAGGAGCAAGTCACATACTCAGTCTCAAGTTGACAACCCTGGGTTTCATGCTTGTGCAATCCTCATACCATTATAGAGACCATTTTTGGTAAAAGGTCCTCACTCATGCTGCATGTTAGATATTAGATACAGGTGAACTTGGATATGACAGACTCAATGGGACCACGAAAATTGGTCCGTCGTATGCAAAATCCGTCATATACATATGACGAATACTTGATATGCATCGGACTGGAACCAAGCATATCGTTCGTCATATGCAAAAATCCGTCGTACAGTGGTCAGTCATATCCAAGTTCACCTGTATTACTAAGCTTCCTTTAAAAATTTGGCTTAATGCGATGATATACAGATATTAAGTTTTTTATGGTATGTTTCATTATCCCAACAAGTTTCTTCATATGCAGCTTTTATTATTTTTATTGTCTTGGCTGTTAGCTTGTAGGAAATGGTAGGGAATACAGCAGAGGGAAGAGTGCAATATTAACCCTTATGCTGCTGGTGGCTGATTTTGGGATTATGAAATGATGCAAAAAAGCTGAAAAATGACCAGAACCCTGGCATCTGAGAGTACTCAGCGGGAGTTATCTAATGAATACCAACATGACAGGGTTCGGATGGTTTACAAAAATCTTTGCATCCTTGTGCTTAGGATGAAAGTAGCCTCAGCATTGGAAGGGTTAAACACTCCATTAATGCAGCTTCTGCGAAGAACTGAGGCATGTTCCTTAAGACACTAAACTTTTGCGTGGTTCATATTACCAGGTTTATGTTCATTGAAGGTTATAAATCTAATACTGAAATTTGAGATGACATATTTATGAAAAAAAAGGAAATATATATGGAATAACCAAAAATGCAGCTTCAGTGATAAACAGAGCCATATAAATGAAACATCATCGATGGTATAGGGATAAAACTTGTTGTTTGCTCTAGAATCGGAAATTAATCTGAGTGATTTATTCTGCCGAACTTTTCCGAGTGGGGTCAGTTCGGTTTAATGAAAGTGGGATGTATTATTCCTGTCATTAAAATATTAACCTTTAATATTGGATTTATAAGCTCTCGGGAAAATCTAAAATCACAAATTTGGTTAATTTGCACCTCAGATTAATTTTTATTCTACAGTATGTTACTTGGTGTATGTTGCTTGAAGAGTATAACTGTAATAATGAAATTGGTGATGATAGATTCACAAAAAAGGAGAAAATATATATGGAATAACCACATCATTTCTTATGATAATTATGGTGAAATTATACTGAAAAAATAATTGAGTCCTGCAATGATAATTAAAAATGAGGATAAAATAGACCCATCAGATATGTAAATAATTGGCCTGAAATTGTCATACTTTTGTAATATTTGAGATATTTGGAAGATAATTTATGCTTGTATAACAACATATGTCAAACATACAAGAAATGTACCCCAATATCAAGTATGGTATTTTGGTTTTGTGTTAAGCATACAAGAAATCTATACCCACTTTATCAAACATGATATTCTGGTGATGTTACCTGTTGATTTTGCATCTGGGCAGTGTCTGACTTTATAAAGCCAACTATGCGCAGAGCTATCCTTTAACCAATTAATGTTCCTCCAGAAATTGTTGTCTAGTTCTAAGACATTCTTGACAATAACTTTGAGATTGAGAATGGTTTAACAAAATATTTGAAGGAGAGTTGTTGGTTATGTTCGGATGAACATTTCTCCATCAAATATTTTCCTGGCTAAGCTTTTACCTGGAAAAATTCATCAAAATAGTCAGGCTGTTTTTTGCTGTGAACATAAATGTGTTAGAGGGTAACCTGGATGCTACAGAATAACTTGAGAATGGTGAAAGAGAGTTGTCGTTTTGCTTTTTCCCTTCAAATATTTCCAAAAGATACTTTTGTGAGAGAGAAATCAGGAAATTTCTAGCATTTCTTGACTGTTACTTGGATAATTATACTCCAACCAGCAGAGGCCAATCTGGCCAATTAAGTTTAGTCAGTATTCTTAAATCGTAAGTATGAACAATCATTTGTTTAAAAGTTGTGAAGACCTTAGAATGGTATAGCTTGAAATGATATGCAATTATTTTCATACCAGGTCTAACCCTAGTGCTGCTGTTGGCTAATTTGGCCAATACAAAAAGAAGCAAAAATCTGAGAAATGACTGAAACCCTGGCATATGGGTACTCATCTGAGAACACTCCGAGACAGCTATCTCATAAATACCAACATGACAGGGTTCGGATGGTTTTCAAAGATCTTTGCATCATTGTGCTTAGGATGAAAGTAGCCTCATCATTGGAAGGGTTAAGCTACCACTAAGCTACGTCTACAACCATGTGCTTTAACCAGAACTTCATTGTGATGCGACCACAGAACTATGTTTATAGAGAAAAAGGAAAATCAAGGTAGCTTAACCCTTTCAATGCTGAGACTACTTATGTCTAAGGCACAAGAACTCAAAAATCTTTGGAAATCATCTAAACCCTATCATCTTGGTATTCATTGGAAAGCTCTCATCGAGTACTCTCAGATGAGTACCCATTTGCCAGGGTTTTGGTCATTTTTCAGCTTTTTTCACATATTTTTGTATTGATTAGATTAGCCACCAGCAGCATAAGGGTTAAGGAAATTGGATTATAATTAATCATATACGAAATATCTGGAGAGAGTCAGGAAAAGCGTTCAACATAGAAATGTTATCATCTTCAAGAGGCCCTGTTTTAGAATAGTAGAAAACCATTCTTATTACAAAACATGTTCAGCCTATAGATATGCCCATATTTAACCCTTATGCCGCTGGTGGCGAATATTTTGGCATTATGAAATGATGCAAAAACTTGAAAAATCAGTGAAACCCTGGCACTTGGGTCCTCTCTGAGAGCTACCTAATGAATACCAATATGACAGGGTTTCGATGATTTTCGAAAATCTGTGTCCATGTTCTTTGGAAGAATGTAGCCTCAGCATTTGAAATATGCTCAACCTAAACACGTTCGGGATGATGTTTTCCTATACCTTTGAGAAACAACCAGTCATGTCCTAGGCGAACACACGTTTTTGACCTGCAAGAAGAAATTCTCCTTGATTTTGGAACTTTTCTGAACATTATCTTAGTTTCGTCATGCTAAAATAAAGAAAGGGAATAATTGTTTTGTGTCTCTTATGCATATTTATATTGTAATCTGACAATCTTTTTATAGCCTTTCCCATGACATGGATTAACAGGTGATCGTTTTTTGTTATCCATGGACTAAAGATAATAGGATGATGGGTTAGACATCCTTCTCTCTTAGCAGGAAGCGCAAATGCCTGAAACTATAACCCTTATGCTGCGGGTGGCTAATTTCGCCAATACAAAAAACCTGAAAAATGACTGAAACCCTGGCACATGGGTACTCATTTGAGAGTACTCTGTGAGAGCTTTCCAATGAATACCAACATGACAGGGTTTAGATGATTTTCAGAAATCTTTGCGCCCTTGTGCTTTGGGCGAAAGTAGCCTCAGCATTGGAGGAGTTCAGGTTTCATAAGCACATGGCATGTAGTATGTATTATAATATTTGGGAGAAACCGAGAATTGCCTTCACTATAGAACTTATGCTTAAATTAAACATACATTTTATGTCCATGCTTCAAGGTGAATTCAATATGTTATTGTTGACATGAAAAGAATACAAATATTTTCTAAGAGAAAAATAGGGTAAAATATTTACAGGTACTGCTTAATTGAATTTGAAATAATATTTTCATTCAAATATTTTCATAGATCTATTTTGGTATTTGCAACCAACTTTGATCACCAGGTGATCCAACCCCCTAATCTAAATTTGAAAATCCTGGCTTATCATAGGGAATGTGATATTATACAAATATGACGTCCCTGTGGGGTTGCCAACATGATTGTCTACCCCGAGTGAGCAATGTCACCCGAGGGCGTAGCCCAAGGGTGACAATGCTCAGGAGGGGTAGAATATCATGTTGGCAACCCCACAGGGATGTCATATTTGTTTTATTATACTGAACAACCCCCCTCACCCCCGGGCACCTTAAGTCCATGACAAGTTGAAACTTACAAAACTCACTTGGGCAGTGCAATATCGGAGGGGGGAGGTTAACCGTGCTGACCATGCTGGGATGTCCTATTTGTTTTATCATGTTCTGAACAACCTACCATCTCAACTTGGTTGAGATTTTACTTTTTTCTCTAAATTGAGACACTCGCGCATGTTATTTTCTTTATCGTTATTCTCAACAATAACTTAATTCCATTGTTGACGGCGGCATTCTGCTCAGGCCTTGACACATTTCGCCACGTGTGGGGATCCTGAAAGCATGACGTCCTCAACAATATAGGGAATCAAGAAACGGCACCTTGACAACGGGTGCTAATACGTCGTCTCCTTGACAGCAGGTGCTAATACATTGAATGGTGACCGCTGCCAAGGAACCTACAGAGACACAGGTAGCCAACAGTTTTGACACATGGCTCTCACCCAATAGGATAAGAGTATCCTCACATGAGGTATAATGATACATTATATTTACCATGCAAACTCCCTAACAGTTTCAATACATGGATTACAAATTTATTTTGATTTTGATTGCAAATTTTGAGGCCTTACGGCCACTGTGGGCAATATACTTGGCCTTGAAAATAGATTTTCCACCACTTCTTTTGTACTTACTGATCGGGATGAAATTGATGCTTTTTAAAATAACTGTAGAGTTAACATTCATTCATTTTATCAAATATGCATCATGAACAAGTATATTACCAAATAGTCATTGTGTTGGTTTTTACAGGCATGCATGGGCTAAGGCACTTTCTTTAACTCTCCAATACTGAGGTTACTTTCGTGCAAATCCTTTGTTGAAAACCATATAAACCCTGTCGTGTTGGTATTCATTGGATAGTTCCCACTGAGGACTCTTAGATGAGAACTCAGGATTTCAGTCATTTTCAGTTTTTTGTATAATTTTGCATTGGCCAAATTAGCGACTACCATCATGAGGGTTAACAGCATTAAGGATGTTCTTGGATGGACACTAGTCCTCAGCTCAAAACTGCTTTACCAGATTACTGGCCTGGTACGCTAGCAGTCTAAACCTCATCTGTATACGGAATGCCAATAAATATGTATAAACTTGCTTTAATATATGAGTTGTAATTATTTACTACTGAGCACATAAATCCGTTTGGTTGAACAAACCCTATCTTATCTTGCCCCTTGATTACACAGTTTAAGATTGTTCATATGTGGTATGCATCTATGATACTTTTGAAAATAAATGACTGAAATACAAATAAATTAAGACTAAGAATCAATACCTATTCCCATATTCCTTCTCATAATATCTCTATAACTCTTGAACAACATCATAATCAAAATTATTATATTGAATTATGTGCTTGAAATTTATTGAGATTTCTCATCTAACATATTAGTTTTGGGCTTTTTCAAGCTTAGATGTCCAAATGACATCCTGCCACAACGCAGGTTAACATACTGCTAAACATTCTTCAACATAACTTCCCCGGGAGAGGATTGTCGCTCGAGGGCGTCATATCTGTTTTATTATATCGAACAAAATACAAAACACAAAAAGGGGGAAAAATTGGAAATTTAAGATAAACAACAACTCGTAATTCCAGTGATGTAGTGAGTGATGTAGGGCGTCCTACGACAGGGCAGAGAATGCAAGTGGCGACCGAATCAGTGATTATACTACACTTGGTCAATTCAGGCATGAATTTTATAGAGATGACAGCATAATATTAGTTTATTTTGAGGTTTGCCTCAAGCAGAGACTACCATAACTAACGGGATACGCAACGTTCTGGCGCCCTGTATGGCTTACTATTGAGTCTGTTCACTCCAATCCCATAATGCATTGCAAAATCCATTGGCCGCCATGTTGGAGGGTAGTTCATGTAAACAGACATGGCTACTCCAATGGAGAACCATGCTATCCTTTCAGTCTACGCTAACAATTTAGATAAAAACACTAAATCTAGGTATCTCTGTAAGATAAAATGTATTGGGAGTATAGACCCATACTGTTTACCACTAAATCAATTTGATTTCAGTGTAGAAAATTTACCTAACATTATATATATCCTGATATTTTCACATATCTGGTATGCACAACATCAGCCTATAGTACTTACAGAGCAGATGTAGAGCTACAAGGGATTGGAGGCGTACAACCAATTTGTCAATGGGTGGGTGAGAGATATTGGATCAAAATATATTAAGAATAGGTCATTGGTGTTAACAAAGTTAAATTTCTAACTTACATAAACTGGTTATATTCTAGTGGATATCCTAAAAATGTATCCATTCACGCAGCTATGTCCGCTGTTGGTCATTGAAAGGTCAGAAGTGTTCGCTTCTGAGACAAGTACAAGCACATAAGAAAATCTAAAGCAGGCTAGCAGTTTGATATACTTGTTCCATTCTGATATAGGAGAAAAGTGGCCTGGGAAAAGGATGCTTAATCAGGCAGATAAAATTTATAGGGCAATTAACACTGATTTGAATGTTTGTAGTAACTCGAGTTATGATCCCTGCTATCCAGACTGTGGTTTTGAGTGCATGAATAAGGCCGAGCAAATGGTTTCTTTTTGATACTGTAGAATAGTTTCCCAGAAAAGGGATACTTTAATTGAGAGTTAAGTTCATTTGGTCAATTAAGACTCGTTGGTATGTTTGTTAAAGCTCCTATAACCAGCCTTGTGTCCTGTGACTGCGATAAAGGTCTCTTGGTGCATAGAGAGGGCCAAGCGAAACATCTTAGTTTCTTGTGGGCTTTGCCTTTTCAAATTAAGAATTAAATATTTGCAGTATAAGGTTTTAAACATACATGAACTATAGCTCCACATCATTTGTTCTAGGTTCTCCACTTCCAAGAAATCAATTATAATTGCTAACGGAGAAGCCAACGTATGCTTATGAACTATGGATGGTATATATGGCCATATGGAAAGTTGTTTAATTTAATGGTATATAATCATTTGATATAAGTTTAAAATTCACCCTTGCAATAAGTAGTTTTCTGTTCTAATGTTGGATATGTGTGGCTACTGTGAGATAAATATATCTAAAGATATCCATCCAAGAAAGCACATCAGAATACTGCACCTGCATTAATACCATTTATAGATGGGTGACCCTTACGATTTGAAATTAGAAAATAAAACAACAGAAGTAACAATCTGAGCATAAAATATTTAAAAGGAAATTTTCTATATCCAAGCAAAAGGATAATACCATTTCATCATTGTGGAAAAATCTTAAGAAAGTATCCAGCAAGCATTATATAGTGTTCTCAAAATATTCTATCACTCCTGGCAAAAGTCTCCCGCTATGTTGCTCTAGATAAGATTAATAATGTGAAAGAAATATGGC
This sequence comes from Maea johnstoni, assembly GCA_963942565.1. Lineage (NCBI taxonomy): Eukaryota > Metazoa > Annelida > Polychaeta > Spionida > Magelonidae > Maea > Maea johnstoni. Next base: position 11,257,649 of record OZ012690.1, on the reverse strand, counting down.
CCAGTCAGTTTTTACAATTAAATAGTGATTCAATAATGAAAAGGCAGACTTACTCAGGCAGTCTTTCTTGCCACAGAAACCCAAATAAATTCATCTTAGAATTTAAAGTACAAAGCTGGGTTTCTTCACTAAAGATGTAACATTGTCGTGTTACCCACTTCAGAGAAGGTTTACACTCAACATTTGTGTTGTCATATAGGGCAGAAGATTTTCCTACAGAATTGTAAGATGTAGTAAACTTCATGAGGATTCCAGTAGATACATACATTATTACAACTAATTTTTGAATTGGCTTAGCCTTAACATCTACAGTACACAGCATTTGGTCTTGATGACCCTAGTGATAATCAACATTCCAGATTGACCCTTAGGTTGAACTTTGGGGTTAGCTGAAACCCCGGTAATATTCTTGTTTACAAATAGGAATGGCATAATCTTTAAAAGACATCAAATGATCAGCATTATTGTTATGAAATATAAGGCAAGTGTAAACTATTTTGTGGTTGGTACTGTTGACTGTATGAGCAATAGCTAACAACTACAGCCATTCTCATGCTGCTTTATTCTTCTTTTAATCATAATGGTGCTTGATAGTAAGTGGGAAATGGGAGAATAATGTATTCCTTTTCTTTTTAGAGTATGTTATGTCAAAACAGAACAAAAATGAGCATTTCCCACATGAGCAAGTGACCCTGCAAGCATTATCCTATGCATTGTTTACTATCACTAGGGGACATTCACCCTCCGTCATGGCGGCCCATAAAACTGTGACGTCATGTGAACAGACTCAATAGAGAGGCGAGCGGTCACGCCAGATCTCCAACCTCCGCGAGATTTCGCGCGAGATTTGAAACTGCCATGATACTGCTGTGAGTGTGATGGTGATCTGTGATTATAGCAGCAGTGCAATCACTGCATAATCAATGGATTTGCCCTTTCCTGACATTTGTCACTTGCGGACATGAAGGTGAGTACCGTTTGAATACCTTAATCAATTCAATACAAGTAAATATAATTGCAATTAACGAATGTTTGATGTAAGTGGACAGCTCGGAAGATCGCCTGCTCTACATGTGACGGGTTGTAGAATGAACTTCTGATTCTCCAAATTCGCTCCTTATTTGTACTTATTAAGCTCAGAAACCAACAACTCTTTGTTGGTATAAACCAGCAGATATGATAAAAAAGGAATCAATCCAACCCGAGAGCGTATTTTAAGGTACTGTTTAAAAACATAAATTCATGTTTTGAACATTTTTCTGAGCCCATTCTGGTAACAATGCAATGGTATTGTTTGTTCAGCCATTTTGTTTTCTGAATGGTGTATTGATGGATAAAAGTATATATTTTTTTATTTCAAGTTCTCATTACCCTAAGGAATATAGCTCCAGAGAGAGACCTATGTTTCTTCTATTCATAAATTGTTGTATCTTTGTCCGACTTGACTAATTTGCTACTTTTAATAGGCCAAAAGATCTGACACTTGAAGGTGACATGTGCTATTGAGGGCTATTCAAAAGCCCTACCCCAAAAGGTAACTTACAGCAGTATAATCATATGACAAGGTGTATCTCCAGATTCTTGAGTGTAATTAGGTACAGATTCTGCATGTGTAAATACTATAAACACAACTCTAAGGGTGCTTTATTAATACTGCATACAGTTAATGTCTAAGGTTGAAAACCCTCTAAACCCTGTGATGTTGCCATTCATTGGATGGCTCTAGCTCAGTACTCTGAGATGAGTTTCAATATGCCAGGGTTACAGTTAATCTGTTATGGTTTTTGCATCATTTCCTTTAAAAATAATCCTCCTCAAAAGGTAAAAGCACTTAGTAATGTTTGTATGTGGTTATTCATATCTTTGTATTGAAATAGGTAAATTAGCATTCTAGCCCTTTAATTCAAATAATTTGAATAAACATTAAACTCAACAGAGATGAAACATTTTTTTAAAAACTGAACAATAGATATGGTATATTCCCTCTTTTGCCATAGAATTTCTTTCAGTCTTGAGTGGGTAACATTGCCAGAGGGTGAGAGGTTTATTATCTACTCATAGCCCCTTTAAATCTTCCGACTTCCTTTATAGACATTGATGAGAAACAAAAGAAGTGTGGCATGTGTTTATTGGGTTGATATCCTGTACTCATAGCTCGGGCTCCAGACAGGGATGTTCCTATTGATCAGAAGCCAGACCTAGGGATTGCAATCAGACGTGTATCCTGCATTGCCCCTGAGAGGTGCGGCTCTGACAGTAAAGGCAATCCACAGCAGTAGATTAAGAAAATACAATGAGGCAGGAAAGTACATGTATCAGGTTTTGTCACTGCATCCTGTCTGATGTTATGGACCTGTTTAACCATGGAATATACTTAAAGAGCTCTTCTACATTCCCCATACCAGAGAAAGTAATTAAACAACCCTGTGGTATACACAGGAAGTGGTGATAAGTAGAGCAGTGCCCATGCCCAGCTGAGCCAGGTTGAGCCCCTGGGAATGAGTGGGGTACAGATAAGAGCTCATTTGCATAACAATAGTGCTTGACTGGTGTAGGAGCTATTATTAGCTGTCTCCTATCTCCTTAACCTATATATATCTCTGCCTCAAGGTATGATTACACAAAAACCCGTAATTACCTTCAAAAATCTTAGTGATGCATAGTTAGCTCGTCAAATAAAATGGTTTGGATCCTGTCATTTTTCCTTTATTTTGATCAATATTTTCTTTTATTTTGCACTATCCAGAAGTTTGATGTTATGGTTTTCAGACATGTTTGTTGTCTACGTGCCCTGCACCTATGTATTAAATGGAACCTCTGCTATAATGCGTGATAACGGACACATACGTTACATTCTATGGATGTCGGATTACACTCTTTAAGCTCCCACTGAAGCACCTTATGTACAACAGCCTGTCGCGAAGGAGTCAGGAAAACATGACGATTAATCCATGGCCATTGGCCAACCAGAATCAAGAATCTTCACGTGAGGTATAATAAAAACAAATGATTAACAACCAAAATATCAACATTCAAAATAGTGTTTAATCCAATAAAAATAAAGTTTCATATTTGTACATTAATACATCTGTATGCAAATTAGTCAACACTTGGCATTGCCGAAAGGTACACTACTTATTGTATGTGATATCACACACCAATATCAATTATACATCCTATAAATACAGACCACCTATATATTCCCTATGTACCCTAGACTATGTTCCTCGTCCCTAAAATGTTGACATCCCCTCCTGTGCTCAGGCTAACCAAGCAGTGTGGTGTAGTACCATGTATGGTAGCAGAGAGATACTCCCAGATGGTAGGTAGATGGCACCACCTGATCCTCCTATCGCAAGGGGGTTTATGCCTTATTCAAACTGAATCCTGGTGAGATAAGAGTAAACTAAATTGACCACTATGGCCACCTAGATTATTTGGTGCTTGAATCAGCTTGATAACAGAAAAACATGACAGAAAAATACATACATATGACAGCCTAGAAATCTAGGCTATATGTACCCCAGTCATTACTGGCACGAGGCGAGGACAAATTATGACAGTCACAAATTACAGTTACATTCAAAAAGCACAATTACTCTCTCCAAAACTTCACATCAAACTTCTATAACTTGCTTTCTGGGAATCACTTGGGTAAGTTTTGGTACTAGATATAAAGCTTATTAATTGACTTGGCAGGGGTGTCCAAATTTTGAAGTCCTGGAGCACAAACAATTGGTCGGCAGTTGGAAATTTAATAAAGGCAGTTGGAAATGTAATAATAACTTATTAACTATGCCAGATTATACAGACTCTATGAAAAAAATAATTAATTAGCAAAAAGCACATACTAGTATGCTCTACCAGTATATTCTCAAGAAAATATTGATAACAATAATGGTGATAACTTGGAAATAACAATAAAAGACTCTAAACACTCTCCTGTGTCAGATCAGGGGTGAAACTATAAGATACTCCAAACGTAAAGCAAGGGAAACTAACTTGGCTGAAAAAAATTTAATTAACGGAATAGGGAAATTAGAAATAATTAGAGATAATAACGAAATAGGATTTAATAATGACAGATTAAACACAATTAAAATCAAATTAGAAGAATTAAGAGAAAATAAACTACAAGGTCACCAAATAAGATCTAGATATCAATATACGAATGAATGGGAAATGCCCTCTAAATATTTTCTTAACTTGGTAAAAAAATTACTTAAATAAAAATGTTGCTGAATTAAAAGACGATAATAATAAAATAATTAACAATCCTGACAGGATACTAGAGAAGCAAGCCTCCTTGTACGAAACCTTGTTTACCACAAAACATACAAACATAGAAAATCATACTAGATACACACACTTCTTGCAAAACTTGCCAAACATATCGGATTCTGTCAGAGAAAACTTGGAGGCACCTATCACAATGACTGAAGTTGAAAACTCCATTATTAGCAGTAAGTCAAACAAGGCACCTGGCCCGGGTGGATTCTCTAATGAATTCTTCAAATTCTTTCAATCAGAATTGAAATATTGGTTACTAAGGGTATATTATGAATCTCAAAGAAAAGGATCCTTTACTGATACCATTATTGAAGGAACCATTACTTGCATACCCAAAAGTGGGAAAGAAAGAAACCTACTACAAAATTGGAGGCCATTAACACTGCTCAACTCAACATATATTTTTTTTCCTCTGTCATAGCAAATAGAATTAAAAATACATTAGAGCATATTATAAATCCAGATCAGACTGGATTTCAAATATATTCATAGGTGAAAAAAACAGATTACTACTTGACACTTTACAACACTGCGAGGCAAACTCAATTAAGGGTCTATTAGTCATAGTAGACTATGCCAAGGCTTTTGACACCATTGAATGGCCCTTTATTGAATATAGTCTCAGACGTTTTGGTTTTGGAGACTTTACAATAAATTCAGTCAAACTATTACAAAAAAACTCTTTTTCAAAGATAGAACAAAATGGTTGCTTCTCTAGAAAAATACATCTTTCCAGGGGTTGTAGACAAGGTGACCCAATCTCACCTTACTTGTTTGTAATCTGTACCGAGTTGCTGTCTCATGTGATAAGAGAAAACAGGGATGTTAAAGGTATCAAAATTGGTGATACTGAGATGAAGCTGTCTCAGTATGGAGATGGCACGACTTTATGTTTAGATGAAGATAGAGAATCTTTGAGATGTGTCATGGACATACTGAGTTGGTTCAACAAAATATCTGGAATTGATATAAATAAAGATAAAACAAAGGTCATTAAAATCAGGGCCTCAAGGGACAGGACGATAAGTTGGGAAGGCCAGTAAGGACGCATAAATTTGAAGTACTGGGAATTCACTATGATACTTTCAAACTTAACGATATCACAAGCTTAAACATAGATCTTAAAATAGCTGAGATTAAGAATTTGATTAGAATCTGGAGTACCAGAAGATTAACACCTTATGGCAAAGTAACCATTGTTAAATCCTTGTTACTTTCAAAAACAACCCACATCCTCCTGTCCCTACCAAGCCCTGATAAATTGTTATTTAAAGAAATCGATAACTTGTTTTTGACCTTTATCTGGTGTGGCAAACCTGCTAAGTTCAGCAGGGATATATTGAAAGCTGAAATCTATGATGGGGGTTTGAAACTCCATAATATAGCATTGTTTGATAAGGCTTTAAAACTAGGATGGTTAAAGAGATATTTAACATCTGATAGTAAATGGAAGATCTTCCTGGAGTTAGAAAACTTTCATGAGATATTTGATTATGGTATTGGTTTTGTTGAGCGAATGTCTGAGATTATACAGATTCCTTTTTGGAATAATGTGTTATGTTATTTAAAAGAATTGCTACAGTGTAAATGTTGTGAGGACATATCTGTGATAGGTCTAACTCCAATATGGTACAATCCAGCTCTTAGAATTGCTCTGAAATATCAGTGGTTCCAAAAAGGCATCAGTATTATTGGTGATGTCCTCAATGAGCACACTGATTTTCTTGCATTAGAAGATTCGCAAAGAGAAGTTTGGTATAAAAACTAACTTCTTAGAATATGGTGGGTTTATCTTGACTATCAAACTCTATATGGACACCAAAGAAAAATCTGACTACAACTTAATACGCCCTACAAATTGTCTCATAAACAAAATCCTAGCAAAGGACAAGAAAGAGGTATCGAATTTGTACAAATGTCTTCATGAAGAGAATAATTTAATCTAACAAACATTTGTACAAAATGGTCAGAAAAGGCTGAATTAATACTTCATCCATATGAGGTTAAAAACTCTTTTGTTAAAACAAATGTGCTCATAGATGACATATACTTGAAATACATTCAATTTAGAACATTACATTACTTTGATTGCAACTTCAAGATGACGGCGGATGGTAACACGAGGAGCGAGGGCTCCTACAATATCGACTTCCATGCCTTGTTTAGTGATGAAATCAGTGGGATTCTGATGAAGCTTGATAGCGTTCAGCGCTCTGATGTTGCTGACGAGCTGGTGGAGACGTTAGATGCTCCAACTCTGCGAGATTTGCGCCTGAAAGTTTTCAGGTTTGCAAAAAAGAAACTGGTGGATGCTGTTACGGACCCTATGACCCATGAGATCGACCCGGTTTCGATCACAATATCTCCCATGGGGATGGTAATGACGCGCAGAGAATCGTCGACGACTGGAGTCTTATCGCCAGAAAGGGCCTCCCTAGGATTGCTATGGATACGATAGAATTCTTGGGATACATTGGGGATGATGATGCCTATTTCCCACACAAGAACATAAAACGTAAAAAGGCGAACAGAAGGGGTAAGAAAAGAGCTCTGAAGCGATGTGTGAGTAACACAAATCAACCTCTAATCCCATTCCCCCCCGAGACACGAGACAATGGTAATCTTCCCAATGAACCTACTGGTGACAGCGGCGGTCAAGACGGGATAGATTCTAATGAGGACGCGTGTCCTGCTGAGGATGAATACTCTACTGCTGACGATGAATCGCTATCTGATAGGTCTGAATCTGATAACGATAGTAAAGCGGGTGATGAATGCGACGGTCCCTCAGGGCCTGTGGCTGCTAGTGCGGACGGTAGTAAGTCCCCCCCTGAGGATAATGTGGGCGAGCAGACCACATCTATATCAGATCAATGCACGACAACTACGAGCGAAAGGTCTGAACCCCCACATGGTGAGCCCGTTCGTCCTGACCTGGAAAGGTCCCACACTGGTGAACCCCCAGGGAATAGTGGTGAAGCTGATGTTGAGATGCGCGACACGACTGAGATAAACACGTACTGCACGACCTGACGTCCTGCATGATCAGGGTGGCTCACAACCACCAGTCCCTCCGAAGGAAAGTGCATCTGCTCCCACTCAGGCGAGCAGCTCGGGTTTCTGGTCAATTGACTCTAATCGGTCTGCAGGGGTAACGATGGCTACCCAAACTGGATGGGACCACTGGGGCTCCCCTAGTGCAAGTGGTGATAACCACTGCATCACTCCTACTAAACAAAAACAGGAGTGTGATTGCAAACACAATGTGAAGCTTCTGTTGGACTGGAAGAGGGAGATGGAGCATAAGATGGAGGATAATGATGGACGCTATAAGGTTAAGCTGAATATCCTGAGGGAGAAAGTGATGAAAGCGGAGGACGAACGTGATAAACTGAGAGCTACCATAGCTTCCCTGACCAAGCAGATTGCCTCTAATACCGCCACAGTTACTGAGATGAAAGTGAGAAACGGTGATGCGGCAATGAATGCCAGACCAAATGGCAACTCTGGCAATTGTGCACAGAATGGAAACACTGGCAACGCCTATCGTCCACAACCCCAGTATACTCAGAGGCAACAGACCTCGTCGTCTTCTAACAGGGGTAACAGTGCTCCTAACCAATCTAGGCAAAGTTACCCTGGCCCAACAGAGCAAGTGGGGAAGGCCGGGTCTGCAGGGACCGCCCGTCCGTCTAACGTACAAAGGCCTGCAGGCGGCAGTGGTCGTAACTCAAGCAACCAACAAGCATCGCAGCGTGCTCCTGACCCAACCACTCAGGCTAAACGTAGTGGTAATGCGGGCAACCCCCAGGGGACACCCAATGTTGATAGACGGCCACCGTATGTGGCCCAGCAGAATCTTCGTAGTGATGATGTGAGACGTCACCAGGGTCCTCCTGGGGGATCTCAAGCTGGAGGGAGTACGAAACAAACCCCAAACATCAATGTGAGTTCATCCACCGTCAACCGCACGCAGTCAGCCCAGGGGGCGTGCAACTACCAAATCACTGGAGGTGCCTATGAGGTACTAGGTCAGGAGGGCATGTTGTCCTCTTGGGCCGAGGACCACGTCTCGGATGCTGAAATTGTGGCGATCACAGAAGCACCCATCCCTTCTAACATGGGTGCTGACCAGCCCTCTAATGTTGCTAAATCAAGCTCTGAACAAAGAAGAGCTGATATCTTCCGCGATGCGATACTCGAGGTCAGGAAGCGGGAAGAAGCTAGTAGGGGGCTGATCACTCCCCTTACACCACAGGATAGCTCTCTAAATATAGGAGAGAAGAGAGGCAATGATCGGAATCTCGACGGGCCCAGTTATGCTGAGTCGGTGGTTAACTATGACTGGTTGGATGCCGACAATAAGAGGCGTAGAAGGGGTAACTCTGGTGACAATATCCCTGTCCTGTTTGGATCAAAATCTACTCCACAGAAGGATATTTTCGTTAGAGATTTAGATTACTCAGAATGTGGCAAACCTGCAGATCTTGAGTATAGGGTGAAACACCACTGCCGACGTCGTGGCGTCACTGTCAGCTTCGTGAAAGCATTTCCGATCAAATCTAACTGCTCCAAAGCAAACTGCAAAGTTACTGTTAATAGCTCTGACGTCATGAAGGTGTTGTTTGAAGGTTTCTGGCCGCAGTATGCATCTGCTAGGATCTGGACCTACCAGCCTAGCGGACAGTACGATGCAGCAAACACAATGGGGGATGATTTGGGTGAATGCGTGCAGGACCAAATAATCACTCTATGAGAAGTACAATGCTATGCCATAGAAAGAGAGGTCACACTAACCCTGTGCACAGGCCCGTGTTATTGTTTATGTTATATTACTGTTTACTAACCATGGTTAACGCCAGATGCTGGGTGAGTGATGGTTTGTATGGCAATGGGTCTCACATGTCAGAGGCCCACTGTATGGGATACATAGGTTGCAGGAATAGAGTGGAAATAAGGCGTACAACTGCTTTGGTAGACAATCACCTGCCTAGAGACCTTATACATGTAATACCTGTATGCCTTAGCAAAGCTGTCAACCCTATCTATGTCACTAGAGTGGGGGATATCAAAGGTGTTTGTGATAGGCGCCATCTAGGTGCAATGCCACACTGTAATCCGATGGTTGATGGTGATAGACGCTTCAGTTCAAACTGCTTAATGTATCTCTCTCTCTTTATATGGGCACACCAGCGTGTCAGATCCAAGATGGAATACATTTATGAGCTATATGAAGTGGTACTTTGTAAGATTCAAGACTACTCTGCAATGTATAATGGTATTTGGACACATCCGACAAACCAGTCAGTTTCATTACCATCCCCCATATTCACTCATTATACAACACCCTCTATACCAGTTGGAGCTTTTTATGCCATGTGCCTTAAATCCTGTGTTATTTTCATTTGTAGTGGTCGTCTGAATGTTTTGTCTTGTTGGGTGCAGTCGGTTGACCGGGCTATAGCAGTATGCCTGTCCACTGTTGGGCCCGTTTATCTGGACCATTACGGTAACAATTTTGACTCTGTATGCCGGTCCACTGCTGGGTCCGTTTATTTGGACTTATATGGTAAGAATTTTTTTTATGTAGGTTGGTCCACTGCGGGGCCCGTTTATCTGGACCCCTACGGTAGCAAATATATTTTATGTGATTGTGCCAGATGGCGGACCTCTCTGGTAGGGAGGCAAGGCTTGTCAACTGGGGTGCCCTGTGGCTGTAGCTACTACAGATACGGTAGGTATACATATCGAGCACTTTGGTGTATTTCACCCATGTATGACATGCTTCTTTCTTGCTCGTGCATGTGGTGCAGGACATATGCAGAGCCCTTTCTTTACGTTACTTACGGTACGGATGTGTACCCTGTGATAATGTTGGTTGCGGATGGTCTGGATTTATTTCACTTACGATTGGGTACAGAAAGACTCTAGTTTTTTATATTTTGTTTGCACTCCTTAGTGCAAGCATGGGTAAGCAGGATAGCTCTATTACTATTGGTTGTTGGAATGCAAGGGGGTATCTGTCTGCTATCCCCTTCATTTGCGAAAAATTAAAGGAAGTAGACATTCTTGCAGTTGCGGAGCACTGGCTCCACTCGAATAGACTCGGAACCCTGTCGGGTATAAGTGATTCACATGATGTCCACGCCCATTCGAGTAGATCTTCAGATGCTGCAAATTTTGGGTCTAGAAGAGGACAAGGGGGCGTGGCAATTTTCTGGCGGAGGGATTTAGGAGGGATCTCTAAAGTGACTGACATTGTGCATGATCGCATATGTGCAATTCGCCTACAGTCCCATGATGGTAAGATTTTTTATGTGTTATCTATATACTTACCTGCGCAGGGTTCGTATGAGGATCTCGGTGCCTCCTTAGATGAAATGTCTGAGATCGTCGAATCTAGGGAGGAGGGAGCTCAGGTAATTATTTGTGGGGATTTCAACGGTGACATGGGGGAACTAGGTGGCCCCCGGGGGCGCATAAATCCCTCTGATAGAGGGCGTCTAGTCTATGAATTTTTCTGCAGACACAGTATGATTGCAACTAACCTGCAATCATAAGCTGTGGGTTCGCTGCACAGTTTTGAGTGTCACAACGGACGATCAACCATTGATTACATCGCCATACCTGAGATGATAAGTGGATGTGTAAACAGTTGCGAGGTTGAGGAATGGCACCCCCTGAATAACTCAGACCACCTTTTAGTAACTATATCCATTGACATCGGAAAAGTAAACTTAATTTCATACCCATGCCCTAGTGATGGAAGGATCAAATGGGGGAAGCTCTCAGCGGCGCACATAAAGGCAAGATATTCAGATAAACTAACCCCGGTTTTTGATAGATTACGCGCGTCTTTAATGGACAATTATGATGACGTAGCCATCGATAATTGTTTTGATGAGATGACTGCTGCCATGATATCCCTTTCAAATGACTTGCCAAAAACGAAGTTCCGAAAAAACCTAAAACCTTACTGGAACTCGGAATTAACTAGACTTAAGAAGGAAAAGGTGGCAACGTACAGAGCCTGGGTGGCACAAGGACGACCCAGGGATGCTGAGAACCCCCTCCGGTATGAATACAAACGTGCCAATAAAGCTTTTACTTTGAGTCTCAAATCAATTGCTCGTAGCTACGAAAATTCTGAAATGCTTAAGGTGGTGAACTCCGCTGAGGTTGATAGGAATTCCTTCTGGAATCTAGTCCGGTCCTTTCGTAAGAGTTCTAGTACAAAGTCATTAGCAATTAAGGGGGAAAACGGCCTGGTAGTCCATGAGATTCAGGATGTCTTGGAAGTATGGAGGAAACATTTTTGGAAACTAGGTACACCAAAGGTATCACCTAGTTTTGATGAAGCCCATTATCATACAATTTCGGATTTTATTAGGAATTATAATAGTGAACAGGACAATGACGATGTTTTCTTACAAAACCCTTTCTCTATCGAAGAGGTACAAAAGGGCATTAGGGCATTGAATAGTGGGAAGGCACCTGGTTATGATCGCATCGTAGCAGAGCATCTGAAGAATGCAGGCAACCCTGCCACTGAATTTTTATGCATGCTCTATAATATGATACGGGAGAGGGAGTATATTCCTAAATGTTTTCGTATAGGAGTACAAATCCCTCTATTCAAAGGTAAGGATCTTTCTAATCTTATCACTGACAACTACCGAGGCATCACTCTCTTATCTACATTTAACAAACTTTTTGAAATTTTAATATGGAATAGGTTGAAGGGTTGGTGGGTAGATGAGAAAGTGGTCTCTGACCTTCAAGGTGCGTGTAAGACTGGCCACTCTTGCATCCATTCAGCCTTTATCTTGCAGGAAACTATAGCCACGTCATTAGAGAACAACAATGGGTGCATTGTTGCATTCTATGACGTGGCTAAAGCTTTTGATTCTGTCTGGATTGGGGGACTTTTTAAACAAATTTTTGACAGTGGGATAACCGGCAAAACGTGGCGACTCCTTTACCGGTGCTATGTTGATTTTAAGTGTTGCGTTAAGATTTTGGACTCCTTCTCTGAATGGTATAACCTCTCTTGTGGAATTCATCAAGGAGGTTATATGTCATTGTTAAAATACACGGTGTTTATCAATTCCTTATTGGTTCAACTGAAACAGTCTCAGTTGTGCTGCAAGATGTACAAAATGCCAAGTGCGCCCGTGGGATATGCGGATGATCTTGCAGCCGCTTGCCTTAACAAGCATAAAATGAGTCAGGTGATGGACATAGTGTATGCCCACGGACGCACTTGGAGATATGATTTTAATGCGAAGAAGAGTGGTGTTTTAGTTTTCGGAGAGACAGCGAAGGAACATAAGGTTAACTCTTTAGAAAGAGATTTTCGTTTAGGACCCTTTAAGGTAAGTGAAAGGACAGACTATGACCACGTAGGGAACAATGTCTCTATTTTTTGTAATGACTCTGGTGGAATCCGCGAGAGGATATCTAAGGCACGAAGGACATTAAATGCTCTGACTGGTATTGGCATCCGTAAGTGTGGCCTAACTATGGTCACTTGTAACCTGATTTTTTGGTCGGTTGTTGTCCCGGTGGCTCTATATGGTTGCGAGCTGTGGAGGCTCAACGATGAGAGCTTTGGTCTAATTGAGACCTTCCAGAACTATGCATGTAAGAAAATTCAACGGTTTCATCCGCGAGCACCAAACGCGTGTAGTTTATATAGCCTAGGCTGGATTAGGTTGGAGAGATACGTCCAGGTAAAGAAAATGCTCTTTATTAGGTCGATTTTATCAATGGAAAAAGGCTCAGTGGCAAAAACTATCTTCTCTGAAAGGGTTAAACAACTCTCTTTACCTGGCACTCCCGATTTAGACGAGGATTTTAGTATAGTCTCCAACCTAATGAGTGTTGTGTCGGTCTTCAACATGTCTAAAGAGGTATCAAACATGATAGAAAGGGACCATATTTATGACAAGGCAACATGGAGAAAACTAGTATGGGCTCGTGCGTGGTCCCTCGAGGATACTTTCTGGAAAGTTGAGTGCAACCTATATAGGAATCTGGATATGATAAGTGCAATTAACCCGAGCCCGAGGTACTTAACATGGTGGGCGCTATCTGACAAGTATCCAGCCTGTATTTATTTTTGTGAAACCTTAGCACGCATAGTATGCCATGGGAGTCTGTTGAGAATGGATGATATCAGACTAAAAGGGTCATCAGCCTTCGCAAGAGCTTGCCCCCTATGTGATCTCTCAGCCCCTGATGATGCGAAACATCTCATACTCCAATGCCCATCTTCTGAGAATAGCCGCCGTAAAATGTTCGCAGCAGTAGCAACTCATATGGAGGCTGGTGACCCCGAGTTTCGCTTAACAGGTGATATCCTATCAGTCCTCCTAGGTAAGAATTTGATAGGATACTCCTTTGAGCAAATGGAAAGCCTGTGGTTAATATCTGGGAAGTTTATACATGGCATGTATCGAGACAATTTAATACAGAAAGAAGGGATAGGATAGGACTATATTAATATGTGACTATCATTGGCGACAAAGACCCTGGCTACTGGCAAGGACTATGATTTATTTTTCTACTAATCTGTAACGGGATTTCCTCTAAGATATGTCCCGAATATATACTGTTTTTCTTTTTTTCCTTTTGTTGCATAACATCCCTATGTTTCATCACTTTACGGATGATTTATTTCTTGTTATATTTTTGTTCTACTTCATCACTATATTTGTATTCTGATATATATATTTTGTAGTAACAATACAGTCAATAAAGCATATATATATATATTACAGATTTTATACAAATGACCTTAAATGCAGAATTGCAACCACAGATATTTGCTCACAATGTAAAAATGTCAAAGATAGTAATTCACATATACTAGTATATTGTACTTTATCTATTAACCTATGGGATCATGTTGAAGGATGAATCAAAACCTTGGAATGGAAAATTACCATTTTACTGCTCGTAGAAAGATTCTTGGTGATTTGGACAACCCAAGTATTATTAACATAATAATTCTTAACACTAAAAAGGTAATATACATGGATAAATTAGAAGGAAAACCACCTTCTTTTATCTGGGTACAAGCTAGTATCAAATCTATCTTTGAACATGAGAGGTTTAAAGGGTTAATAAATAACAAAATCACAAGCTTTGAGAGAAGGTCTTTATTATTAGGATTTTTCAACTACAGGATTTAACAATATTTCATCACCAAGTTTCAACTTATAATACAATAGTCATTATAGACCATTATTTATAACTTTCTTTTAACTTTCTAATTTTTCCATTGTCAAAAGGCACAAATAACACATACATACAGCTCAATACACCTGTATTAAATGTAATTCCATAATATTGTTAAAACTTCCAACAATTGTATAATTGTTCATTCCCACACCTTTTTCAAGTCAAGTTAAGCTAAGTATATTATTTGTTAATTTGTATCATTGTTCCTTGTTTTGTCAAATACTTGATCATTTCCATCTGTACTGTGACTTTCTATGGACGACTGAATGAATATGATTTGAAAAATAAAATAAAAATTGGTCATTGAGCACAGCAATACTTTGATGGGTGCAATGAGACTATCGGTTTAAATACTGTCAGCGGGTGACACTACCATATCAGCATTCATGACAAAAATAAAAACCTCGATCAACCAATAGGTGGTATAAAAAATGGAGATTTATCGTTTTATAATACAACATGTATATTTGAAAATGCAAGTCAAACGATGGTTCGTCTCTTTTTATCATGCGTAGCCAAAAACTCCTGAGTTAAACATTGATTGCATTAAATTCTGAAACATTTCTCTATTATAGTTTGAAAGTTAGGTGTAAAACGCCAATGAAATCAATTTGAATATCTAACAGACATATGAATATTGAAAATGAAAATGTTTCGGATAAATATTCCAGTAACTGAGCAATCTAACATACTAGTACTCGTCGGTAATTCAATAATAGTGAACCTTACTACGTACAACGATATCTTATTGTGGATGTTCTAGCTGTGTTGCACATGTAAGGTTCAATATATATATATATATATATATATATATATATATATATATATATATATATATATATATATATATATATATATATATATATATATATATATATATATATATATATATATATTGACTGCTGAAATGGAAATTTAATCTTTGGTACATGTATATCATAATCATGAATCACTCGTCTAGCAGTTTCATACCCTTGTTAAGCGAGACCTGCTGGTTGCGTATCCGGTGATCGAAAGTCGTGATACATGTACATCATAATCATGGATCACTCGTCCAGCAGTTTCATACCCTTGTTAAGCGAGACCTGCTGGTTGTGTATCCGGTGATCGAAAGTCGTGATACATGTATATCATAATCATGGATCACTCGTCTAACAGTTTCATACCCTTGTTAAGCGAGACCTGCTGGTTGCGTATCCGGTGATCGATATCCGTGGTACGTGTATATCATAATCATGGATCACTCGCGATCGTCTAGCAGTTTCATACCATTGGTAAGAGAGCTGATGAGATCCGCGAAGGTTTCACTGGAATGACGCCTGGCCGTAGCAGGAGCTGATATAGTTTTATCCAGTTTTAAAGCGTCCATCAGAGTGATTTCTGTCTGCAGGAGTTGAGTGACAACTTGGCTTCTAGGTGCTAATTTTACCGGTAGACTCTGCCTCCGTCGTGTTAGTCGGCTGGACGTCCCCGGGTTACTCTCACCGTTCTGAGGAACAGGATGTGTGGCGAGGGCGCGTTCTCTGAGGTTCTGTAGTTTACGATACATGCTTCCAGACTTGGGGGGAGGGGCGGACGGCACGACGCCAGTGCGAGTCGCCTCGCTATTCCACGACGACTTTGGGCGATGTGACGCGATTGACGAACACGAACTGCGACGTCCGACAGATTGCTGATTTATGGCGTCTTTGGATAAAGTTGAAGTTTTGTGGCGAAAAGGTTGAATTGACGAACACGAACTTCGCCGTTCGACAGATTGCTCATTTATGGCGTCTTTGGGTAAAGTTGAAGTTTTTGGACAAAAAGGTTGAATTGACGAACACGAACTTCGGCGTTTCGGACCCTTAAAAATTAGTACTTCCGTACTATCTTTGACTAAAGTAAGATTGGTTGGTGACGGTGGCCGTGTTGTGAAGTTTATCAACGATTTCCGCCTCTTTGAATTACCTGACATAGGCGAAAAGTCTTTCTTACGGTGTAGTGTAGCAATGTCAACTCCTCCATTCTCGTTCAGTACTTCACCGCTAGGTGTCTCCGTAGTAATCAAGTCCATGATTTTATCCTTGTATCCATGCACCATAGCAAACTGGGCCTCTTGAGACAGTGTGAATGCAAACTGTGCCTTCTTTTCCCCACTTTCACTGTTCGAATTCTGTTCTCTGCAGTTCTCCACACTAGCTGGCGTAACTCCATGGGATATCTGAATTCTTTCATTTTTGCGCGTGGTAATTTTTTGCGTGTTGATACCAGAACGTATGGCTTTCCTTGTATTTAATCCGCCTTTCTTGTAAGTTGCAGTGTTACTGGTACCGTGCATCCGTACCGCGGGTTCATTTGCTGAGGCGCCTACTCGCGTAGACATCGCAAAGTGCCAACCCGCAAAAATAGAGATTACTCCAAAGGGAAGCTTTCCACAGAATGTTTATAAATGTCTGTGTTTCAGCAGCGACGAATTCCTTAGTTCCTGAAGCCTATAACCAGTACCTGTTATAACAACGAAGGACTGGACCAGTATGGATGCATCAACAGGTCTGTCGCCTGCTACTCAGAAATCATGCGTTAGACAATTATCAGAGTATCATAAGCGCTCTTGGAATATTTCGCAAGATTGTACCTGTGTACGCTGGTCAGTTCCAACTCCGTAACTGTCCCATAGCTGTCTTCGTGACATTGACCTGAGCAATCAAACTTTAACAATGACGGGTAATTGTGGTCCTGTCATCAGTTGTGTATAGTTGACACAACTCTCGTCACAGCAGGGGGCCCGGCAGACAATGAAAATCTTTTACCAAAATAGCGATAGGGTTCTAACCCGCCCAATTAACTATCACACTCTAAAACAATTACGGGGACTGACTGTCCAGAGACCAGTTTTCTTTAGCCGATACTGCTTTCGTCACTGCAGGGGGTCGGGCGGACAATGAAATGCTTCTACCAAAATAGCGACAGGGTCAAAATCTACGACTAGAGATGGCCAGTTGGCACAATAGGACTGCGACAAATGGGGCTGTGAGATCAAATGCTTCAGCTGAGGGTGTGCATCCAGTGCTGAAAACAGTCAAGCCTTGGTGGTCAAATGGTCCATCAAAATGAATAGATTAGTGGTCCACCAGAAAAATTAGCGGTCCATATCACTTTGATAACCAAAGTGGTAGCCAACAGCCATTTCATAACTGAACATTCATGGTTAATTGTGCTAAATTTATGAATTGTGACAGTTATAATCCAATGTAGAAGAAATGTGAAAGTGGATATGATGCTTACTATATCAATATGGTCAGAGTATTTAGTAGACTTTCTGGGCCAGTAAACATACTTTTACTAGCCTATTCAATGTTTTGGTAGAAACGGACCGGTGGGCTACTGTCTATTTTCACCACTGTGCATTACATTGACGACTTCACACAATTCTGAGGCGTACTCAATCAACAATTAACATAGTATACGCGGCTCTGACGCCGAATGACACCCAAAGTGACTGGGCTTTCGAGTCTGTAGTTCAACAATATTGAACCTTACTTATGCATCTGATGCTGTTATTGTCGATGTTTATGTCTGAACTACCGAATCTGCTGCTGCTTAACAGGCAAAGGATTATAAAATCTAAAGTTAAAATACGTGTTCCCGTTCATCCAATGTCAGTGCTTTGATAATAGAAAGGGTATTTCTAACTTGAAAAGTCAGCGGTTTTTTTTTAAATAAGGGTGCTTTTTTGGTCAGAATCAGTGCTTATGGGGTATTTTTAAATTTTTATAACGAGCGTATATGTACCCCCTTAAATACCTAAGTATCAATGATAAATGAATTGTCATTAAAGACAATTCATTCGTCATTAAAAATTATAATGACAAACGAATTGTCTTTAATGACAAATAGAGGTATTTGTCATTATTGACAATTCATTTGTCTTTAATGACAAATGAATCGTCATTAATGACAATTCATTTGTCTGTAATGACAAATAGTGCTTTTCTGCAAGAACGGCTTTCCATACTCTTTCAAACCACAGACACGTGTGGTTTGAAGGCCATAGTATTAGAGAGGAGTACACGTGCCGCAAGTTCACGTGTAGCACGGCTGCTGGCTACAATTAGCCGAAAAGACAATGGGACAAAACGTTTTTACACAGCCAATGACTGGCGCAGCGCAATTACGTAAGAGATGATGTAGGGAGGAGTTTTTACGGGATTTGCATCGGTTCAGTTGTAACCGCTCAGGACCAGCCGCAGCCAGATCAGGGGTAAGGGGGGAGGGGGGGGGGGGGGTATGTTTGAATGTACAGTGAAACCTCGGGATGTGAACACCCCGAAAGTGTGAACACCCCCTATAGTGAACACTTTTCCCCGGTCCCATTTTTTTCTAATACATTTTAGTTTTACGAAGTATGAACACCCCCTTATCCGAACAGTGAACACTTTTTGGAGGGAAAAATGGTCCTGAGAACCTCTTATAGTGAACACCTGGGTACAAGTAGATCAAAGTCAATCACACTATGTGTGAGTATTTCAGTTGTTTACACTAATTACATCCATTTTAATTGACCTTTCCAAGTTAAGTTTAGCATCAGTGATTGCAATTGCATTTGGGTCAGTTTGTTTTGAAGCTAGAGACGATGGGATTATCACTCTGTTGTAGGGATAAGAGTGAGTACTCTGGAGTGAACAGAGAAACTTAGGGTTACCAAAGAGATCTATCCGTGTATGTCTCTGGGATTAGTAAACAATCATAATCGAACCCTAACTCTAGATCCACTTCAAAGCCTCAAATGCAGAGGTTAAGAGGACGGAATGACACTGTTCAGGATTATTAGTGGAGAGAGTAATCATTTGAAGGAAGAAACTGTGACTGATCGGGCTCTTATATAGGGCTTCACCTGATCGCCCCCTATGTCGCACATACGTCTCAAAAGACAGGGTTACACTTCTCTCAACCTGCAGCTTCACAGGAAACAATCTGAAATCTATATATATGTATATATATATATATATATATATATATATATATATGTATATATATATATATATATATATATATATATATATATATATATATATATATATATATATATATATATATATACCAACATGTATGAGGCTTTATCAACATTGATGTTGTGTCTGTCTACAAGTCAAACTTGCAAAACCTCGAAAGTGTGAACACCCCCTATAGTGAACGTTTTGGCCCGGTCCCAAGGTGTTCACTCTTTCGAGGTTTCACTGTATGTAATACCAGAGAAATACATCCTCTACTACTCCCAGGTAATACTATGTATGCACATGTTTTAAGTATGTATGTATGTATGTATGTATGTAAAGATGTTTTAAGTATGAATGTATGTATGTATATATGTCTGTGTGTATGTATGTATGTATGTACATATGTTTTAAGTATGAATATATGTATGTATGTATGTAAATATGTTTTAAGTATGAATTTATTTCTGTTTGGGGTCACTTAATCAAGTGACTGGTGCGAACGGTGTGGAAAGTGTTATAGTAGTTTCAAAACACTTTGCTATCGGCAGATTGTTATGTTTGTTCAGATAGATATAAAATTATAAACAAGACAATTAAATCTGGCTACAGTATATATTATGAAATGACTGAGAAAAGGGACAAGTTGTGTCATTTCCATGCAAACATTCATATAAAGTTATTTTACCGTGTACGACTTCAGTAGTATCGATTGTAGTCTGTTAAGTCCGTGCCTGACTGAGTAGACCAGGGTGTTTTTATCTTTTTGTTC
>OZ012690.1:11229394-11237169 GCA_963942565.1 Maea johnstoni | reverse complement strand
ATAAACAAGACAATTAAATCCGACTACAGTATATATTATGAAATGATTGAGAAGAGAGACAAGTTGTGTCATTTCCATGCAAAAAATCATAAAGATATTTTATCGTGTAATACTTCAGTAGTAACGATTGTAATCTGTTTGTTTAAGTCCGTGCCTGACTGAGTAGACCAGGGTCTAACCCTTAAATGGTGCTGTGTTTGTTTGTTTTTGTTTTTGTATTTATCTTTTTGTTCAGGTGCCCGTACAACTTTTTTATCCTCTTGGAACGGTCAATAAAGTACAAAACAATACAAAACACAACTGGCGAACCATACCTCGGTATTCTGGTTTTACAAATATAATTATAAGTATCTAAAGGGACAATTCTATTGTGACAGGATATGACAAGTTTATTATTTGCTGGGTGATTTTAGAAAAATGTGGTCTGAATGCAATGCAAATTGAAAATCACTATAAAACGAAAAATAAATTTGCGAATTAACTAGAAGATAGCGTCTAATATTTTTAAGCTGAAGCATATATGGAAGTGCTATGGTATTCAAATAATATATCATCCTAACAGTTAGGCTTTTGGGATGCTCTTCGTGTGATTGAGGTGGATTGAGGTGGTCAAGACCAGTTTTCGTTGAGGATCCACCCTACCTAGGAACCACTCCCAGAACCAGCGAGCTCCAGTTTACTTGATAAGTGCTGACTTTATTATCCGATCTCACCACCTTCCCGAGCTAACCCTTTGTGTTTAATGAACCTGTTAGTCTTAAACCCCTGGCCTTTGTTTCGTGGGGGAAGTCAATTGTTAGCGATAGCCGCCCTAGCGTGGAGGGTAGGTGGTATAAAGGTTGCATCAGTGCCGGGGTCTCTCATAGTGGGAGACAGGGCCACCGTGACTGTGTCAGAGACTGCTCATTCCGAAACTACCTGGTTCTGGTCGTGCATCTCGCTGTCAATATTACCAGCCTGAAGGGCGGTTAAAGGGTTACAATAGTGGACAGGAGCCACAGGGTGAAGACGGACCAAAGTACTCAAGAGAGAGAGAGAGAGAGAGAGAGAGAGAGAGAGAGAGAGAGAGAGCGAGAGAGAGAGAGAGAGAGACTTCATCATACATTCAGTTTAAGAGAGAGCAAAACTTCCGCCTGCGTTGAGATACAGGCACAGTGCCGGCTTGCTTGATTGTTGACGACATTGGACGTCATCTTGCATATTGGAAATATTGGAATAGTACCAGTGCATGTCATTACATACTAGGGAAACCAGAACATTGTCAGCGCTATCCCGTCAACTTGACGCTCAGGTTAGCTTATTGGGAGCATCTCTTATTGCTGCTACGATGTCTGCGTGCGTGAGAACGCGAGCTGAGACGCCCGCCGTGCAGGCGACGTACGGCGGAACCGGCCGTCAAGCGCTAGCCGCCGGGAGGAGAGCGTTGACAGCTACGGACCGCAGCACCGTTCAGAGAAACTCTAAGCGCGAGCACCGTGATGTCAAACTACCGTCCGGAGTACTTCCACCAATCAAAGACAATGACAGCGAGCAATCTGCGGAGATTGAAGGTAGGGAGGCAAAGAAACAACAGTTCGCCTTCACCCTATCTCAAGAGGCCCAGTTTGCTATGGTGCATGGATACAAGGATAAAATCATGGATATGATGACTACAGAGACACCTAGCGGCGATGCAGCGAACGAGAACGATGAAGCCAATTCCAGTTCCGTTAAAGGTAGGAATGACATTTTACGAACTGAGAGTAGTGGGAAAAAGGGAAGATTGACGATGAATTTCTCAACGCGGCCACCGTCACCAGTGGCTTTGACTTTATCCAAAGATGCCAAAAGTGTGCAATCTGCCGAACGGCGACGTTCGTGTTCGTCAATTCAACCTTTTCGCTTCAAAAGTTCAACTTTATCCAAAGATGCCATAAATCAGCTATCTGTCGGACGGCGCAGTTCGTATTCATCAATCCCGTCACATCGTCCCAAGTCGTGTTGGAATAGCGAGGCGACTCGCCCTGGCGTCGTGCCGTCCGCCCCTCCACCCAAGTCTGGTAGCATGTATCGTAAACTACAGAACCTCAGAGAACGCGCCCTCAGCACAAATCATAACTCTCAGAACGGTGCGAGTAACGCGGGGACGTCCAGCCGACTAACACGACGGAGGCAGAGTTTACCGGCAAAATTAACACCTAAAAGTCAAGTTGTCACTCAACTCCTGCAGACAGAAATCACTCTGATGGACGCTTTAAAACTGGATAAAACTATATCAGCTCCTACTACGACGACCAGACGTCATTCCAGTGAAACCTTCGCGGATCTCATCAGCTCGCTAAACAAGGGTATGAAACTGCTAGACGAGTGATCCATGATTATGATATACATGTACCACGGATTTCGATCACCGGATACGCAACCAGCAGGTCTCGCTTACCAATGGTATGAAACTGCTAGACGAGTGATCCATAATTATGATATACATGTACCACGGATTTCGATCACCGGATACACAACCAGCAGGTCTCGCTTAACAAGGGTATGAAACTGTTAGACAAGTGATCCATGATTATGATATACATGTACCACGGATTTCGATCACCGGATACGCAACCATTAGGTCTCGCTTAACAAAGGTATGAAACTGCTGGACGAGTGATCCATAATTATGATATACATGTACCACAGATTTCGATCACCGGATACGCAACCAGCAGGTCTCGCTTAACAAGGGTATGGAACTGCTAGACGAGTGATCCATGATTATGATATGCATGTACCACGAATTTCCATCACCGGATACACAACCAGCAGGTCTCGCTTAACAAGGGTATGAAACTGTTAGACGAGTGATCCATGATTATGATACGCATGTACCACCGATTTCGATCACCGGATACGCAACCAGCAGGTCCGCTTAACAAGGGTATGGAACTGCTAGACGAGTGATCCATGATTATGATATGCATGTACCACGAATTTCCATCACCGGATACGCAACCAGCAGGTCTCGCTTAACAAGGGTATGGAACTGCTAGACGAGTGATCCATGATTATGATATGCATGTACCACGAATTTCCATCACCGGATACACAACCAGCAGGTCTCGCTTAACAAGGGTATGAAACTGCTAGATGAGTGATACGTGATTATGATATGCATGTACCACGACTTTCGATCACCTGATACACAACCAGCAGGTCTCTCTTAACAAGGGTACGCAACTGTTAGACGAGTGATACTGATTATGATACGCATGTCCCACCGATTTCGATCACCGGATACGCAACCAGCAGGTCTCGCTTAACAATGGTATGAAACTCGTCACGCAGCTTCTATTAAACTGGTGATTTTTCTTTTGTCGATTATGTTGCACAATCCCCTCAGAAGATTTGTCAGAATTACTCGCATGAAGGAGTTGTTTAAGTTGTCAGGCCAGAGTAGCAAGAAGCGACGCAAAGATATCTCACTGAGTCAATATTCGAAAGGGATTAGCGAAAAGTTAGGGGGTATGTTGATTAGAAAGGTTTTTACTGAAAAGCAGTAAGATCTGAAAGGGAACGAAAGGGGTCTGCTTGTTCACAGGTGAATTTACTTGTTTATTTTGCTAATGATTGATAATGTGCAATATCATTACATCCGTTCTGTTTGTTATGCTCAGTATCTGAGTAATATAGTTTGTTTCACCGTTTTAATGGTTGATTGTGATATAAAATACATTTTGTTCCTTTTACTTTATATGTGGTCTTAAAATGTTTGTTCATGCTCCTTGACTTGCTTCAATTGATGATGTATTTTCCAAGTATTGGGAATGGTATGTAATGCTATGGTAACATTTGATCGATCGAGTCGTAGATATACATTTAGTGTGAATCAATTATCCATGTGGTTTTCTTCTACATGTATTTTATGTGACGTATAATTATAAAATGGCTCCATTATAAAACATGAGCTATGGTTTAAAGACTTAAGATACTTTGTATTTATTAATGTGTATGTATGCATGTTTATTGACTGTAACTTCCGTTACAAAAGATAAAATACATTGCTTTTGAAATAAATGCTTATTACGTAATCGTTTTCTTTGTTTGTGTTACTCCGAATTATGACCCCTTTTATTATTGTAGTTGATTAGATTGAAAGATAATTATGTATCTCTGAGGAAAACAGACCCATGCGAAGCGCCCCTAGTGAGGATAGCCGGAACTAAAGCAAAACCTAGTAACGTGATGAATTTATTTCATTTTCTGGCTTTAAGCAAACAACACAGAAGTATACAAATATAAATCAATTAAAACACTTAAGAAATCAACAAATGTACGAACATAGCAGAGATACACAAAGGAAAAAAATAAAAACGAATCGTAGAGCGTATAACAAACCACTTAAACTCATAAAAGAAAAGAACACGGGAAGTCGATCACTTAAAAGATAACGCCGCACCATACTAAGCACTAGGACCGTCATTGGTATGACAAGTATCGATCGATCGAAATATTTTTTCCAATTAATCGAAAAAAATATTATGTCAATTATTATTTCAATTAATCGAAACACATTTTTTCAGCCTTTTACACCATTTTTTGCCATTTTTAGCCAACGCTAATAAGAATTTTGAAGAGAAACTCAAGTATTCAATCAAAAAGTGTTGAGAAAACCTTCATTGTGTTTGCATTGTGAGAATCTTAGGATCTTGGCCACAAAAATAGTGTGGAACATGTGAAAATATTCTATTAGTGCAGTTCTTCAAAATCGAATCGAAATAATCGGAATCGAAAAATAAAATGTCAATTATCGAATCGAAAAAAAATGGATGTCAATGACAGTCCTACTAAGCACTAGTCGTATTTCCAACAAAAAAGCAAAGTGGCCACAGGCCACCTATGATGTTAAAATGGCAGTGGCGATTGTCTAGTCGTTTACAACGATCTTTTTCTTCATATGAAAGGCTACGAAAAAGTCCCATGCAATCTGCGGTGAAATAGACCAAAGTGAACAAAACTGCATTTCCCGTAAATGAAACCTGGGTTCATTGACGAGAGGACCACACAGATCTAAAGGAAAAGTACCCTCTTCAGTGAGTCAGACATTCGTATTCCTCTTGGTTCCTGAATCTCTCACTTCCACCATACTATACCTGTTAATGTGTTTAGGGTAAGTGTTGTTCTAGAAAATTGAAAGCCATGAATGAAAATTGATGGGTAATCCAGGCTTCCCTTATTTTTGTATCTCTTGATCACGGGTGGCACAGCCGTTGCTTACGGTATGCAAAGGAAGTTTTGATTTTTTTTTCATTTCTGGCTTTCAATAATTGTTAAAGAACAACACTTATTCTCAAGACATTATCAGGTATAATATGATAGGGAAGCGGTGCAAATTCCTGCCTCATTCAGGGAACTTTTCCCTCAAATTCATGTGATCCTTTAGTTCATGGTGCCAGGTTCGTTATAGGAAAATGTAGTTTTTCTCTATGGCCTATTTCACAGCATATTGTATGTGACTTTTTTAGCCTTTCTCGTACAGAGACATCACTGTAACATACAAAAAATCGCCAATGCCATTTGTCACAACATAGGTGGACATCGGATTAACACACTTTGCAATATTGTTGGTCTAAGGCATTGCCAATGACTGATAGCTGTCTCTCATCTTTATTTGAGTTTGAATCCCACCCGGGGCATGTGAGAAAGTTACCAGTGACTTGGGGTTAGGCAGTGGTTTTCGCCGGAAAACTCCTACTTCCCAATTGTTAGATACACGACTAGGGCTTGTTATGGTGTCATGTTTTAAGTGATTGCTAACTTTTTTATTTCTTTTGTGAGTTGAAGTAGTTTATCATGTTCTAAAACACGTACTTATTTCTGTCTGTGTATATCTCTACTATTATGTACATTTTGTATTCCTTTCGTATTTCATTGGAATTTTGTTTATTAATGTTTGTGTTTTTATGTTAAAAGTCAAATGATTACAAAACATGCAGCACATTTTGCGAAGCTTTGTTTTAGTTCCTTCTATCCTCACTAGGGGCGCTTAGCATGGGTATGTTTGTTCAACCGAGATACGGGATTATATTTTACCATATTAATACACGTTATTTCCAAAGTTAAACAATTTGTTCTTATCATTTTGACGTTTTTTAGCGTTCTTTATGTTTTGTCCAGTTTTCTTTATCACATTCATGTGGAGGACACTGAATGGTTTACATTTCTATCTTTTTGTTATGTGAAAATGTTTTGTATGGAGTTTTTGTATCTCTGGTACAGTCAATAAAATACATACAAACAATCAACTCAAATGACAAAACGGGTCTGAATTCAGGGTAACACAAACAAAGAGGACGACTGCGTTATAAACATTTATTGCAAAAGCAATGCATAAATAAGTACAAAATGTTTGAATCTCACAGCTCTCATATTTCATAAGGGTGCCGATAATAAGTAAATATGTAGTTCCTGGTTACATAAAATACGCGGAAACCAGTTGATAACCGACTCACACTTACTAAATATATACCAGCATAGTATTACATACCATTCCCAATACTTAGAAAGTATCAATTGAAGCAAATTAAGGAGTCGAATAAACATTTTTAAGACCACAAATAAGATAAGAGGAGCAAAATGGATTTTATATCACAACCAACCATCAAAAGGACGTAAAAAGCTATGTTACTCAGTTACTGAGCATAACAAACAACGCCATCACTGGGCGTGACAGGATGCAGGAATATTGCACATTAACAACAATTGGCACAATAAATCACTCAATATACCTGTGATACAATATACAAGCACCGCAGAAATACACTGACGCCGACCCCTTTTCTTTTCCTTTCATATCTTTACTTAAATTGGTAAACCGCCGTCGTGAACAGTCCTAGTTAAATAGCACCTATAGTTTACACTTTCTCTGTCAACTCTATAAATAGAATAGCCATCAGATAGATACGTGGTATAACTAAATCACTCGTCTAACAGTCTCATATCTTTTCTCATTGCGGTGATGAGATGAGAGAAAGTCGGGCTCATATTCTGACCTGGTGGGGAGGTCTCTGTTTCTTTCTCCAGTTTCAATGCATCGATAAGTGTCAGTTCTGTCTGTAGTAGCTGCGTGACGATTTGACTTCTAGGTGATAATTTTGGCGGTAGACTCTGCCGCCGTCGTGTAAGTCGGCTGGACGTCCCCGGGTTACTCGCACCGCTCTGAGAGTCATGATCTGTGCCGAGGGCGCGTTCTCTGAGGTTCTGTAGTTTACGATACATGCTTCCAGACTTGGGGGGAGGGGCGGACGGCACGACGCCAGTGCGAGTTACCCCGTTATCCCACGACGACTTGGGACGATGTGACGGGATTGACGGACACGAACTGCGTCGTACGACAGATTGCTGATTTAAGGCGTCTTTGGATAAAGTTGAAGTGTTGAAGCGAAAAGGTTGAATTGACGAACACGAACGTCGCCGTTCGACAGATTGCACACTTATGGCGTCTTTGGATAAAGTCAAAGTTACAGGTGACGGTGGCCGTGTTGAGAAATTCATCGTCAATTTCTCTTTTTTTCCACTACTCACTATTCGTGGATTGTCCTTCCTACCTTTACCGGAAATGGTACTAACTGCGGCGTTCTCGTTCGCTGCGTCGCCGCTAGGTGTCTCTATAGAAATCATATCCATGATTTTATCCTTGTATCCATGCGCCATAGCAAACTGGGCCTCTTGAGATAGAGTGAAGGCGAACTGTTGCTTCTTTGCCTCCCTACCTTCAATCTCCGCAGATTTCTCGCTGTCATTGTCTT
>OZ012690.1:11214394-11224394 GCA_963942565.1 Maea johnstoni | reverse complement strand
TTCTGAAATAACCACCCTACCCCTGTGTAATTCCAATATATCTATCTATCTATCTATCTATCTATCTATCTATCTATCTATCTATCTATCTATATATATATATATATATATATATATATATATATATATATATACATATATATATATATATATATATATATATATATATATATATATATATATATATATATATATATATATACATATATATATATATATATATATATATATATATATATATATATATATATACATATATATACATATATACATATATACATATATATATATATATATATATATATATATATATATATATATATATATATATATATATATATATATATATATATATATATATATATATATATATATATATATATAAAAGCAAACTGGATAACAAATAGATCACCGGCTCCTTCACATTTATTTTGTATCTAAAATAAAGCCACAAGAAAATAAATTATGTAAGGCCTGAGAGAATGTGTGATAATATCCTGTTGCCGTAAGTATCGCTGATACCCACAGAAAACCTTAACTGATATGTGAACAGTAGATTTATTACCTGTTGTGGTCAAGGGTAGATAGCCAGTCAGCGGGTAGAATAATAGATAACGATACAAGAGGTAGAACCAGAGAGTCGACGCTAATCCAGGTATTAGACTAGGTCCCTATTCCCTAAAACGTTGACATTCCCTTCTGTGCTGACCAAGAAGTGTGGTGTAGTACCAGGTATGTAGATAGATGGCACCACCACCATCTCTAGAGGATTTACTGGATCCTCTATTCCCCTAGTGAGATAAGTGTAAACTAAATTGACCACTCTGACACCTAGACTATTTGTGCTTGGTAACAAAAAAACATAACAGAAAATTTCAGATGACAGCCTAGAAATCTAGGCTAAGACAGGTATCAAAGCACTTATCTTATTACCTAGCCTAGACTTCTCGGCTGTCATATGATTTTCTGTCAAGTTATTTTTCTGTTACCAGGCATCGAATGGTCAAGGGCCAAGTAGGTTCACATTTATCTCACCAGGTGAATAGGGGATTCAGTTTGAGTATGGCAACCGCTAGTCATAGTGGGATCAGGTACTCCAGCTTAAATTGTTGTCCCTTTTTCTGTACATAGTTCATGTTAAAACAGACGTGACGTCTGTACACTTTTCATCTTCTTTTGTACACATATAGTAGTAGTAGTAGTAGTAGTATGTTTATTTGCTGTAACTCAACGTTACAAAATCATACTTGATACATAAATCAAAGCATAAATCATACAAAATATTACAAAGTAAGAAAAGGGAAAATATGAACATAAGACAAAATACTATAACTACAGTAGAAATATATTATTAAATGATACTGTTGTTACATATCATTAAACTAGTATTTGTTTCACAGTTTGTTTAATGAAAGACGGGGATTTCAAAAACATACCAACGTGTTTAAAGTACTATCTGGATCCAGAAATCTTAAAGAAGTTTATCAAATACTGTGCCACGAAAGTATTAAACTAGTCGTGATGGCATAACTGGATTGGTAAAATTCTCGCTTAACATCTTAAAACATACACATTACCCGCATGAACATATTGATTGCATCAAGAAACATTATCCTATGCCTTGTCTACTACGTAGGGTGTCTATATACATTTGGTAGATGTAGTGACTAGAAATATACCACAAATTGAGCATATCTTCAAGGCCCCTACCGTCCAAATAATTCCCTAGCATCACATCCAGTGTGAATTCACCTACTTCGAGCGTGTAATGCTTATTGATATCATTCTGCATCTTAATTCTAATATGTTCATGCATAGGGCACTGAAGGATCATGTGGTTCGCATCTTCTATGGAGCCTAGTTCACACTGGATACACATTTTTGACCCAAAAGGCAATCTTTTTAGTCTGCAATCATCACCCTTCAGTGCACTAGTATGAGTTATCAGCTTAACCATGGTTTCGCATTGTTTCATCCTGCTTTGTTTAGCATCGGCAATGCTCCACCAAATAGAATAACCTGGTCCATTTGTAGCTCTACTAATTAGATCAAAATGTTTATCTTCGACAATTCTTCCGTCCCACTCTTCTTTCTCGAGAGCCCAGGCTCTTTCCCATACGACTTTTTTCCAACCTTGTTTTGATATCATTGCCCCATTAAACATGTTTCTAATTCCATCAAAAACTTGAAATTCACACGCAATGCTTAACATCTGCTTGATGGGACTATCATAAGAGTTTACGTCATGAACATCATATTCCCTCAACCGGCCAGCAAAAATATTCCTAATAGGGGAATGCTCAGGCATGCATGCAATGGACCTTATAAATATCAGTTTCTTTGCATTTATGACTCTCACAATATCCATCCACCCTAGGCATGCACAACTAGTTGAATTAATCGACCGGGAGTGCAGTCTTTGCAGCCTCCTAGCAGCATACCTTTGGAAACCTTGAAGTAACTTAATGTCTTTATCTTTAATAACCCATATCTCGCTGCCAAATGAGAGTGTTGGGAAAACCACAGACCAGAAAATTAGATTACATGTATTCAAATTAAGACCTCCTTTGATTACCCCCATATTGGTAGACATATTTAATACTCTTTTGGCTTTCTCCACCTTTTCTAACGTTCTAACATGTGTGTCTCCCATCACACATGACTTGATACCTACATGGTCATAGTGTAATCTTTCACACACCTTTCCCTTTCCTAACTTGAACTCACGATATACAGACACGTCACTTTTTACTTTTAACGTCTCGCCATAGACTAAAACAGCACTTTTACCTGGGTTAAAGTTATACCTCCAGGTAGTGCTATGTTTGTATACTATACGCATGACATTGTCCATTTTATGTTTATTGAGGGTGCACGCAGCAAGATCGTCTGCATAACCGACAGGAGATGTTGGAATGCGATAAATAGAGCAGCATGTGCCATCTCTTGAGAGCTCTCTCAGTAACGAGTCTATAAATACTGTATACTTCATCAGGGAGAGAAACCCTCCCTGATGAATCCCACAGTCCATGCTGTACCAAGTAGAAGACAAATTACCTATCCTAACACAACAAGAAAAGTTAACGTACATTTTGTACAGAATTCTCCATAAGGAGTCTTGGACACCTAAAGCATGCAATTGGAAGAAGAGGCCATCCACCCACACCGAATCAAAGGCCTTCGAGACATCAAAGTATGCCACGAAGACCTTATCATTCCTCTCACGCTCCTTCGAAATTGTCTCCTGGAGCGTGAGAGCTGTGTGAATGCATGACGTCCCCTTCCGACATGCACCTTGCAAATCTGACACAACCCGATTCTGAGTCCACCATCTTTCTATCCTGGACCAAATCAGAATCTCAAAAAGCTTATTAAAATTTGATAGCAACGTGATACCTCTATAATTGTCGGGATTAAGAGAGCAGGTTCCTTTACCCTTGTATAGAGGGACTTGTACCCCTTTTCGGAAACAGTCTGGGACATATTCAATCATAATACACGCATTATACAACTCACAGAGCACAGCAGACAAGGCTGGGCCTGCATGTCTAATGTGCTCTGTGGTGATGTTGTCATACCCAGGGGCTTTACCCAGATGTAACTTTGAAATAGCTAGATTGATTTCATCTAGGGAAAAAGGAATAGCAAGGAAACGACTTGAATTTACACCATCCAACCAAGACTTGACACTACCTTTTACGTCAGAAAAATGTTGCTCATCATATTCAGCAGACTGTTTAGGTGTACTGATTTTATCAAAATGGGTCCTCCAGACCTGCAAAACTTCTTCAAGAGTGTATACTACCACGTCATCGGAGTTTTTTATAGCATGCGAGGTCGATTTATTACCTCCTTTTGACTTCCTAAACATTTTCCAGAAGAAATTCCTATCTACTTCAGCTAGCTGAGTAGCCATAGCTATCTGCTCATTATAATATGATTTGCTTAGTTGTCTAAGTCTTTTAGCAAAGTTTTTCTTTGATGTCATCATATCTATCCTATATATATTATCTGGATCTCTAGGCCTTCCTTTATTCTTCCATATTTTGAAATAATTCATCTTATCTTTCTTAAGCGCAGAAAGTTCACAATCCCAATATGGTTTGAGATGGCTTGCATATTTAGCTCTAGGTATGACTTCTGCAGCTTTATGTAGGATAGATATGACCTCATCAAAGAATATATCAATATTGGCAGGATTGCATGGAGAATTTATAATTCTCTCTCTCAAATTATCCATACATATAGACACAGGGGTCTGATATTCGTACAGTATCCTTTCGGCATCCCATTTATCCCATTTTAAGCTTCTCTTCCCATCTTTAATTTCGAGTTTACAAGGTAGTTTGTCTACAGCGAGTTTTAATATCACTGGGAAGTGATCGGACGTATTGAGTACATGATCACCCTCTACATGACATGACTTAATCATGTTCTCCATGTGGTTTGGGATCAACATGAAGTCAATACATGAGAGACCATTATGCGACTCAAATGTATGCACTGCTCCAGTGCATAGCTCAAGTAAATTTGTTGCTAATAGATCATGTCTATACATAAAGTTTGCGACCAGGCGCCCAGCTCTAGTCGGTGGTCCTATGCCTCTAGGACCCCCCTCCCTACCCATGTCACCATTAAAATCTCCGCATACAAGCGAGACAACATCATCTTCTAAATTATCAATAATATTGGATAGGTCATCCAGAGTACTAGCGAGGTCATCATGGGCGCCCACCGCTGGCATATATACGGATAGGATTACCATTGTGACCCCTCTACCATCTTGGAATCTAATCCCACATATTCTGTCATGTATAATATTTTCCACAATAGACACACCTGGGAGTTCTTTCCTCCAAAAAATGGCCACGCCCCCTTGTCCTCGTTTTAACCCAAAATTAGCTTCAAGGGAAGCTTTACTAGATCTGCCAAAATTCAAAAATTCGTTACTGACATCGTCTAAACAAATCAAGCGGTTCCTATGCAACCAGTGTTCACTAATACATAGAATGTCTGATTTATCTAAAAGATTCCTGAGATAAGGAATAGAGGCACTCAGTCCTCTAACATTCCAGCACCCTACTCTCAGAGTGCTCGCGAGCATGGCCATAATATAAAATAGAATATAACAACTTTGCATTTTGGATGTCTGTGTTTGAAATTAACATGCAACATATCACCACAACCCACAAGCCATACCGGTATCCTTATACTAGTCATCTGTTTCACATGCATGCTCTGTATCATATCTTTTCTATCACTAAAATAATCATAGATTTGCTCAGGATAGATTTCATGCTCTTTGTTCATAATACATATACAGAACATGTATGCGAAACCTATACTAAAGGAGTTACCATAAGCTCTCCGATGTACTGCTTCCAGAGGGTCTAGTTGATGAGACCAATCATTATTTTCTGCGCTGGGAGCATTGCTCGGAGAATTGTGCGTTGTCCTGGGGAGACGTTTGCCCGGCCGGTGATTGTTGTACATGTTGCTTTCCATCAGAGCCATCACCCTCATTTCATCCGTAATCAAATTTCTCAACTGTAAAGTATGGAAATAAGCATTAATCACGGCATGTATATATAATTCATCAAAATATACAGTAAAGCGACCTACTCTACCGGTTGTATGTAAGAATATATAGGAGTATAACCTCAGTTCATCGATAAATGTCATATATATTATCAAATTTGACTCACAGCATGTACATATGATCATGTATATACAAGTAACGCGTGGGGGGATAGCATCAATGCTCATGATATAAGAATAGTAGCTGATTGGTATAGATATCATTTTACTACTCCACAGTCTGAGCATAAAACAGCTGCACATGTGTGTGCCATTTGTTACGAATGGAATATTTGCATTCATCTCACTATTTATAGGTGCTGAACTTAAATACCATTGGACATATTTAACATTAGATATAAATACACGATCTATAGCATGGCAGTAAATATCCACCAAGCCATCACCTCCATGAAATCTACACGGGCAACGCGACCATAGCAGAAAAGACTCACAATAAACCTTGTCTATACTATAAAACGCAGTAGTATAGTAACCACATCTGCCGATGTATCGATACCTGACTAAACCACTCGCCTGGACACCATCAGAGGCCAGGATCGCCTCCCTCCGCCGGACCCGAGAGACCATACATATCATCCTAATGAGGCGAGAACGACGGCCGCGGATAGGGGTGCTGCACGGGTCCGGCATCGGTCTCGATTGTGGTATCGCTCTCCTGGCCTCCAATGACGTCATCATGAGTGCCACAAAATTTCGTGACCTACAATCCTGCAAGATATCAACATATACATAATCATCAGTAATGCAATCAAATGAGTATATGCGGGTATGTCTAGTTTCATAATAGAGCTGTGGTATGCAACATCGATATATTTGAGAGCGGGCAGTGTCACCCATATATTTACACTCATATATGTTGTAGACTACTTTATACTTTCCCCATAGCATATTACATAAATCGTGACGATCACTCGTATACTTTGTTCTATGTGATAGGTAGGTACTATATATAACATTGACTGACAAATACGCGTTAGGTGCAAATATGTAGTATTGACTGCTGTACCGCAACCACCCTGAACTAAACCCTATATCACTGTCAGAGGTCAAGATCGCACCCATCCGTGGAACCCGATAATCCAACCATAAGGTACAGTTAAGGCAGATGAAAACATCACTGTTTGAAGTAACTTGTAGTTCTGTCGCCGGCCACGGATGGGATGCCGCAATCTTGACCTCCCACTGTGTCACAATCGCACCCGTCCAGTAGAGGTTATTGAAACTCTGAAAAATATCAGTAAATTCACTGGAATTAGTAATACATTCATTACCCACTGTGCGTACATGGTAACCTTCCACAATGAAATGAGACTCGTACTCTGCCTTAGATACGTTCGACCGTGCTGGCCATATGACCGGCCCAGGCGTTCGCCCCGTAGTCTTGTTTACCTCATATGAAAGGGCACTAGCCCAGGTCATCGCTGGCACGGGTTGAATGATTGCTCGCACGACCTCGCTTGAGTGTGATTGGCTGCTCGTGCCACTATGCAGGGTAATACACAGGGCACCAGCTCCGTTATCACAACAAAACCCTCCCATACAAATTGGCACACCATTAACTTTAATATGGCGATTAACAGATGTTGTATCTAAATGCGAACGGATTCTATCACAGCACCACAGTTGACAATAGGGGGTACTGGTACTATAGTGACAGTGTATAGACTTGACATATTGACTATGGCTTGTACGAGAGATGACATACATATACTCACTGTCGTCATGATTCAGATATTGATCCTGTAAGAGGCAAACATTGTTAAACAAACACATAACCATTAGTACAAACAGGAAGATACCATTAAAATGGCAGCCATGGAGTCTCTGAGGTAAACTATCCGGGTGCGGGGCACCCATCATACTGAGCATGGTGACTTGCCTATTACTCTTTAGTTTTCTCAGTTGTGACCAGTCCATGTTGTTTTCTAGTTATCGTCATCAGAGGCATCACGACCATTACCGTTATCATTTTGACGATTATCCCTATTCCTCTGCGTCCACTCTCTAACAGTGATGAGGTCCGGCCAAAAAGACTCATTGATCACCCTTTCGAAGTCATCACTCTTCACCGTTAATCTAACTCCAGTGCGGGTGCAGTCAAATTTGACAGGGATTATCCTAATATATACAGGGGTGATACCATGCTTATTACAATATTCGCGTACACTGTCAACAACATCATCATCGTTTTGCCCATCTTCAATATCAAGTCCCTGCAGGT
Source organism: Maea johnstoni (assembly GCA_963942565.1). NCBI lineage: Eukaryota > Metazoa > Annelida > Polychaeta > Spionida > Magelonidae > Maea > Maea johnstoni. The sequence goes on along the minus strand of OZ012690.1, from coordinate 11,216,572 downwards.
ACACATCGCGGACCGTATTACTTACAGAGCCTTTGAGCGGGAACGACAGCCTGGGGCTAACTTTCTCGAATTTACGCTTTTTTGACTGTTTCACTTTCCAATCATTCTCGGTAACCGCCTTAGCATAACTCATACCCTTCTTACCAGTGTCAGGTTTCGCCTTCTGAGTAGTTGTATTCTTACTAGACACATTTCTAGGTTTAGTACCCTGAGCATTGTTACCCTGATTTTCATGTACATTATTACCTTTAGATTTCGTGCGGTTGTCCTTCTGCGGCCTAGTGTTGTCATTCCCGCGCCGTTGACTCAGCTTCTGGCCCTTCTCGTTTCGTTCCGCGCCGTTGACTCGTGGTAAGGAATACGCCGCATCCGCTTCGGCATCGTTGGACGGTAGTCTTCGTGAAGATACTTGACCCGATGGAGGTAGTTGGTACACGTCGACAACTTCATCGCAGTCGACACTGTGTTGTCTCTCTGGAGTGACGTCATCGTCGATGTCATAGGTTGAAATGGCTGGGGAACAAGAAGCATACGAGGTCCCCGTCTCGTCATCATCAGATCCACACTCGTCGGCCCAGGATGGACTCTTGAGGCCTTCCGCTTCCCCTACTATCTGCTTGTTGCACGAGGCGGGCTTGCTTGGCTGTTGATTAGCCGAGCTAAGCCAGTCTCTAATCGGGTTCTCTCTCGGCCGTTCTGCCCGCTTGTTACTAGGTCGGTTTCTCTCCCTCTGCTCTCTCGGAGGGGCGTCGCATATCTGAGGTGCAGGGTCGTCTTGGATGACCACTTTCTTTTGTCGCCCCGAACGAGATGTGCTGCGGATCGGGCCAGAGAAACTTGCGGCTCTCCTACGCTGGTCCTCATTCGCATTACGTAATTGACCTGTGCGTCGAGCGGGTCGACCTCTCGCACCAGCTTCTTCCTCGACCATTTCTCTAGCGCGAATCGGGATGGCGCTACTAGGTCGGGCGCCACTTATAGACATGCCTCTTACACTGTCAATCAAGTCCATCCTACGCCTCATTTCCCGTAACTCAACTTTCACCTCACTCTCAAACGCACTCATTTTCCTCGTATTCTCGGTGCTGGTGTCGACAGCGTTGTCGACACGGCGTGCGACGTCTCCTTTCCATTCATTCAACTCATCATACTTCTTGCCACATTCATTACATGCCCCATCTCTCCTTGATGGGTCATGTCGCTTCTTTGCCCATGCGTTATTCCCACTCATCATTGGGTCGTAACTAATGAAACGATAATACGGCTCTGGATAAATGCAACCACTATTGCTTTCTGCAATTACGTGTTCCCACAAATCAGCGGTCGATGTCGACTTATCGTTTGCGGGTAGGGACTCAATCACGGTGACACTCCTACGAACGCTGGGCTGTGGAGACACTTTGGGCGACTGATTTGGAGGCACAGGGTTTGAGCTGACCACTTCCACAGGGTTTGTGGTACGGGCACACGGCGTATTGGGCCAATGAGATTGGTCCTGTTCACTAAGCGACAGGTTATGCAAATTGAGCTCTCTGATGGTAGCGTCGTTTTCGGAATTTGCATATTCTACCAGTGGCGGGACGTTCTGAGCCTGGGGTTTAGGGGACGTCTCAGAGATAATCAAAAGCGGGCATATCGGGTCATTAGAGCTAGAATTTCTTCCAACCTTAGCAATTTCATCGAATAAATTTTCTTGTTGACCATGCATAACCTCGTCCATTGGGTTATTAGTAGAATGATCTGAATCTTCACCACATATGAGCGCTCTTATTAACCCTAAATCACAATCTCCGTGACCCCTCTCGTCGGCAGCTAAATCAGACACATGATCATCACCAAAAATCTCCTCATCAGAATGGATGACATTGGTGTTTTCACTAACCTCCATCGTAGAGCTTGAGGTTTCATTGCGGACCTCCACCTCGCTATCACATGTAGGTTTCTCCATCGTAGATACGCTGGACTCTGCATCAGCCGTAACAATCATCTGTATGCACTCTACCGCATCCTTAATATCATCCCCTAGAGACGGGTCAGCAGTAGATGTTTTGATCATACCGGACGGAAATTCGGCTTTCTCGCGTGCGATAAATGTTAATAAATCTGCGATGTCGAATACCAGCTTTTTTATGCATCGCCTATTTATCATGTCCTGTGGTGTTAGGACTCGGAGAAGAG
>OZ012690.1:11194394-11209394 GCA_963942565.1 Maea johnstoni | reverse complement strand
AAATTCGTTTGTTTTTCTTTTTTCCCAAGAATTAGATAGCTATATACGCGAAAAACCAAGGCGTTCTCGTTTCCTACCTACGGAAATCGCTATATACATATCTATATAGTATCTATATGTACATATGTATGTATGTATTTATGTATGTGCGTACGTATGTACGTACGTACGCACTTATGTGTATGTACATACATACATACATACATACATGTGTGTGTGTATATATATATATATATATATATATATATATATATATATATATATATATATATATATATATATATATATATATATATATATATATATATATATATATATATATATATAGTTATCCATAACCTCAAGAAATCCAATTTGGAACAAACCAATGTCCTAGTCAATACCAGGAGGTGTAACAGACTAGCGTCGCTCATACTGGTTCCTTACCTAGGATTTCATCGAGTTCCAACGAACCACATTTCATGTGTCAAATACACTGAAAACCTGCGAAGCCAATGATCAAAATGTCATTTGTTATGTCCGTATCTTATTCTCACAAGTCTGATCCATCTCTGGTAGCTGTGCCAAGAAAAACATAACAGCCAGAACCCCGATTTGGCACATACGGGCACCCTCACCGGCCAGTCCAGTACACAGGGTAAGTGCCCACCCCGTGCCCACTACAGTGTCTACGGCCGGTCTCTAAGCAGACGTTCAAAACAAACAGCCATTTTCCGTGTCACTGGGCACTTTCATTGGCGGGAAAGGTGAAGATAGCCGAAACAAGCAGACGACAATTAGGGACCTATTGACAGGTGCCCTGGTCACGACCCGTACCCAGGTAGAGTTTCTCAGGGTGCTTATCTCCCCTAGGACCAGATGGTACAGTACCTTAAGGCCCAGTCACACTAGGGTCCGACTATCGCACGATTTTAAAATCGGAAGGTCGGACTCGATTTTTTCACCTATCGTGCGATCGTCGGATCCAAGTTTTAGGCCAAATACAAAATCGGATCCGACTAAAAAAGTCGGTACTGGTTTGCGATCCTGTTCGCAAATCAGTGCCGATTTTTGAAAAGTCGCAAGACAATGTTTTCGTCTTGCGTTCATCGTACGATCATCGTACGATCATCGCAAGACAAATCATTGACGCATTTTTCTTGCAATAAAATCGCCTCCGCTGAATCGTAATAGTGTGACTGCAAACTTGTCTATTTTCAAAATCGGAACGTCCAGTTCGAATTTAAATATAAGCAAAATCGGATCCGATTTTAAAATCGTGCGATAGTCGGACCCTAGTGTGACTGGGCCATTACCAGAGAGGACCACGCACTGCAGTACTTATCTCTTTGGTCGAAAGTAACTAATTAATGCTTAGATGTTCTGCTAGAATTTTTTGTTAGGACCGATGATATGTGGACAAAATATCTCAGTCGGTTAGGTGTCGAACTCGTACTCAGTAGGTCGCTGGTTCAAATCCTGGCCGGGGCACTTTGATCTGTCCTTGGGCAAGACAATTTATTCCATATTGCCTCAGTCTACCCAGCTGTAAAATGGGTACATAGCATTTATAATGCAGTGCTTAGAGCATGTGCGCTATATGCTGCCAGCTGCTCTGAAATATCCCTCGGGGGATTGAAATGGTTTCCGTGTGTACAGGCATGCAAGGGGAGGAAGGTCGTGTGATCATTTCGGTGGATACAAAAATATAATCCGAATACCTTTTCCCTTAAATTTGGCAATTACTATGAAATTTGAAACGAATTAAAAAAGATATGTGAGATAGATTTGTTACAAGTATATATATATATATATATATATATATATATATATATATATATATATATATATATATATATATATATATATATATATATATATATATATATATATATATATATATATATGTACTCCGATACTGATTAAAAGAAACAATAAGCTACCAATGAACTTAAAAGGAACCAATCAATGCGTTAAACAATAGCAGTAAAAGCACATCACAAAAAATACAAGAACAATTAGTAATCCCCTTGCCGTAAAGATTCCAAAGAATACTTTCTGTCTTTCCTCCATTTCCCATACCTATCCCACCTGCCGGCTAATTGGTGCCCAATTAGAGCACGTGCTGTCCAGGACTTAATTGGACTGTCGGTAACACACCTCCAACACCGGTGCAATGTTTGGTAATCGCCACTGTCAGCGGCTCCTGTTACACCGTACCCAGCACTTCACTACAATTAGCCCACAGCAGCACAAAGTGCACTCTGTGAATCAATCATATAACTAGGTGTAAACGGAGAGTAGTTCTTAGTTATCTTTTATTATGTAATGAAACGTTATGTGAAGTCTGGTTTTTCCTTTTCCCCGTAAATGCAATCGTCGGATGGTCCAATACACCCGCTTCTTCTCCTTCTTCTCCTCCTCTTCCTCCCCCTTCTCCTCCCCTCCTTTATTTCCCTTTTCCCCTCACCCTCTCCCTTTTTTTCTCCTTCTCCCCTTCTACTTTATTTCCCTTTTCCCCTCAACCCCCTTCTTCTTCTGCCCTCCCTCTTTATTTCCCTCTTCCTCCACCTTCTTCTTCCCCTCTCCCCTCACCCCTTCCTTTTCTTTTTCTTCTTCTCCCCTCCTCCTCATCCTCCTCCTCCTTCTTCTTCTTCTTCTTCTTCTTCTTCTTCTTCTTCTCCTCCTTCTCCTTTTTCCTCTTCTTCTTTTCCCAAGCAATCCTTTGTTGTTATTACCGCTGCATTTTCTTTTTTTTTTGTTTTTTTGTAGTTAGTGATGATCTGCTTGTTGTTGTTTTTGTTGTTGCTTTTTCTGTTGTTTGCTATTTTCTTTAATGCTGTTTTCGTTTAGATCTCATTACTTACTGCTGCTACTTGTGTCGATGTTTAGATGTTGTTGTTGTCATCTTTTGTCATCGTCGTCGTCGTTATTGTTGTCGTCGTCGTTGTTGTTGTTGCTGTTGCTGTTGCTCTTATTGTTGTTGTGGGGGCTACTGGAAGGTAGGGCATCGACCCCTGCCGTCTATCCAAGCTATTTTTTCTCGAAAATCACTCAAAACGCCTATAAAACCATAATCACAAACAGTGAACCAGGAGTCTAGCATATATGCAAGGTTATATAGCGACCATGCCACCCACGTAACCAGGCTATAGCCATTCACAATGAAGACACTCGCTAATGCAATTATTGTATTGTGTTTTCGCCATGATTTCACTGACCGTTGACTATGCTGTTATGTTATGTGTTAGTGGTGGGTCAGTCACCTTTCTCAGAGTGAGCGGACTGGTCATGATTGGACGATTGGTAGAGGGCGATATAAGGTCGTATTACGTATTTCTTCTCATGGATGTGTTAAGGTTGAATCATAGCCTTGACATATTATGGTATTCGTAACCCTTATGCCGCTGGTGGCTAATATGGCGAATACAAAATGATGCTAAAACCTGAAAAATGACCGAAACCCTGGCATATGGGTACTCATCTGACAGTACTCAGCGAGAGGTTTTCAATGAATACCAACATGACAGGGTTAGGTTAATTTTCAAAAGACTTTGCATCCTTGTGCTTTAGACAAAAGTAGCCTCATCAGTAGAAAGGTCAATGTCACCCAGCCAGACACGAAAGAACGGGAACCTTCTGAAGACCTTCGTGAAGCAAATTCTTGATCTTGACTCCTGTATCGTTAACCCTTATGCTGCTGATAACTAATTTGGCCAATACAAAATGGTGCAAAAAACCCGAAAAATTACTGAAACCCTGGCACATGGGTACTCGGCGAGAGCTTACTAAAGGATAACAACATGACAGGTTTTTCGAAGATCTTGGCGCAAAAATATTTGGAAACCGCCTTAACCCTGTCACGTTGGTATTCATGGAATTGCTCTCATTGAGTACTCTCAGATCAGTACCCGTATGCCAGGGTTAGCAGTTAAAGGGTTAACAGTTAAAGCGTTTCTGATGCCTTGTATAATCAATATTGACAACCTTTAATGCACAGTGGAATTTATTAACCGTGGAAACGTGGGGAGGGCAGAGAATGTTCGAATAAGGAGGTCTGCATATCCTGGTGGTTTTCACGGTGTTTTGAGTCAACCCAATAACCCTCACAGTTCCTCTAGAAAGTATCGTCTGCTACTTTCATACTTTTGAAAATAACTTGTAAATAAAGCTAAAAGTCACAAAATATTTGAAGGAGAGTTGTTGTCCGACTTCTCAGTAACATTTTTCCTTCAAATATTTTCCTAAAGATGCTTTTGTTGGATGGGTTAGGCGGTGTTTTCGCCGGGTCCTCCGGTTTCTTCCATGAGTTAAACTGGCCAGTCACGACAGAAAACGAAATTCCAGAACAGCTTTGACTCATGTGTATATTTCTATCGACACAACAAATAGTGGTGTGTCTGGCGCCAGGCTATATATATATTTGATATATGATTATCAATACATGCAGGCCTGTCATGCACTATCTGTTATTTATAGCCCAATCTTGATATCGTCATTCACCCGATAAAGAATTTAATTATTTACCACAAACCCCTCCATCGCCTGGCAGACAATTGTAACTAAGTACAGAACTTAGAAAAAGTAACTGTAGCTACAGACATAAACTGAGACTAAACGCAAAGAAAAAAAGTAGAATAAACCTAAACACTCAAAGTTAAACGAAAACTTTACTACTTATGAGTTTATATACATCCGGATACTTTATAATAAATGGATCACAATGCTACATTAAGTATCCACTCAAGTATCAATTTAAAGAATCAAAAGAGTCTTTAAGTCTTTAAGGCTTTATGCAAACACAGTCCGTGGACTCTTTAAAGCACTGATCCAATCACCTTACTGTCACACTATCGTAGATTTTCGTGATATATTTCCCTGATATGATATTACTAAGAAATGTTAACCAGAACCCTACCAACGATTCCTTTTTAAATATTGTGAAAATATAATGTTTTATTCTAGACTTATTTCCATGACTTGTCCAGCATTCCTCACTAGCACCTCCATGCATGCATCAGGGTTAGATTCAAACGACTGTACATAGGAAAGGGCCAACGCCTTTAAATTTAACCCATTAATGCTTAAGAGTTACTTTTGAAATTATCGTCTGGGTCTTTGCTATCTTTGAGTATAACTTAGAAATTAAGAATCCTTTTAGAACATATTTGAAGGAGAGTTGTTGGTTATGTAATGAGGAATATTTCCCTTTCAAATATTTTCCCAAATATGCTTTTGGGTAAAAGATTTCACCAACATCATCAGACTGTTTTGGCTGCCGTAAGTATTAATGGGTTAACCACTACAATATATAAATACGACGCCCCTTTTCAATTTGTTCTCATTTGGCAACTAATATGGCTAATATCGATGTTTTAAAAAGCCTAACAGTTAGGCTTTCCCAACGTTAGGACATTACTAACACACTAGTTTAACTAGTGTGTTGGTAATGTCCTAACGTTTGGAAATATTTGTAGCTTACCTTAATATGGACCTCATTATGGACATTACTAACACACTAGTTGAACTAGTGTGTTTGGTAATGTCCTAACGTTTGGAAATATGTGTAGCTTACCTCAATATGGACCTTATTATGGACATTACTAACACACTAGTTAAACTAGTGTGTTGGTAATGTCCTAACGTTTGGAAATATTTGTAGCTTACCTTAATATGGACCTGAGACTACACAAACGTTATCTTTCTCTCAGCACGAACCAACCTCTATATATTTGACTGGAAAATAATACCAATTCTAAATTGTATCTACACAAATTTAGTTTTTAAATTGATCACCAGGTGTCCCGCTGTGATTTCTTTCCAGGTGCCTTCTATCACCAGCAACAGGAACTAACGCTTAGACGTTGAGCAAAGGATAAAGACCAGAACAGAAAAAAGCATAATTTAAAATCATAGACTATGAGCTAGTCTACAAACAAGCATACAGCCACCACAGCTAGTTAGTGGGTTGTGAATGAATTTCAACTCGAATTTCAATTAGTACTCAAAGCTATCAAAATCTGAACGACACTTCTTAAGGGCCCTCTTAACACACAAGAGCACAATATACCACTAATAGGTTATGTAATGAGGAATATTTCCCTTTCAGATATCTTCCCAGATATGCTTTTGGGTAAAAGATTTCACCAACATCACCAGGCTGTTTTGGCTGCCGTAAGTATTAATGGGTTAACCACTACAATATATAAATACGACGCCCCTTTTCAATTTGTTCTCATTTGGCAACTAATATTGCTAATATCGATGTTTTATAAAGCCTAACAGTTAGGCTTTCCCAAAGTTAGGACATTACTAACACACTAGTTTAACTAGTGTGTTGGTAATGTCCTAACGTTTGGAAATATTTGTAGCTTACCTTAATATGGACCTCATTATGGACATTACTAACACACTAGTTGAACTAGTGTGTTGGTAATGTCCTAACGTTTGGAAATATTTGTAGCTTTACCTTAATACGGACCCTATTATGGACATTACTAACACACTAGTTAAACTAGTGTGTTGGTAATGTCCTAACGTTTGGAAATATTTGTAGCTTACCTTAATATGGACCTGAGACTACAAAAACGGTATCTTTCTCTCAGCACGAACCGACCTCTATATATTTGACTGGAAAATAATACCAACTCTAAATTGTATCTACACAAATTTAGTTTTTAAATTGATCACCAGGTGTCCCGCTGTGATTTCTTTCCAGGTGCCTTCTATCACCAGCCACAGGAACTAACTAACGCTTAGACGTTGAGCAAAGGATAAAGACCAGAACAGAGAAAAGCATAATTTAAAATCATAGACTAGGAGCAAGTCTAGAAACAAGCCTACAGTCACCACTACTAGTTTTGTGGATTGTCAATTTACACTCGAATTTCAATTAGTACTCTTAGCTATCAGAATTGAACGAAACTTCTGAAGGGTCCTCTTAGTATTATTGGGCAAGAGACAAGCACACAAGAGCACAATAGACACCTAATGGTGCTGGATTCCGTAAGAGGTTGTTGTCCACTGACAGTTGAGGTACAGGGTATTCAGGGTGGATAAAGGGGTATCATCGGGTTTCCTCTCGCTACCCGGGTGTGCGAGACAGTGCCGCCAACCCTTATGCTGGTGGTGGCTGATTTGGCCATTACCAAATGATGCAAAGAAACAACAACTAAAAATGTCTGAAACCCTGGCACATGCATGGGTACTAATCTGAGAGTACGCAGCACGAGCTATCCAATGAATACCAGCATGAGAGGGTTATGTTATGCACCGTAATATACATTATACTTGCGTTAAAGTTGATCATGTGTGGAAAATGAGGAACAAATAAAAATCTGAAAAATCATTATAAGGTTTAGATGGTTTTCGAAAAGATTTCCATCCTTGTACTTTGGACGAAAGTAGCCTCATGAATTGGAAGGGTTAAGACAACCAATAGAAACACCCCAGTACTACTGTAAATCACTTAAGTATAGCGGGAACAATAAGATAGCGATAATAGCGCTCTTCCCATATGCACTATTCTAAAATCTCCGTCCTTATTAAATTCTTAATTGAACTTGTTGCTGCTGTTCCCGTTCAGCGCTATACTTAGATCACGCTATCCAGGCCAGTACTGTAATTGCGCTATATAATGTTCACGCCTTGTTTAAGTAATTTACAGTATCTATATAACGCCAATCAAACCAAGCATTCAGGCAAGTTCAGAACCATACAGTACAAACATTTAATTCCTACACCAGTCGACCGGACGTCTGCCAGTGCCTGGTTGTACAAATACCCATTGGTAATATATTAAAAGAAATAAGCCACAGGCATTGATGACCCACGTAGCCTGTGAAACACAGCTACTTTCAGTTGTGAGGTCATCCATCCATTCATGACCGGGTAACTTGGTGGCAATCGGTCGTGCGGTCGTGTATTATGCCCGGCTGCCCATGCATTTAGTGCAGGAATTAAATGTCGGCTCTGTACCCCTCACGCACAACTGATCTTATAGGTAGGAATACACTCGTATTCGGCATTGTCTAAATGACGCCACGAATGTCGATCACCAGATACAAAACCAGCAGATCTCGCTCAGCAGCCTCGGAACGACTCCTAGCCCAGTCGTTGACGAGAACCACTCGAGAGGTGTGTTTTTCCCATGTGCGTGAGCAACTTGATATATAATGTAAACAAATACGACAGCCCTCATTATATTAGTCTTTGTATCCTAGTGACGTCACACTGAGACTAGATTCGGCGAGATTAGTTGCGTCTAGCGTATGGTAATATGGTATGGTAATAGGTCTGTGGCAACCAATCCATGTTCTATTCATCTTGGGGTTAGGTGGTGGTTTCCTCCACTCCTAACATCAGGCTAGTCATAATGTTGCCTAAATGACAGAAAAAGTGTCGAAAATCGAAATCCTCCAAAAACTTTACTGGCAACATGTCCTTTCCAGGTCTGTACAATGTGTTATATGGTATGTGGTCAGTGGCGACCAATCCATGTTCTATTCATCTGAGATGACGCCAATCAAACCGGTCATTCAAGCATGGTCAGACCTGTACCTCTCACGCCTAACTGATCCCATAGGTAGGAATAAACTCATATTCGAAAAACACTTTCGCTGCCATTGCTTTTCGGAATGTGCCCCGCAGGGTTGTTGGATTATTTGATCAGAGTATATCTTAAGGGGGTTCGTTCTTTAACCCATTCATGCCTTGAGATTTCTGTGAAAAGTGTCGTCTGGACCTTTGATACTTTTTAAAAATAACTTAGAAATTAGTCTTAAATTCACAAAATATCCGAAGAAGAGTTGTGGGTGGGATTTTGATCAAGATTTCTCCTTTAAATATTTTCTGAAAATTGCTTTTGTTAAAGAGATATCACCAAAATAGTCCGGCGGTTTTGGGTGCTACAGGCATGGATGGGTTAAGTTAGACGTCCATGTAAAGGTTGACCAATACTTTGGTCAATGTACAAGAAAACCCCAACACACTATATACCTTATGAAGGAGCGGTGGTGTAGTGGTTAGCGTGTTCGGCTCGCAACACGAAGGTTGCGGGTTAAAATCCGCCCAGCGTCACTGACTTCTTTCTGTCCTTGAGCAAGACAGTTAACTCGTTGCTCAGTGCTTCGGAGGGCACATTAAGCCGTCAGTCCAGTCGGCCAAGAGCCTTAGTATGTCGTGTTTCTTGTAATTGATATACCGACTTAAAATAAAGATTACATTTACATTTTTACATTTTACATTTTTGAATGCTGAGACAGTGGAGAGGTCGTATTGTATCTTCACGCATTTTATCAACGTACCCCAGTATGGGTTTAGATAACATCACAGCTGGGGGCTTTAGGAGACCTGTCCTCTAGTAGGAAGCTTTTGTAAAGAGTCCTTTTTTGTCATTTGTCGTTGTAGTTGAGAGTTCTAGTTCAAAGGAACAAGTAGCAAACCTTTTAGCTTTCACATATTCAATAAAAATAAACAAACAGAAATACCCCATTTAAAGGTGCGAAGGTCCCGAACCCTCTTATTCTCAGTGTGAGTGTCAGTGGGCTGTTAGACTTCCGGTACAATTAGTTGAGCCCCCCCCCCCCCCCCCCCCGACATGAATTCAGTTCCAAAGAACCATTATCAATAATACCAACACCCCGGCACATAAGGTTTGGTAAGGTTTTATAAGTAAACATGCCAATAGTTGGTTATACATTTTTATACGTTTTGTTTTTAAGGTTTTATAAGTAAACATGCCAATAGTTGGTTATACATTTTTATACGTTTTGTTTTTAAGGTTTTATAAGTAAACATGCCAATAGTTGGTTATACATTTTTATACGTTTTGTTTTTAAGGTTTTATAAGTAAACATGCCAATAGTTGGTTATACACTTTTATACGTTTTGTTTTTAAGGTTTTATAAGTAAACATGCCAATAGTTGGTTATACACTTTTATACGTTTTGTTTTTAAGGTTTTATAAGTAAACATGCCAATAGTTGGTTATACATTTTTATACGTTTTGTTTTTAAGGTTTTATAAGTAAACATGCCAATAGTTGGTTATACATTTTTATACGTTTTGTTTTTAAGGTTTTATAGGTAAACATGCCGATAGTTGGTTATACATTTTTATACGTTTTGTTTTTAAAACCCTTTTAGAGTCTAACGTTGTTAAGATGCGAGATTTCTAATCTAGTATGAAACTATGAATGCTTAGTAACTGGACATGTTGACATTTAAGGAGACCGGTTGCTAAGCAATTGGTCGTTTCGTATATGGACTCAAAAATTCGAAAACTTAGCAATTTAAACGTACTATCTCCTAGTAACATGATTTTTATATGGAGGAGATGTCACAGTTTTAAGGATACTTTGGTTCTCATACACTTAAAACGGTGCATTTCCTATGGCCGAGTGGTCTTAGTGTAGCTGAACACTGTGTGACATGGACTATAGGCTAGTCAGAATGTGCGAGGTTATGAGTAAAACTGTCTGCCATGCTAGTCTTTTGAAGCAAGATGACCCTAGACTTAAAAGGTTGTCTTTGAGTAATAGAACTTGTATTGCATGTGATATGTACTCTGTGGAAGATATTTTTCACGTTATTATGCAATGCCCAGCTTATCAAGAAGATCGTAAGATTTTGCTTGATGAGATTACTAGGAAATGCCCAAATGACAAAGAAACTTTTGAAAAAGAACCTGGTAATTCAATATATTACCTCTTAGTAAGGAAAATCCCCCTATGGAATGAAAATTAGATGTTGTGTCTCTGGTCGATATCTGGCCATAACATTTACAAGATATATACTAGAGGTAATCTATAAAATATGCAGTGCTTGTTATTTCAAGTCAATCATTTAATAGATGTATATTTACCAATACCCTCTGCTTTGAATGTACTATTGATATACGCAAACATACTGTAACTTGTTTCTGTGTCCATCTTTGGACTTGTTTGACAATAAAAATGTTTCTACACTTGATATATACCAGAGTCGTAAAGAGTAGGGAAGGAGTTGGCTACTAAAACCACCAAACTTTACCTCTCTTTTGAGTGTGTGGATTTAAACGACCTAGAACCACACAAAAAGTTGGGCATTTGTGAGATGGGCTAGCTGATGCCTATATAAGGGGATATCAGCCGGAAACATGTTTTACACAGTATATGATCAATGTTGTTTTTCCGTAATATGTAATTCTTTTGTTTGTTCATTATGTCTGTACGATTTGAAAAGTGGTGTATATTTTATATCTTTGATATAGTCAATAAATACTTACTGACTTAATGTCTGTCACCACTGACGGCTTCGAATCCCAGCCAGGACTCTTTGCGGAAGTTGTCAGTGACTTGGGATTAGGTGGTGGCTTTCACCGGTTACTCCGTATTTTTCCACCCTTAACAACATGATTTATCCTAAATGACAGTGATATTTTTAAAGTGCTGTAACGATATGTGTTTATTCAACCTACACCATACTGGCATGTTAATCCTTCTTCATAAATAAAAAACAAAACAAAACACTACCCAATTCTAAAGCTGCAATGTCCATGGCGAATTCAATATCACAGATAGGTATATGATATAACTAAACAGACCAGATGAATTATAAACAAACAACTCAGCTACTTGTCATATCTTGTCAACTTCAATTAATGTGTTAGTAACGGCACCCTAAATGTTGACATTATCAATGTTGAACCATTCCAAACAACACGCCTATTTGCCTATGTCTATTTGAAGAAAGGTTACGACTTCACGCATGCATTCCCCTCTCTATAGGTAGCACATATGGATAGGCAGAGTTGAAGCCCCCCGGGTGGGGGGGGGGGGGGGCACTTGGGTATTTAGGGGGGCGCATACGTTCGTTATCAAAATTTAAAAATAACCTTAAAGCACTGATTTCTGGCCAAAAAAGCACCCTTGTTTTAATAAAAACGCTGACATTTTCCACTAAATAGACACCCCTTCTTTTATCAAAACACTGACATTGGATGAACGGGAACACGTATTTTAACTTTAGATTTTATAATCCTCTGCGTGTTTAGCGGCAGCAAGTGGCGGCAGCAAACTCGGAAGCCCAGTCACTTCGGGATTCACTCGGCGTCAGAGCCGTGTATATTTCGTGGATTGTAAGGGGATTTTGACCCCCATACTTCGTACCTGGGTACAAAAAAGTACCCTTCTTTTACAAAATCGCGGACATGCGGAGGTCTTAAAAAAAGACCCCTTCATCCGCGAAATACGTAACGCAAGTGCGGCCCCCCCTCTGTACCTGAGTGCCCCCCCCCCCCCCCGGGGGTTGAAGCGTAGACTGTTCTTACTGCAACCGTTCTATTATCTCATTTATGTATAGCAATTAGTTTATTGATCGGACATATTGTGAAAGGGCAGATGAGCTATCAACTTATTCGGCTATTAATGTTTCATACGTTAGAGGATTTAGCTGGGAATAATGACGCACAATTATGGCGATACAGGTCGATAATAGGCAGGTTAGGCCACTCCAATTTAATTACTTGTCTTACGAGCTTTTTGTGGACAAAAAATACTGTCAGACTCCAAAAAAAATAAAAATAAAAGTCGACTTTGGTGTCTTAATACGGACGAAAGTGGTTTGGAGATTTTCTGTCAGACTCCAAAGAAAAAGAAAAAAAGTTTTAAGAATATTCATTGTAAGGGTGATTCAATCAACTACAGGGAATTATCAATGCTGTAGCAGAGCCTCAGATTTGAGGATGTATATCTCCCAGCCTTCAGGTTACAGGATTTATTTATTTAATTAAGTTGAGAATAGGCTGTTAGAAACATCTCGCTACCAGTCCTAGTCGACAGACTCTAAAAAAATAAAAATAATAAACAAAACACATTTTTCAACTTTTTTTAAATTCCAAAATGGCTCATTTCCAGACTCTGGAGCTCGTAAGACAAGTAATTAAATTGGAGTGGCCTTATGAAAGAAATATGCAAGAATTGACATTTTAGAGTGCTGCTGATTTGGCGAGAGGTTCCACATGTAGCGGCCACTAGAAGGAGACCTTAACCCATTCACACTTAAGAGTTTCTCTAGAAAGCGTCGTCTGCTATTCTGATACTTTTGAAAGTATCTTTTGAATAAAGCAAAAATTCACAAAATATTTGAAGGAGAGTTCTTGTTTGGCTTGTGATCAACATTTCTCTTTCAAATGTTTTCAAGAAAATGTGTTTGTAAGTGCAATATTTCCAAAATCGTCAGGCCTCTTTTGGCTGCTCTAAGTGTGAATGGGTTAAAGCATGGCTGACAAAAATGGCACTTCGTATGATCCCGGATATCGTGAAAAAGAAAGACTGAATTTGACAATAACTACTCCCCCCCTGATTTTATTCCCTCGCGTGTAAATTTTGAAAAAATGCCACCTTAAGGAAAATGTCAAATGTCAAAAAATGACAAAAATGCAGGGAAAACCTAACTGTTCATTTGGCGGAAGAGGTTCCAAGCTATCACAGAAACTAACTCGAACTTACACTATTTATAATGAAAAATAGGCATCAAATTGGAAAATGAACCTAGCCGTTTCCCAAACACATAAGCGTATAGTTGCATTTATTAGGGATTTCATATACCTCTAGGATCATATGGGGAAAATGCAGATAGGTTTATGCAGTCGGTGAGACATTGGCAATTACATAAACACAGCCTGACCCCACGACAATATATACGAAGAGTTTGACTGAGTTCCATGATAAATTGGGAATCGTTTCAAATATATATGTAAGTAGTTTCGAGAGTACTGCATCTTCCCATATCATTAACAATAAGCATGAAGACTGGTATTTCAAGTGTACTTTCCATACATGCATTTCAATTATGGATAATTGCATCTCTACATGCAATCTCATTTTACAGTCATCATAACTCCAGTTTGATGTTCCTCATTGATTATAGATGTCGCCACGGTATAGGATGAGTTAGGCTTTGTACACATACACCCATCTCCGCGCGTATATATATATATATATATATATATATATATATATATATATATATATATATATATATATATATATATATATATATATATATATATATATATATATATATATATATATACACACACACACACACATAAATATATATATATATATATATATATATATATATATATATATATATATATATATATATATATATATATATATATATATATATATATATATATATATATATATATATATATACTAGTAGGAGGGTAATTAAGTACAGTATACGTGACTTTTATGCTCTAGAAACTGTGTACCACATGCTTATACTGTGTCCACATATGCACGAAGAGAGGGAAACTCTCTACAGTGAGATAGGGAGGGTTTATATAGACACTATAGTTGAAAGGAGTAACCAAGAGCTCCAAAATGTGTTTCAATGGTTATTAGGATGTCCCTATGGAGGGCCTGGTGGTACAGCAATCAACCGCTTTCTGGTGAATAACAGGGAAATCGATATTAAACATGTATTGGGAAGTGCTACGTCATATAACTGTCTTTAAACTTTAAAAATCAATGATACATTAAAAGAAAATATTCTTTATTTAATTATTGCAATCGTACATACTGGTATATGCTGTTGCATATACACCAGTACAGATAGACACTACACTTTCTCTACATCGGATTTCTGCATGATGCTGTAACAGTTTTGTGATTGCCATAGCGACATACTTTACAATACTATTTAACAATTAGAATCGATCTTCCTGATTGGTCTTATAAAAAAAATAATTCACATGTTGTTGGAGAATCACGTTCCCCCATCGACCCCTCCCTCCGAAAATATAGGGGTAATTGTGATGCTGGCTTTCATACCATTCACACGTTTCTAGCATCTAGACCGGACACCTTCAGATAATAACGTTTCTCCTCCTGGCCTCTGGAATTAACCACATTCTTGTGAACTCCAGAAAAAGTGACAAAAATCGAAATTTCAAATTTCATTTTCTATGTAGTTGCATTGTGCAATATTGGATGTATTAAGAAATAAGGCAAATTGCGTCTGAGGTACA